>BMAU01006812.1:0-278266 GCA_019973935.1 Trichonephila clavipes
AATATGTGTATACATATGAAAGAATCACCACATTAAGTGGTAAATAATTTTTATTAATTATCATTAAAGTATAGTGTTGTAATCCATAACTATCATGCATATAAAATTTCAGTTCAACTGAATGCTTTAAAACGCGAGAAAAAACCTTATCATGTTTTGACACAAGTTGCCAAAAGGATCGCTAAGTCGCCAAAAAGGATGCCAACGTGGCTGTATTTGTAATTTTTTTAATAATTAGTTTTAATCAATTATTTTTTATTAATTATAATTAAATTTCTGTATTGTCATCCAAAATAATCATGTATATAAAATTTCACCTTAATTGAGCGCATTAAAATGTATTTTATTAACGATTGAAAATTCCACCAAGATAAATAAATAAAAATATAGAGAGTGTAAGCTAATAGTAGGAATTAATAACAAAGTTGAACATGAAGTATTGCGAACAAACGCGAGTGATCGGTGGCAGTTTTCAGCGAGATTTTCTCAGTTATCAGAGTTATCGGAAATGCTCCCGTTTTTTTATGTACTCTGATATGACTTCATTTGATAAACTGAACTTGTCCCAATTCGATTGATTGGAAATTGAAAAATTTGAAATGTAACTGATTGTTCAATATAGATTCAAAAATTTGTTGAAAAAAGGAGAAAGTTGTAATTGATTGAAACAGAAATATTAACAAGCAATATATTAGTAACAATGCGAGTAAGGAAATTTTGGAAACAGGGAATTCAATTCCAGACACATTTAACCGTTTGAAAAAGCCGGTCCACGCGCGTACTGTTTTAACCATTATTTTCATCTACCTATACCTGCGATTCATTATTTTCAGAGATGAATAATATTAAAGGCTCGCTTAGAAATCGTTTGGCGGATGATTCCAATTCAGCACATGCATTCTGTTAAAACATCTTACGTAAGTTATTTTTCATCTAATCTGCAGCAGCAAAAGTCACACTAATGTTACTTTAATTTGAATTACAAGTATATAACTAAAACACATTTACTACTATTAAGATATCCAGGCTGCGTTCAGGAACCGTAATTTTAAAAGCACATAAATTGATTATTTTCTTTTCTGTATATTTAGTGTCACTTAGATTAGAATATATGCATAAAATTGTTTTAAGGACATTATGACAAAAAAAGTTATTTAAATACAGTATTTTGGCAAAAAATTAATTTAGAATAACCTTTTTTTCAAAACGCTCTCCTTTAATAAAAAATGTTTCTATAATAGTAATATTTTACTTATATGAAGTAAAGACTTCTCCAGAGAGTCTGAACTAGGAGTTTTGAAAAATTTACATTATTTTCATAGTTACCACCAATTGAAAATATTATCGGCGTTTTTTTTCTTAAAACTTCTCCTCTCTGTTGTAGTAAAATATGGATAAATCGAATTCTAAGTTAAATATTTCAAAAGTTCTATTTCAGCCTCTGTTTAGAGGTCTGAGCTATTTACAGGCACAAAATATTATTATAATAAAAGCATTTTTCATAAAAGGAGAATGTTTTGAAAATTGCTCACTCTATGTTATCCTATATCTCTTTAAATATTTCTTTAGAAAAAATGGCACGTTGATGCATTAAGGTCCGCTTCCCCCCCTGCTCAACTGTAACGTGAGGGCTATTAGTAACAAAGTCGTGATTAGGTTTGCGACTACCCTAAAACCATGATTTTTTTCAAAAATAGATACATTTTCTTATGACTTTATTTTATAGGCCATCTTATTAGCTTAATACCAAGATTTTTATTTTCCATTCTCTAGAACAAAAACTACAAGTGTTTTAGCAAAAGCAGAAGCCATAAGTTTACACATAAGATGTGAAACTTTAAAATGCGTTTTATTCGAAATGTGTTTTTTTCGAAAAGCTCAAACAGGGACAGCGATTGCTCAAAAAGTTTTGAAAATAATTTGCTGAAATTTTTTCTGTATGCTCTGTATAGCAGTAGAAGTGTTTTGACCTCCACATTTATCAATCACTGCTTTATTGCAAAATTTACAGCTCTTTATGTGAATATAATCACTGTTTTTTCAAGTAATTTCATATAATCACAAAGATAAAGTGCTCCAGTTTTAGGAAAAATTAAAATATCTCTTATCCTGAAGGTCATTTCAAACATGAATAACGAAGTAACTTTCAAAATTGAAAAATTGAAAATATGTTCATAAAAATTTTGTACAGAGCGGGCCCCGTTTATGTAATTTTTTTTGTATATTTTTACCAGTTTTTCCCCATTTTAATAATAATTTGTTTTTTCTGTTTTCAATCTTAGGATTTTTTCCTTAAAGTATACTAAATAAATCTAAAAAAATCCCCATATCTCCATTTTTTCAAAAAAAAGTCAAAAGTAATTGGATACCTTAAATATTTGATAAAATTTTGTCTGTACTAATTCTCTTGTGACACCAATCCCCACTGTCGAATTTAAGTGAGGTTTCAAAATCGGGAGTGCTTATTAGCCGCGTACTATAAAGCAATACGAGCGCTAATGACGACGGACCTCGTCATTTTGAAGCATAAGCATGTGGCTAGGACGACACCTGAGCTGGCAAACCCAACTCTCCAAACTTCTGTACCACGCCTAAATGAGGACTTTGATCCTCTGCAGATTGCATAGGGGTCGAACATATTGCACTCTGACCATGAGACCGTGATCTTGATCATTAGGAAACAAGCCAATTTAAAAAGTGGAATATGTAACTTTCTTCAAGAACATCCTGGTGGCCGCGGTAGCCGAGTGGTATAGGTATCGGACTGTGGCTTGCTTTGTTACAGGTTCGACTGATACCACTAAAGACCCGCCGTCTTGGGGAGGCGTTTGCACGTTAAATATGTCGAGCTCAAACACTTGTCTCGTGGTGTGGTAGTTTGGAGAGGGGGTGCCAGCTCGGGTGTCAGTCTCGTCGCTGACCGTTGTTCAAAATTACGTGGTCCGTCGCCAAAAGCCCTCGTGTAGCTGAACAGTGCGACGTTAATATTCATTCATTCAAAAACATCTAAAACTCTTTTTATGTCGCTTTGGTGGAAAGAAGGTGAATTTTCTTTCAATTCGGAATGAAACTGTGGCTTTTAATTTCAGTATCTTTTTGTCTTCACGAACATCGTGCATATTTGCTTTAATGCGGGCCAATATATTCCTGTAGTCTTCAATCGAAGTAAACTGCATTGTTTGAGGGAAGAAATCTGTTCTCACTACTTAAAAATATTAGATGCAATATTTAAATTAGAAAATTTTATAATCTTTTTTTCGTGTGTATTTTGCACCGTTTATTGATAGAGCTCAGTGATGAAGCTTCTTATTCGTTCGGACACGCGTTTGAATTCCAACTTTTTGGAAGTGTTTTGTTCGACACGAACTCCTAGCTAAGGAGACCTTTTTCCAGTTAAAATACTAAATTTGTTTTGAATTTCAATGCCTTCCGATTTCTCAGACGAACAGAGTTACCATCCGAATGATAAACAGTGTCCTTCATTCTTCTCAGCCACAATAAATCAGAGGCGGTAGAACAATGGAATACACAATGACTTTCGGGAATAAAAAGTAATTTCGATTCGTAACAAGCCATTTGTAGAAGTTTCTTCGGGATTCCCGCAGTCGATGTTTACTTTCTCCGTTTTCTCCTGAATCACCGCTTCATCATCATTTCTTTTTTCTTTCTCGCGCTAAAGCATGTGTTCCTCGCTTTGAATTATCGATTCGCTTAGAAAAAAATTGCCTAAGACTCGTCTTTTTTCCCCGTTTTTTTCTCTTCTATAATTATATATATATATATAATAATAATTCCCTCTAGTATCCATTTTATTAACTCTTTGTACTAATATTTAAAATAACTTTAACTCTTTGGTTTAAAAATAACATTGTAATCTTAATCGTAATCGGCTAGTCCGAAATCCCTATCCCGCCCATTCTAGCCAATCAGAACTATTATTACGTAATAACCACTGTTGATATAAAAGCAAAAATCTGGTGTAATCTGCTCTTTTTGTCTACCTGCCTTCATGTAATCAGCCTGTTACAACGCTTTCTATGATTGTCTTTGTGTTGTGTCCATCAAGATGTCGCTTCTGTTATATGTGTCTGCTAACGTGTTTCTAACAAATAGATGCAAAATATGAAGTTATTGACCAGTTACGCTATGTGTGCTTAAAAAAAAAATGAAAATCAATTCTAAAGATGTTTTCAATAAACCAGATATGACAACAACCAACACCGGCCAACGTTACTACAATACGCTACAGAAACAACCAACACCGACGAACGTTACTATATATAATTCACGTAAATTTTCTCTTGAAGGATTTTAACTTATAATGATCTTGAGTCTTCCAAGACTTCGCGAGACAATGAATTTCTAGTTTATATGCCTAACGGGAAATAATCTAACCTTATCTCTCAAAAAATTAAAAGGATAGACTTTTTAATTAAGGATGATGCAGTCTTGCATCATCCACGTTTGCGAACCAATCAAAAAAGCCTCTACCGGAAATCATATGATTCTTATAGCTTCCGTTTGACCATGGCTATTGAAAGATGAAATCTCGGAAGTGGCAAATAATGCTTTAATGAACGTCTTGTAAGCCTCGCTTACAAGTTTTGCTACTTGTTTTATATTTGTGTGTGCGTTTTTCTTACTTACTAAATAAATGTTGATATAAAAGTACCAAGCCTTCTCATTCCTCAACGATTACAAATAATTAATTGATTCCATCTCTCTCTCTCTCTCTCTCTCTCTCTCTCTCACACACACACACACACACACACACTGTAGCGGTCTCTTTTTAAGCCAGTAACAGCCTCCAAACAAGGGTGATCACTTCTGTCTAGTGGTAATGTTACTCGGCTTCGGATCAATAGGTCGCAGATTCTATCCATCGGATATTATTCTCCACTGATTCTGTCTTTATTAGAGATTATTATACAATTTCTGATTTCCATTTTAATGCCCATATTTGGAAATATTTATACTAATATTTACAAATAACTTTTTGTATCAGTGTGAAAAGCCAACTAACTCTCTTTTGCACTGAATTGTTACCTCAATAAAGTAATCTTGTTGAGATTTCTTGTTTACGTCCCTGGTTAAATTATAAATGATAGGTGAACTTTTATTTAATTTTGGAAAAAGAATCAAAAAGTGAATTGTAATCGTGAGTCTAAATAAGTACAAAATCTTTTGGAGAAGTTAAGTGCTATGGTGAAAGAAATGATTATTATTTATAAAATGATTGTGTTCATAGTCCTTACAGATTATGAACACAATCACGTAATATTTCTGTACAGAAGTTATTCGACTTATCCCAATTTTATAATGAACACGAAGAGGATAAGGGAAAAATTACGGAGACAAATAAATAATAGTTGAAACGACTGAAATTGTTTTAAAAAAATACTTTTATATAAACACTGTTATAAATGTTTAAAAATTCTCTTACTGTGGAAGAGAAGAATATACATCTTTTATAATGTTTGTTATAATACATTGAATCATGAATTACTCAATTGAATCGCGCCTAGGGAATCTCTAAAAAGATTTTCATAGCTCGAATGTGGCACCATCTATTACCGAAATTGTGATCTAAATACGCATTGAAAAATTAACTTAAAAACAAAAACGCATGGGATTTCGTGTACTTATAGATCAATAATTAAATTATAATGAAACAAAACAAGTTTTTACTTTCATATAAACTATTAAATGATTTACAACATTTAGGGGAAGTTATTCGTTATAAAAGGGGGTGGAGAGCTGTTTAGCTATAAAATAATGAAAAACAAACAATGTAGTGTAATAATAATAAAAATAAAATAAAAAAAACATGAGTTTTTAAAATATACTAATGCTAATTTTCAAAAAATTATGTTCACCATGGCTCAGTTTGTGTTCTCAGAAAACTGTAAGATTGTAGCTTCAGCCAAATTCGAAGTCGATGCCGGTCCGTAAATCAAATGATACCGGGCCACTCAAGGAACATTAAATTATTTCTATTTTATTTACTGTGGTGTACTTCTCTGGGGTTTGAGTGGCTTCCATGGAAACCTCTTTACATTCATTTTTTGGTGTAACGGCATTTTATCCTGAGAAGGCGTATTTAAATAAAATTAAATTAAAAATTTTAAATCAAAGCAAAGTAAATTATAAACAATCAACGTCTCTTCGTCAGCGGGTTGCAGGAAAATTATCAAACCTTGACATGTTCACGGCGATAAAAGGGTTGGGGAGCATTGAGCTAAAGTATATAAAATTAATACATTCTATAATTTAACTAGTTATTTTACAAAATAATGAATACCTTTTTTATCCTTAAAATATGAAATATACCATGTTTTCATTTTTTCTTTATTATTTTCTGTTATTTTCAAATTACTTCTTAACCAATCTAGTTGTGACTCGAGAAAGTTTCGATTTCGATTTCAATATATTTTATTTATCTTCAAGCGCAGAATAAAATGAGGTTATTTATACTTATGAATTAATGAAGCTATATACATGAAAGAACGAATTATCTGAGCACATGCTCCGTAAACATAAAGTATTATACAGTTATTTTCTTAACGTAAAACGTAAACTACTTAGAATATTCTTAAGGCTGTTTTTGGTTAATGTTAAAGAATAGGACCCGAATCTGTGAAACATTTTTTCAGATATAAGAGAAATGAAAAATTAATATGATATTCTGGCTTCACTATCCTTTAGGAAGCAGCATTTTTTTTTTATCATGCTTCCCTTTTTTAACAGAGTTGATTCGTTTTTTCTGTTATAAAATGTGTTTCGCGTTTTTTTCTCCTATACCGTAATGTTAAATGGGCTATGCCTTCTCGTATTAAAATGAAAAAGAAAGTATTCATGGAATATTTTGAAATTTTTAAAACACTATATTGTTAACAGAGATACGAGCTATAATTCTACAAATTTCCATGGAAATTGAGTCATTTTTCTGTGTGAAAATGTGCTTCGCGTTTACTTCAAGCTCTCGTACTCTCGTTCAGCCTTAACTAAAAAAATCTGTTGTCAAATTCAGAGAATGAATATTAAATACAAGACAAATATTCAATATTATCCAACAGGAAAGGTTGAACATATTAGGAGGAGTGGCAACACTAGTGATGCATATTCTACTTTTCGGTTCAATTAGCAACTAAACGAATCGTGATATGAAATGTATCTTTCGAGTGACTGTACTTATTTATCATCAGTCAATTTATAAAACATCAGTTAATTTATGACATTGGATGTACTTCAATGTCATATTGTTTATTTTTTACTTAACCGGTATGTCATAAGTCAATTTGTAGTTATCTAATTATTTCAGATAATTACTAGGTGAAGTGGGAAATTAGACATAAAGGCGAGACATGGTTAACCCTCTCATTAAAATATCTGTGTGTTCTGTGAAATCACTGAATTATACTCTTTAACCGTAACATATAACAAATTAATAATTAAATATGTGGTGTATTTAACTGTAACCATTTCTAAGACTGATAACTGTAACTGTAACAGAGCCATTCCGAATATGAGTATCAGGGCCGGCTCTAGTATTTTTGCCACCCCGGACAAAAATTGAAAATGCCGCCCCTCTTTAAAGGAAAAAATTATAATTAAAAAAGATAAATTATTCACATAGATACTCACCTACAAAACTTGAGCAATTCCTGCGAACAAACGAGTAATATGTATGAGAAGGAATCGTCCATTTTAACAGGCTAATTTCTTCGAGCGCTTAACTTATAGTAACTACACTAAAAAAAAAAACATTTCCTATGGCTCTCTATCTTGCTGCTGTCCCCTTTTGGATAGCTGGCACCGGACGTCGTATTGGTGAAAGGAATGTCCGTTGAGACCCCACTCTAGGTTGGGGAGAAAGTTACTAGTGAGAGATGTGTAAACATATAAAATTTCATGATTTAACATCTAATCACGCCTCAAATCCTTCAAGTTTCAACATCCAAGAAAATTGACGATAAACATACAGAATACAAAATAAGGAAATAAGATGCGTTAAATAAATACCAAATTTAAACCCAATAATATTTCAGAAAATATATCAAATTTTTGTATCAAATATATATACAATTTTTTTTTCAAATTCGATCCAAATGCCATCCTTAAAATTTGTCGCCCAGGGCAAGGGTTCGGTTTGTCATGCCCTAGAGCCCCCCCTGTGAGGATGTCGCGATTTAGAATAGAATGAATAATTACTCTGCATATAAGTGTAAGGTTCTTGTACTGTGCCAAGTATATCGTCATGTAATTAAATTAGTTTAATAGTATAATATACAACTGATCATTAAGAACCCACATAAAACATAACAGAATATATGACTATTAATATTTTGTATTGGATTTTCTTTGTGATATATGATTAATCTTATTAATGTATATGTGTACAAACAAAAATTTAATTGTTATAAAAACAGACAAAAAACGCTTTCAGTCTCTGATGTCTGGTGAACACAATTATTTTGTTGTGTTATTGTTAGTTATATTTCAGTAAAACAAAATATCATATTCTCAAGAAGGGGGTGTTGGTTCATATCCGGTAGAGGGGTTAGTGACGCTGACTGCTGTTCCGTAGGGCCTGGGTGTTTGTGAAAAAACATGGATGTTTGCGGCATGCTGGTACTCTAGATAGCTGTCAAGCCGCAAGTCCTCTCGTGAGGTTGGTGGAAGGGGAAGAGAGGTGGGAGGCCTCTGGCCTCCCCTAGAGTATTCTCCCTCAGACGTGGGGTGTAAACGAGGCAAATAATTTTATCTGAATGATGCTCTAAGTCACGGCTAACGACAGGTGTACATTTAGCCCTTTGTCTCTATGATTTCGCGGGCCTAGACCAGACACCGTCAGACAAGTGGAATTGGTGACAACAACAACATGATTCATAGGGGGGCCGCTAAAAATGTTCAAAATCTCTGTATGGAATCTTGAATTATACTCGTCAAGAGTCGCCATCTGGTGAAGCTACAAAATAGTAGAAATGAACTTGTATTAAAACATAGAAAATTTGTTACCCATAGTTTGCTTTACAATGTATATGAAACATTTTATACATTAAATTATTCTGTCCTTTGATTTCATTTCTTTTATTAATGAATAGAATGCAATTTGTGAAAGTAGAAGACAGTATTTTTTTTTATAAATTAATTTAAAAATCTATAGCTCTTTTTAGTAATGTTGTTAGTTTGTTATGAAAATATTTTTTCTGACAAAGATCAATTTTTTTCTCTAAACAAAATCCAGTGTTATTTAAGTGGGAAGAATAACTTATGCATATGAAGAAATTTGAAGAAAAATTGAGCAACAGTGTAATTTACAAGTAGACTTTTAATTTAGAATTCTTTCTTTCACAATCGTTTTTTTCCTCTGTAAAAAAGAAGGGGATATTTAATTTTTTCCGTCCCCTTTAATGCCATTTAATTTCACAAGCACATATTTTAAAAAAAAATTCTTTAGAATTTATTAAAAGCCTCAGGTATTGCATGATATACATACGAATGCTTACTTCGTAATACAATATTTTCTCTTTTTCTTTAAAAAAAATGTAATTATATTTTTTGAAAACGAAAAGTACGAGTATATAGCTTCTGTGAAAAAATTATGCGGAATTAAAGAAATCAGATTTTATTCGTGATAATCCCCCTTCCCCTTCCCCATAGCATCCTCTTGTACACTCGTTAGATAAACTGAATAATCCAGGAAAAAAAAAGAAAAAAAAAAGAAAAAAAAAAAGAAGAGCTTTCTGTTTGCAAACGAAATAGAATATTCCCGATGTCAGCAAATATTTTGTTGGTAGTATGTAAAAGTGCTCTTATCTTTGACAAGCCTAAATTCTAATTTACGGTCAAAAATTCCTCTCGTCACAAGATTTATTTCTCTAAAACAGGTTGCACGTTGTACAATTCTCAGTGGCACTCTGCATTACTTTACAAATTTATCAATTTTTGAATAGATGGAAATCGAAGAACTTGTAATGGACCTTATTTGACAAATATCTTCAGAACTAAGGACATTTAAGGAATTACGAAAAAATCTGAAAAATAACTCAAAAGGTAAATTTACGGCTATTTTGTAAATTATTGAAAGTCATTGCTGGTGAGATTTAATTGTTTGAAGAGAAAAAATTGCATGTGTGTGTACTCTGCTTTCCACTATTGGTTCTACATATCTAAGTAAAAATATCTTTTCTCATATGAAAAATATTTCGAATCCTCAGAGAAATTGCTTAACAGATGAATGCTCAAAGACGTGAAATTGAAAGTGACAAATTTTACCTTTTTGATTTTGTGATATGAAAGAAGAGCGATGCAAGCACTGGTTCACATTAAAATTTTTATTGTATCTTTTTATTTAACTATAATGAAGGGAAATACTTATATTTTTTTGTCGTCTATTTCTTATTTTAAAAAAAAGATAAGTTTGAAAATACATAATATATGTACAATTTTAATTTTTTATATTTTTGTGGAAGAAATAGTTATTTTTTATGATATTTGTTTTTATGAAAAGAAATATCGTTAAGGGATGCAAAATTAATGTATAATAAAACTGTAAATCTATATTATTGACCTCTATTGTCTAACTCTGCATGCATTTTCGCGGGAATTGAATTGTTTAAACCACCCTACTGTGTGGCACTCTGAATCCTATAGGTAGATTGGTTTGGCACGCCCCAACTAAAAAATTGCCAACCCCTGCTCTGAAATTTCATTTTTATTGAAAGCTCCAAGTTGACAAGAAAAGTGCTTAACATCTACTCATAGGGTTGTTGTTGTTGTCGAGTATGACAAAGTGTGACGACTTACGCGTCTTTTCTTTAACAAGTCCTTTGGGTTCTTTGGGCCAGAATTAATGGCAACTCTTTTCCAACCAAATCCAAGAAACGAGAAGTGAAGAGATGCAAATAATATAGGATAAATATAGGATCTTAGAGTAAGCGGGATGGCAATGCTGGCAATGTAATGGTAGTGTAAAGGAATGTTCGACAATTAAAGTGCGTTGTGGTATTGGCTGAGTATTGAAGTTCGTTATTCAAAGATTCAAGTTCTACGTGTCGTGGATAAACATATTGGTGATTGATTAGAAGCTAAAGGTACAGCTGTATACCACTATAGATAAGGAAAAGTTTATTACAGAATAATATAAGGTAGGATTGATTATTTACTATAATTATAATTGAAGATTAGGCGGTTCTCAATTATTGATATAGGTCTGTATTATATTGTGTGTTACGTATTGTGTCATCGTAGATTCTCGCATTCATTAATTTATATCTTTGTTCAAAGTTTAAGTTGAATATCTTAATAGTCATATTAAGATAATGTTTGATTCTAGTTCTTACGTTGGCCCTACACCTCTAGCTCACGCTGATACTTCGAGGGATGTATTTCCGAGGGGAGGTACATCACAAAAGTGCAAAGGTGGTAATAACAAAACATAAAGATATGATCAAATATATATTGCCAAAGGCATGAATCACAGCCGGGGCAACATCCATGATACGATCTGAGTATAGAATGTCCATGCTGCAGTCCATTTGATCTTTCCACATAAGAATTTCACAAATCAGGCATTGATCTCTTTAAAACTGACCCAGAGAAATGCCCTAGCAGTTCAGAAGATGAGAAGCAGGGAGAGAGTAGGGACAGGTAAAGAAAGACTTCACCCCTGCATAAAGGTCATGCCACCCAGGTGACTGCTTCTTAAGCTCGCCAAGGCCGTCTGAAGAGCACTAGAGCTCCGGAACTGTAGAGATAGGCCAGGACTCTTAGCTGCCTTCCAGTGGTGAGCAGGAGGGTTTCGCCAAGTCAAATTCATTTTAACTCTGCCGGAGTGAATGAATTTTAAAATGGCTCAAGACAGAGGAACTGGGGTCAGGGAGATCACAACCCATACCAGCCAGCTCATCAGCGGTCTCGTACCCAGGCGCATCCACACATGCAACGGTATCTACTACAGACACACTTGCTTCATCTGACCAATCCTAGCCAATTTAGAAGTAACATCCAGACCAGTACTGTCCATAATTTTTGGCCAATTCTTCAAGTATTTGATGGAGCTCAATCTGTCTGTCAGGATCCAAATACTGCCCTTATTAGAGTTGAGAGCATGATCGAGAGCATCCCTGATGGCAATGAGTTCCGATCTAAAGACGGAACAGTGGTCAGAATTCCTGATTTTCGTTGATTTCGTTGGTTTCAACCGCTGGAAAACTCAACCTTACTTGTATAACTCTCAAACTAAGCAATACATTTAAAAATAAGATGGAAAATATTTTTATAATACTTTAAAATGAATAAAGTATTCGAAGTGTTTGCATTCTATATACCTTCATTTAAATCAATACAAAATGAAACAGAACTGCGCGAAACGATTGTTGAAGCAGTGTTAGAAATTAATTTAGCTAGTTACTCACGATTCATCAATCTATCACTTTTTAAAATATGTCGACCCTACAAGGAGGTAAACCTTTCGAAATGCAACATACATCACTGCAAAATTGTAAAATTCAGATTCACAGTAACTAATGATGTGATGAAAAGTGTCAATTTTTTCCATTTTCAAAAATATGCTAGTCATCACATTTCCAGGTGCTGGGTAATTTTTTTCATATTTTTTTCAGAACAGAATGATTCTTCCACTTCCCCCTTGTGCCCGCTTGACGTTGAGTTTCTATATATATATATACATGCTAGCTGGTATACCCATTCTTCGTACGAGTGAATCGATAAATTAAACAATACTAACTGAAGGATAAAGAAGTTTTTAATGAGTTAATTTTATCTGAATTACAAATTAAACAAACAGAAAAGCTTTTTTCATATCCCTGCTGAACAAAAAAACATGTTTGTTAAATTTTAAGTCTGTAGATCTAACAGCTGATTAAAGGGGTTCTTTTACATTTATAACGACCCGTAACTGTCTTATGGATCGATTTTTGAAAACACCTTCCTAAGCTGTTCTGTGGCCGCGGTAGCCGAGTGGTATTGGTATCGGAACGTGGCTTGCTTTGTCATGGGTTTCTAAAGACCCGCCGTTTGCTCAGCTGAAACGTCCTCCCGTTGGTGTGGTGTGGTAAAGATAAGGTGTCGTCCATATTGTTATAAATTAATCCTAAGCTGTTCTTTTCAGCAAAAGATAACATATTGTGTAATGAATGCTTACAATAATATAAATAATTTATGTCTGGATTTGTATTGCGTTAATGTCAGTTTCTGTTGTATTTATTTTATGTTAAAATTGTAATATTCGCAAGCAACGTAGTTCCTTACATTATAATGGCGATTTAATGGAAACATAGCGAAATGTTGGTGGCAGAGCCAAGTTGGCATCATTTTTGGCGACCACGTTGATAACTTAGCAATTGATTGAATGTTGCAGAAGTTGATGTGCTATAGCTCTACCTGGTGGGGAGCTAAAACAAAAAGGATAGGCCAAAAACCCTCTCCACAAAAAAAAAATAAAAAATACATATACATGCCAATTTTCTTAGTGTCGGTTGAACGGTGTTGGAGGGAAGTGAGGTCATATATACAAACAGCCATTTATAATATATATATTATAATATATATATATATATATATATATATATATATATATATATATATATATATATGTATATATGTATAGAGATTTTCAGAAAAAAAGAATATACTGGTAAAGCTTTGAATTTGCAAGAAAAGAGATCAGAATCTGTTATTCAAAGTATTATATGAAATCTTTAAACCATTTTTTGTATGAAACTAATTTTATCAAGACAATTCAGTTATTCCTTTTGATTTCATCCAGTTTATCACATCTTCAAATATTTTTGAAACAGATATTTTTCGGAAAGGGGGGGGGGAAGAGCAATGGAAAGACTATTATCGGAAACACACAGTTTCCGCAGGAGAAAATAACATTTTTAATGTTAAATTGTTCTAATAAGTAAATAAATTTGTGCTGAATATAACTGTGAGGAGCAGATTAATTAATTACTTCTATGTAAAAGTCGCAAAAAAAAAGGGACATCCTTAATATTTGCAATACTATTTGTGTTTCACCCGGGTAAATTTGACATCGTTTTTGAAAAAGAAACAAAGTACGATATTTTATAATGCATTGTTATATTAAAATACCACACAGTCAACATAGTTATTAACATATAACCAAAATGGTTTGTTAACTTTTAAAAAGAATTTCCTCATGGAAATTTTTTCTGCGGTATATCTGATGTTTTTATAGAATTTAGCATAGAAGGGGGCTTTGAAGCTTAGGTTCCAAACTCTTTCTTCGAATTCGATCATTGCGTCCTGATGTATTCGAAGAAAACCATCGGGGGATGTATACTTGATAATTTTGTGTAAACGATTTAACTGCAAAGCGTTCGAATTTTATTGATCTTATCTTGTAAGTTATTCCTAACTTTTTTTTATTATTATTACTATTATTTTGAACATATATTAAAATAAAAGTTTTGAATTATTGTTATTTCATCAAAAGTTTAAAAAAATGATTTTTTAAGATCACCGGATAAAAGAAAAACCGATGCAATTAAATCTTCATCGTTTCTTAACACTTCCCAATTTGATTTTTTAAAAATATTATTTGATTTATTGGAGGTGATTGACTGTAAAAAGTTTTTTGAATTCAAGGGTTTTATACCCTTAAAATGCTTCAAACATTAAAAAAAAATCCTTTCTGAGATAATTAAAATTCAGTTAATTTTCGAGATTTAATTTACCAACTCATATTTGTAAAATTAGCGTAAAAAATAATTTGGATCTTGTTGATACCTTGGGAAAAAACAGAAATTATTTATCAATCAATTGGCATAACGATAGTTTGAGAAGTTGCATAGATTGGCATTTTTGATAATTCCTGAGTAAAAAATGTTTTGGATCACGTCAAATATTTTAAACATTTATTTAACTCAGAGTTTCCCATAGGGGCCCAGATATATCTTAGATGTCCTTAAAAACATTCAGGAGGTATACAAGAAAAATATTGTATTTGGTTGGTTCATAATATTAATTTGAAATTTCTTGTTTGCGTGTGTTTGCACACGTATAATTAAACGTTATTATTCCATTAAACTTTTTTTTATTTCTAATGGCAGATTATGAACAGTTATTAACAGAGTTCATCAATCTGCCTAGTACATCACTTAAAGCAGTCATCTTTTTAGTGCGGTGCCATATAGGCGGTACCAATCGCCGCAGGTAATTTGGATGCCCATTTTTCTCCCTAGATGGAGGCACTTGAGCTCTGACGATGCGAACCTGTATTACGATTCCATTAAATTATATGCGCATAAATATCCTAAAGCCATGGTGGCTCCAAAAATGAACCGTGAAGCAATTAAACCTTTTTCAAAAAACAAAATTTAAAAAAAATATTAATTTATATAGTTTATTTAATTTTTATAAATATTTAAACTTTAATTTTAAATTTCTTTTTAAGTATTCAGCTTCAACATTTGATGCTTAAAGTTGAAAATATTGCATAAAAATTAAATGTATTACATATGCGTATATCAAATTCAAATACTTAAAGTTAGAACTCAACTGGTTGAAAAAAAAAAGAATTGGGAACTTTCTACTTTGATATTAGGAAAGCCATTTTTTAAACCCTCAGAGTTTTGAATCCTTTATGCAGAATTTTACGAAATTTCAAATCTGTACAATTTTTTTTTATAACAGAATTCAGTTTCGAGGGAAAAAAGAAGAAAAGAAATAGGAAAACCCATAGAGCTATATAAAATGAGAGAATTTCTTGTATAATCTAATTAAATATGTTTTCTGTTTTTTCGATTTTACACTTCCAAAATGATATCACTCAGTCCCTTAATTCCGAAATTCTTTTCCCTACGTATTAAGTAAGACATTTCTACGTAATCATATAAATATTATAAATGAATTATCACTGGGGTGAAAATGTTCTTGAAAAGTAAAGATTTATTTTTATAAATTTTCAATTATAAGTGATTTTTAAGAAATCATATACAGATCCAATACTCTCTTTATAAGTATTTAAAACAAAAAAAGTCCCCTATATACCACTACAAAAAATTTATTAAAAGTTCTTACTTTGTTGAATTTAAAATAATTGCATTTCAGGGTTTTAAAAAAACATGCTTTTTTTTGTATGAGAGTTCTATTTGTAAAAGTAAGTTTTATGTAAGGAAGAAAAATAAAACATTTCATCTCTAGAGTACCGTAAATATTTTAAAATTAAATCCCTTTTCCTTTGAGGATGAAGCGATTCCACTTCCATTTGAAACAAAAGCATTGCATTCACTCATAAATATTTTAACGCGACATGAGGAAGAAAAAGCTTTACTTCGAAATGTGTTAAGAGCAGTTTTTACTTTGAATCCTTACTTCATGAAATATTTTGTATTCAGTGTATTTATTTCTAAAGGCAGACGCTGACAAAATTTGACTCATCAAAAGTAATAAAACAAATAATGCGAAAGCATTCAGAGTGCTCTCTCAGAAATTTTTGATGGAAAGATGGAGAGGGACATAAAAATAACATTTGAGAGATGCAGAACTTCTTAAATTAATGTTTTTTTATCTCACTATATTTTAAGTTTTACTAACCTAATCAATTTTGTGTACTTTATCAAATAGGAAAATATTCAAATATTTTTTTAATGAGATTTTATTTTCTGAAGAATGGTATAAAAAATTATGCCTAGAGTAAAAACATTATTAACTTTTTAGTATACTTGCAAAAAGTATCGTGGAATGAAATATAATTTCCAGTTTTTCAGTCAAAGCCACTTTTTTATTTAATTTTTAAAAAATTAAGATAAATTAATAACTGTTTTCTCTCTCTCTTTTTTAAAAAAGAAAAACAACTGATACTTTTATATAAAACACTTTACTGAAATATATACGAGGGCTGTAAATTAAGTAATGGCAACACAGGTGTAAATAATTTTTTAATAAACTTACAGTTGCATTACATTCTTTCTACATCGTCACTAGCAAAGTTTATAACCTTTTTTCAAATGTCAGGAAGCCGTTAGAGACCATTGGTAAGGTGTTGATGTCAGCAAAGAAGCGCCCACCGCGCGGTGTACAGATGAAACATCTTGAAATCGGCAATCTGTTTTCAACTTAGAAGACAGGTGAAGTCACAAGGATTCATGTCAGTTGAGTAGGGAGGGTGTTTCAGGATTTCTCACTGCCATCGTCGCAATAAGAGAATGACATTATTTGCTACATAACAACGAGCGTTGTCATGCAGCGCGATAAGAAGATTGCTTTGCAATAAACGTGGACGTTTGCACGCATAGCCGGACGAAGATGCGGCTGTAGAAATCGGGACTAGCAGTATGCGTTGACAGTTTATCCTACAGATACAGCATGCGTAAGAATCACACCCTCTCAGCCGTATGGCCCAATCAACATATCCTGTTGAAATATCTGTGGACGTGGCATTCATTGGTTAAGTCATTCATTTGATCGAAGCTTTAATTCGGGCTCATTCGGACCTGATCGAAACGCTTTAACACATCGTGCAACCCTCTTGGTCGTGGTGGATGGTGGGACTAATCCCATCTGGTCTAGTGAAACTAGACCAGATCCATGAGCCCATAAATCTGTACAAAGTCTAAGAACAGTAGGGGGAAGCAACAGCCTCCTCACAGGAAAACCCCAGACATTGCAGAATGTGCTGAGGAGAAAAATGACTAATGTTAAATTTGGTGCAAATTGGGAAGCTTCTTTTGCCACTTTCAAAATTGATGCCCCTCAGGTGATAAGTTGAAAATCGCGAGAATGCCGTCTGATAAGATTTGGGACCCTTGAATGATATGGCGGATCCTGGGTGTCTTTGAAAGTACTATGGGGGTACAGGAAGGACAACCCAACAGTGACGTAGCTACCAATGGGCTAGGTTATGCCGCATACTGGGGCCCTCGGACCTTGACCCTCAAGCAAGTCGAACTTGCGATAATTTATCCCACATTTAAGAAATAAATGTAAAAGATTGCAACATAACTGCAATCAGGGCAAATAAGTTGAAGGTAATTTCAAACTTGTAGGGAATTAATCTAAATTTTTTCCTTTATTTGTATTGTGTTATGAACTTTACTTATTGAAAAGTTTACATTATATTTCAATTTTTTAACCGTTACTCGAAAATATGCTTCACATATCATGAAAAATCTTACCATTTATCTTAAAAAACTTACACAAGAAGCTATTTCTTCTTGGTCATTTTATTTTTAATAACAATAGGATTCATAATAAGCTATTTTCCTGTTTCAGTATTGCGCAATCTACTCGTACCTGCAATGGAATGATGTAATTTTGTCCCCCTCCTTTGTTTTTTCGCTGGGATGTGTCTTTTTTTTAAAAAAATATTTATAATAATATTGATTATGTTTTAATGTTCATGCATATTTTTTGTATCACTTCCTGTCTATCACGTGTCAAATCGAATCCGTGTAATTACTAAAGTTCAAACAAGAAAACTCATCCACATACATGTAAGTTGTTGTTGCTGTTGTTCATGCCACCTGTCTGACGTAGTCAGATCGAGGCCCACGAAATTCCTCGTGGCTAGGCTAGATGTACGCCTGTCGTTGGCTTTAGCCTTGAGCACCATACGGGTGACAGTACGATTTAGCTCGGTGAAATTCCCGAAGGGACGATATATAATTACGATAGATGGCGCCACCATCTATTTCCACCTCCACAATTTAGGCATGGAACTGAAGTGGAGGGAAATTTTCTCCAGTTCCCTGCACTCGTGATTCAGCCCATAAGACTTTCGGACCCACTGATTTGACGAGCACGTACTCCGTGTGTACTCGGAGGGTATTTGACGGTACGGGCATCGAACCTAGGCCTTCCGGTTCGGTGCTCTAACCACTAGGCTATTTACGGGCATATGTAAGTAGTATGTAGCTTCGCTTTCCTATGTTCTGCAGAACACGATACAGGGTTGATGTTAAACTAGAGCTTTGTATATTTAAGATACTAATATATTTTTACATTTGATAAAGTACAACCAAAATAGGACCCTCGTTTTTTTTGCATCAGGGCCTTTGGTTACCTAGCTAAACCAATGCAACCCAGGTTCTACAAATTAATTCTTTAGCCCTGGAGTAGATCTCGGTCGACGTAAGGACGACATAGTCTTCCGTATCCACAGGATCGCTGACCGCCGCTTTCGCAAAGTCGTCCACTACTTCGTTCCCGAGCAGGCCTATATGAGAAGGGACCCACTGTAGATGGATAGGGTTTCGATTTGAAAGCAGTTGAAAAAGTTGTAGAATACTCTTGCTGGTGCTGTCACCGAAAGATGGCCAATTCAATAAATGTTGGATGGAGGATCGGCTGTCTGCAACCCTCCTACACGGTACTACATTTTTGCCACAGGCTTCCAGTAATTCTTAATAACATTCTGCTACATTTTTACCATCAGCAACCTCGATTTTAAGCCATTACGGCTGATCATCTTTTAAAAATATGTGTTAGAGAGCGATGGAAACGAAACTCTCTTCTCTTTAACGCCACACAACAACTACCCTTCTAAATAGATAAACTGTTTTTTTGTACTCTACACATTGATAATAGAAACACCTCACCATTCCCATATAATATTTGTGAATGCTCATCGTTCTGCCAGTTTCTAGGTTAAGTTGCTATTATTTAATTTACAGCCCTCGTATATAACATTACATTGAAAAATGAGGTAATTCTTGAAATTTCAATTCTATTATACAAAAGTTGCTTTGAGAAAAATATAATGACAGAAAAAAAAGAAGCCCAAAACACTTTCTGATAGAATAAAATTGTCAAAAAAAATGTGAGTACAATTTTTAAACATTTTATTTTAATGAACACTACGAGATCATTAAAAATGTAGTTATATTTTTCGGACAGCAAGATGATAGCTAAATATATAATTTTTTTTTAAAAAAACTGATTCAATAGTTTTAAACAATCTATTTAGATTAGTCGCCCAAAACAGCATTTTCCAATCATTAACTACACAAATTAAGAATTTTGTTTTAATTTGAATGATGATTTATTTTTTACATTGTTTCTATTTGTTCACATTCATCCAAATCTAATTTCATCCTTAGCTCAGTATTTTTCAAAGATTTAGAATAATTTATGAATCACTTCATTTTGTATGTGGTTTCTACTTCTTAAGATGAATCTGGAACTCTTTTAATTGCTATTGGAAATCATGGTGGACACACTTTGACAAAAGTATAATTGAAAAGTATCCTTATAAGAGCTGTTAAAATCAGTGCCGGTTTATCCATTGGGCACCCAGGGGCCCTGATAAGCTGGACTTAATAAGATTTTCTGGTTATAAATTTCGATGCTCAAGCGCCAAGGAGGCCTGTGGATCTTCTGCGCCCAGGGCCCGAAATGAGCTTACATCGGCACTGGTTAAAAACCACAATAAAACACCATTAAAATTATATCAATAGCCTTCTATGAAATCATTTGAGACGAATTTAATACATACAAATATGAAAAACTTGATTTTTTAAAAACCTATATCGCTTTTCACATATGGCGTACAAATACAATTTTCAACTTCTGAAACAAGCAGACATAAGAATGAAAGACGATTTAAAAATGTCATTCTTGCTTTCGCAAGACTAAAAATGCATCCATTTCATTTAATTCCTACTATTAGCCTACACTCTCTAAATATTTATCTTGTTCAAATTTTCAATCGTTAATGAAATACTTTCTATTCATTCACTCAAGTTCAAATTAATTTTTTTAAACTTGTAGTGTTGTTAAACTTGATGTTAAAATACAGTTTTTTCAAATATTATTTCATTAATTTAATTTAATTTTTTAATTTTAATAGTATTCTACGTTATTTCCGTCGTAGTTACAATTAGCTGCAACAGATGGCGCCAGTACGTTTTTTCTAACAAAGTAGGAATTGACATGAATTTTTTTTTTAATATTACTTGTATTCTATTTCAAATCAGAATGAAGACCTCTACCAGATCTCTAACACAGCTAATCTATAAATGACTTGAAAGAATATAAATTATTTTCCAACGAAAACACTCAACATAGCATAAGTTAATGACCCTGATATTAAAAATTTACATTTTCGGAAATATTTTGCGTCTTACAATAAGTGATACACGAAATTAAAGAAAACTTGCCAAGTTTTTATTCCACCGATGCGATACACTTAAAGAATGCATTTGAGCAGCATTAGGAATCATTAGGACGGTAGGCAAAACGAGTGGGTTGACTTTGAATAAAGATTACATATTTGTCGTGTAGCAAAATGGTCTCGCATCGAAAACTTGTAATGAAAATAAAACTTGGTTTGTGTTTCTAGTTTCAAGGACTGAAAATAAAACTTGCTTTATTTTTCTAGTTTCAAAAATATAAATATTTAAAATCCGGTCATTCATTTGTGCTAAGCCAGTACATTACGCATAAGAACTGTGAATCCGTATTTCGATTAAAAATGGATTTTAACAAAGAACAAAATTACTATTCATTTTTTGAGAGGATCTACCGTTATTTACGTGACCTTTTGAAGTAAAGTAAATTTGTTTGAAGAATTACAAAATCTGCCCTTTCTCTCATGAATCTAGAAAATCTGTAAAAAATAATAATTTACAAAAAATCTGGTAATTTTTTTCCCGATAAATTGTTTTGGAATCAATTTATAACATTTCAGCCTTTTGGGGTATGTTTAGAAGATTAAAATCTTCGACAGCAAGCTATTAATTTATCACTTGAGTCGACGCATTTGTTTTCTTTACTGTTACTTTAGTGTTTGTTTTTAATGAAATTTCATCGTGATAGCCAAGATTATTCGAGAAATCACAACCAGGAATCACCGTACGGACAGTGGAATGGGTTTGAGACATTTTAAAGGCACAACCAAAGCTATTAATACTATTATAAACGCCACTGGATTTTTTAATTAAACAAAATTAGAATTAACACATCACTCAATAAGTCCCGGGCCTAACTAATAAAACAACTACTTTTAGGTAAAATTGAACTTTATTTATCAAGATATGCTTCTTCAAGAATGATTAACTTAGCCCCCCCACACACACAGCGCTCATTCTAATTTTTTAATACCTTTTTCGTAGGACGATTTGTCTTTGCTCTCAAAATAGGCCTAAACTTCGGCAATCACTTCTTCATTTAAGCCAAACCTCTCCCTTTAGCATTCCTTTAAGGTCTGAAAAAAGCCAGTAGTCACCGAGGACAAGATCTGAACTGTACGGTGGGAGGGAAAGTAATTCGAAGCGCATTGTTTTGCATGATCAGTGTTTTCCCCCACCAAAAAGCAATGTTAACATACGAAATTCTTTTTCATCCATGGTCTCTAAGCAAACAAAAGTTGCTTCACTAAAATCTCTGTAACTTTTCAACTAAACAAGATATTATCACGAAATTTTGACACTTGCCGTTTGAAAGTTAGTACTACTAGGTTAGACTAAAGAAAGTTAGAACGTAGCACCATCTATATGTTAGGCCCGGGACTTATTGAGTGATGTATCATTCCTTTTAGTGTGGAAACTGAATTTTGTGTGGAGAACGGAGACAATGTATGTAGACCAATCACTTATGAATTTCTTCTCAATCTCCATAAAGGGTTCTGTAATTTGCGAGGGAATATTTTTTCGAAAAAATAAAAACCAAATGTCTCTACCGAAAAAGAAAAAAAAAAAGATTTGACTAACATGAAACCCATGAATTATCGCAAATTGCTATTTGTTAACACCTGTTCAAGAATTTTCTTTTATTTGAGAAAAATGAGTCACTCACATTACAAATTAATACTCGTTCGAAATTCTCTTTAGGAGCATCAATCTTCGTAAAAGAGTAGAATTAAAATTACGCGTGTGTGTTATCACCTAATTGGGTGAAGACTGATCTTTCCAAAACACACATTCAGCAAATAGTCATTCTATAAGTGGAACACTATGTGTATCACGTCCTTCATGTTTAACAAAGCTTCATGATTATTTCATTCCTCTTCGCCCCGATGTCTGTCTGATCCATAAACTCTTCGTGAGGAGTATTCGTTCCACCCGACAAGCGCGAGAGAGTCTCTTCACCTCAAAGCAACTTCTTCTCTCGGAGATCTTCGAATCTCTGTTCCAGTTTGGAGCAGGTTTGAATCCCTCGAGCCTCTTCTCAAGAGGAGGAAAAGGGCGTGATTAAGCTCCTCGAGCTCGGAGACGCTTTTTATTGGCCAAAAGGAATCGTTTGTAGATATGCCTTTGGAAGGGATGAAAGGGTCTTAGATTTTGGTTCCCACTTTGATCTGGAGGGTGTGAGGAGGCGAATCGTCCGCGCACGTATCATCCGTGCTGCTCCCCCTCCCTCTCGACGAGGAGAGGTCATCCGATACCGAGCTCATGGCCGAGGGGACGGTGAGAAGGAGCGGAGCCGCCCCATTTTGCTGGGATACCTGGTAGGAGACAGATGGGACGGGCTGAGAAGGCCCAGCGCTGGGCTGGAATCGAACCGTCGGGATGGGCTGAAACAGATGAGTCGATAAGATTAGTGAAAATTGTAAAAAAATGAATTAACATATAAGAGTAAATAGTGATACCTATAGTATTTGAAATATATATACATGTTTGAAATACCCTGTGCCGAGTGGATATTTTCTTGATTACTATATACTATTTTCGTGTAGTCGTGACATACTTGAGGAGACTTGGTACTTTTTACTTTTATTTATTTGACGTAGTAAGATATTTCAAACAGTACACAGACATATGAAGTTTAACCACATTTGGAATAGTTAAGTAAATGGGACGCACACACACAAATAAAGCACGAAAAGCAGCGACGATCACATAGCTAATGCAAAGAGACAAAGAGGGGGGGCACAAAAGACTTTCGCTTTTATACCGGCAGTGAAGATCGCGTGACTCCCTTGTAACAAGAGATTTGATTAGTTAGAATGGGCGGGAAAGAGATTTTCTGATGCAATGTTACCATTCGATTAGCGCGTTAGTTTTGAACCAAAGTATTCAAAGTTATTTAAAGATTATTTAAAAAGAGTTAATTAAAAGGATGCTCCTTTTAAGTAACTCTTTTAATAATATTGAAATAATCTTTTAACTACTTAGCTCGAAACTAACACCCTGATCTTAATCGTAATCGACTAATATTGTTACATCATAAATCCCTTTCCCGCCCATTGTAACCAATCAGAGCTCTTATTACAAAAGTGTCACGTGGTCTTCAACGTCAGGTATAAAAAAACCGATGTCTCTGGAAATCTCTCTCTCTTCGCTCGTTTCTCTGTAGTCATGTAGCCGGCTCCTTTGTGTTGTAGTTTCTTTGTCTGTGTTGCGTCGTCCATGTTCATCGTAATTAATATGCCTAGATGTTTAAAGATATTCAATAAATTAAATTTACTAATTTACCAGACTGCCTCGTCAATCTTTCCATAGAAAATGCATCAACATACAGGAATCACTCACCACTGGCCACGCCCTAACCTTTGGTTCGCATTTGTTTAAATCAACCACTCGCCACGACAAATTATGCACTGCTAAAGTTTTATCATTACACACACACATATATATATATAACATTATTTAATGATATAATTTAAGTCACTTTATGATTACATATAAAATTTAAAAATGGGGAGAATGAACATCGATCACGTGACAAGCGATTGATTCTTTTATCAGCATTGCAGTCGGAAAATACACGAGAGCTGTGTGTGACGTAATTCTGAGCCAGGTTCAAATCACGGAGACAACAACCGTTCTGGTATCCCACAGTCTTTTAAAAGCCAAAATTATTATTTAAAGATCTTCGATAGTGTTATTCTGATCAGTTCCTATTATAATATGACATTTTTTGTCAGTGTGACCATATGAATTCATTGTCTACTGTGGTATTACCATAGCCAAATCATTCTCAAACCTAGTATCAAAATCTGATTAAAAAGCATTTAAACGTGTTAAAAGTAGATTAAAACGTTCTAACGGATTGTCCATGTCAAATTTAAAAAATTCGGGACCTCGTGTATTTTAATTCATGAAAGAAACACTGAAATGGCTCTTATTTTAATAAAATGTATGCTGTCACCTTATAAGTGCAAGTTAACCTCATTAAATTTAGTAAATAAATCTGTTTAATACGTGAAATTTGATTTCCATTTGGTATAATTTTTTTTAAAAATTAAAGTCACTCAATCTGTATACTGTCGCACAGTTAAATGATGTTTTGCCAGTTGGCTAAATCTCGTAATTTTCGTGTACTTGCATTTGAACCGCAAATTATGGAAATATTCCGCTGCGTTCTCTTTCGTAGAAAATAACTCCCAAATTGGATTCATTTTTAACAACAAAATAAGAGAATAAATATTACGAATTTTCAAACAATGTTATTATTTTCGAGCATGCGTGATTATTGTGTTTGGGTATTTTACTATTGGCTACATATCGTTGCATTTGACGATGTTTTTCCGTTTGATGAAAATGGTCGACGATATAATGCGTAATCACCGTAAGAAATCTTTATAGGGTACAGTGAAAATCGCTTAACACGAATAGATTTCCTTTCTGGGAATGAACAAAATACGAAAAACATCAGCCGCGCAGGTTAGATATAAGAGGAGGTTGAAATGAAAGAGGTGCTTTCATATTTTTCGTAGAATGGAGGCTAACTTGGCTTTGAAATTCCCTTGGAATAACATGTGACACTGGCTGTTTTTGGTTATCCAAGCTACCTTCATCCTCCATCACTACAAACACCACACAAAAACATCTCATCTCTCAACAGTTGGCTTTGAAATTCGCTGACGAGTACATCGCAGTGTGAGTAAAATCACTGGTTCGCATTTTTTTTTTTTATCAGAAATCAAGTGAGTTAAGTTTTTACAGAATCAAATAAGAAAGTCATTTTTTTTATTACGGATAATATACATTCAATAGTATACATAAAAAGTTCCGTGCAGTATCCGTTGACCGTCAATACAGCCTCTGTAGCCTTGTGGTCAAGGTTACAAGCTCGTGGATGACATGTCATGTATTAAATTATGTCTAGCAACAAAAGCCTTTATCAAACTAATAACTAAGGTACAGGATTACCTTTTCTTCTCAGCTAGATTCGATATTCGTTTGGTTCCGAGTTTTTCTTGAATTCTCGAAAACAAATAAGCATAATCGCAATTTTTTAGCAATAATCAATCTCTGTTATAACTACATAAAATTTAATAGCCATTCTGTGACTGGTTAGTGATAAAAAAGAATAGAGATTAATTAAAGTTATAATTAAATTACTACATAAAATGTTCGATGGGATTGGTTGTAATCTGGATGGGGAGGGGGGACATGTGGTAGCCCAGTGGTCAAAGTATCGGATCATGGCAGACATGTCATGAGTTCGAAGCCCAGTACCACTAAAGACCCTCCGTGTAGGGGAGCGATGCTCGTTAAATCTGTCGAGAGTTTAAACGTCCTCCCGTTGGTGTGGTGTGGTAGTTAGGAGAGGTGGTGCCAGCTCAAGTGTCATCCTCTTCACTTGACCATAGTTCAAAATTACGAGGTTCGTCGCCAAAAGCCATCGTGTAGCTGAACACAGTGCGACGTTAATATTCATTCACTCGCAAAGTAGAAGTCCAACAACATCAGTTCGAGTCCCAATGCCACTGAAGACCCTCCGCGTAGAGTTGTCGATGTTCGTTAAATCTGCCGTGGCTCAACGTCCTCCCGATGGTGTTGACCGAGGTTCAAAATGACACTAATGATGTTAATAACATACGGTGACCGCCATCGCTGTAACATATGCATGGGTCTACAGAAATCTTCAATTACCTATAAAATGGGTGACATGGAAAAGTTCCGTAAAGATATTTCTTAGTTTCGAAAATCAAGGACATCTCTTTATATATATGTATATAAAGTTTAAATTAATAAAATTAAACGCATCGTCTCCTCAACCAAATCCTCACCATAAATATATTTCGCTGACCTTTTCAATCAAAAGCCGTCGTTTTCCTTTCATTTTGAATTATTCAAGAAGAAATTCCTTAGCGGACAAAATGTCGCATCCAATGAAGCTCATGGAAATGTGATGAATGATGTGGAAATTAATGAAAGAGTAAATAAGAATAAAAAGGAATGGATAATAAACGTTCTTTCTCAATCCCCTTTTCTTCTACATTTGAATAATCGATTGCCACAAAGCATTACTGAAGATCGCATTATTTAACAGAACATTGCTACATTTGATAGAACTATTAAGAATATTATTATGTAAAGATTTTTTTTTTCCGAATTCGTAATAATTTTATAATGGTTATTCCTTCATACTTTTTCCTTTTTTTTTTTTTTTTTTTTGTAGTTTTAAACCCGCGGTAGCCGTGTGAGCAGGAGGGTTTCAGATTTCCCGATCTTTTTTCCTAATATGGAATTTCCAGGAAATACCCGGAACAAAACAATCCTTCTTGTAATTCCTGAATTTGCATCAAGTTTTTCGAAAAATCTAAAAAGTAACTTTTCAAATTATAGTTAAATGAGTTAAATATTTTCAAAATCTCGCCCAGCTATACAATATTTGATGATGGATTTTCTGTTGGGTCAAATCATTGCAATAGGGTCAAGCTTCAACAACCTTGGTCTGAGTGGATCGCTTTCTTTAATTTTTCATCTAGAATCAAAATTTTTTTCTACAATTTCCGTAATCTCTTCTGAGAGTTCGACAGTAATTCACCTTTTCCTCGCACAAGACTTATTACAATTATTTTAGATTGTTGAATAAGATTTGATTGGGTAAACGTAAAAGATCTTCACTAACATCGCGCTTTTACTCAAAATTTAGTAAAGCAATATTGAATATCTGACTAATTTTTTGTATCACAGAACGTTTCAAATTCTTCCGAAATTCTGAATTATATCGGTGATCAACTCTCCACTAAGGATAATAAATACTTCTTTGGCAGTTATGAGAGGCTTTGGTAACCTATTTGTTATAGTAACGAACTCAGACAGAGAGTAGCGGATTCGCGAGTCACAGCGCCACTTAAGACCCGCCACGTAAAAAATAAGCCGAGACTCAAAATCCTTCCGGTGGCACGGCGTGGTAGTTTGGAGAGGAGGATGCCAGCACGTGTGCCATCCTCGTCAGTTCAAATTGATGAGGTCCGTCACCAATGGCCCTCGAGTTGCTTTATAATGAGGCATGAATATACAGTGAAAATCGTTTACGAAATTGAGGGGACCGAAATATTTTTTCATGTTAAAAGAATTTCGAGTTAAAGGATATTCCGAAAAAAAACATATATTCAATAAATTTAAGTTTATTAGAGTACATTTCATTTACATAAGTATATAATCACGTGTTTAATCAAAATCAATGAAACAAAAACATTCACAAGAACTTAACGAAATTAATTTCGAAATTTAGCAATACCAAAACTTTTACAGATTACTGTTTTCGCCTTCTGTTTTTAATCAACAACCTTAAGAAGCTGCATCATTATTTTAAGCGAAATAGCTATTTACTTTTCCGCTGAGCTCTTTGCCATGTGTCCTCAAGAAAATTCTTCTAATATATATATAGACAGTAAGCAAACCACACAATGAAGGACACATGAGCAATTGAAATTTAAAATTTAAAAAATGGACGCTGCAGTGTTATAAACATATATATATATATATATATATATATATATATATATATATTTGTTACCTGCAAAGTATGAAATGCCTAGGCATTCTATAGAATGACTAAAGCTGTTTAGGCAAAGTATGAAATAAGGTCATGATAAGGTTACAATATCAATGACGTTCATTTCTAAAAAATTCAAATGTTATTCTGACAAAATAATGAGTGTCATTAAAATTTTTTTAAAAAATACGTAAAGGAAACAAAAGTTGTACCAAACAAAATTTATGGCTTTCTTTTATTAAGGCCAACAAAATTTTCAAATTAAAAAAATAAGAACTTAAAATTAATCTACTTATTGCAACATGGAAGGCTTGAATGGCATTTTGAATTATATTTCATTAAATTTTCACGTAAAGACCATTCTTATTTTGTTACTTTGTTTTACACATACATTTGACGAATCCTTTGCCGCTCTTCCAATGAAATGAGCAATTGCAACTGACAGATGAAGAATTTCATGGTAGGGATTATCTTTAATTATATATATATATATATATATATATATATATATATATATATATATATATATATATATATATATATATATATATATATATTTTAGGCAGGGCAAAAAGTAAAAAAGTAAATTGTGATTTCTCATACAATTCTTTTAAAATTCCTTCAGAAATTCCAAGTCGATAGAAACCATTTTTCCCACTCGTTACAAGTGCCAATATATTGGCATTCAGAAAAAAATTAAAAATTTCACAACACAATGCTTTTTTTTAAATAATTTTTTTTCGATGTACAGTTCAATATCATAACGTGTAACGTTTTTGTATATGGTTGAAAGTTCTTTCAGAATTCCATCACGTCCTCCGTGTGCAATAGCCAAATGAGCTTCATGAAGTACTTAAAATAACTCAGAATCCGTGATGTAAAACTATATAGAAGTACTTCCCCACTTTTATATCCCCGTGGACCGGTCACCATTTGATAATTTTACCGCGACCCGTTGAGGGTGGAACGTTTCTTATATTTTTAATTGTTTTGATTTAATAATTTAATTGTATTTAAACATGGTTTCAGAATAAAATTTATTTAATCCAAAAAAAATTAACATAAAGCGTTTTTAGATGAAATATAAAGTGATTTCCATGGAAAGTCAAACAAACACTTGAGAAATACACTCCAGTAAATAAAATAGAAGTAATTTAATACTCCTTGAGTGACTCGATACCATTTGATCCACGGACCGGTGTTTCGGAACCATTTTGTATATTATTGACGCCTTCTTTAACAGGTTACATGAGTTTACTTTTATTTTCACCAAGCATCACATCATAGCTATTCAGCAATCAATAAGCCCTGGATTCCTTTTTAGTTGTCCTTTTGGCGTTTTGTATATCAGTTATTAACTTCTTGTACATAGTTTCAATTAAAAAAAATACTTTTTTTTGCTAGCCTTAACTCGAGTTTTGGGAAACTCGTCGTCGAATAGTTCTTTCATGCCTATAGACCGGAGTCAGTAATCTTTTAGCTGTGGCATGTCAGTGCGGCTGACACCTGCCATGACCTGCCAGATACCTAGATTTGTCTCCAATCGAGCATATCTGGGGTCATTTGGGACGGAGAGTTGGGCATCCCACTAGTTTGGCAAGGTTACAGCAAATATCGAATGAAATGTCTCAAGACATCATGCAGAACTTGTATGCCTCAATTCCCGATCGTATCGCATCGTTCATTCGCGCTAGAGGGGGTTCAACAGGGTATTAAATCCTCCTTTTGCCTTTTTCTCTGAAAGAAATGATCCTTTTTCTTTGATTATCTAATCATTTACTTCTATCAAAGTAGTGTGATACCCCCTAAATGGGGGTACCATCTCTTCATCTAAGCGACCTAGATTTGTGAGAGGAAGTGATTGATCACTGAAGTTAGTCATAATGAATCTAATTTACTATTATCCAAAAAAATTGATTAACAAAAATCTTAAGGAATGCAATCAGCAGTGTTATAACGTATTCCTAAATTCTAAGTAAATAGCACTGGAATCCTAACCACTTATCTTTAAGCAAAATTTATCCTAGGAATGTTTATCTTCCTTAAATTCTTTAACTCCTAAAGCCTGTTCTATAATTATGATTCTAAGATTAATGTCTTACCATCAGCTCATGGCGTTCAGCATCTCAGCTTCCTTCCTCCAACTTCTGCTCTCACGCAAATACTAAAGCTCCAATATATATCCACAAACTAATCTACATATCGCGGTTTCTTCTCGAGGGGATTGGCTGTGAATTAAGTCAATTCTGGCCCCAAAGATTTCCCAAGAGGATTAGTATGAAAACCCGATAAAGCTCCGTCACAGAAGTCATTACGTATGTAAAATTTTATTTCATTTTGACGACGCCTTCTGGGTGCGCTAATTTTTTTGTCCATGACTGTATATATATATATATATATCGTTCAAGTTTTCAAACGTTTTCTATTCATCCATTCAAATAAGGGGGAATTGACTTAATTTTTTAAAAATATTATTTATAGTTCCATTTATGTCCTTCACTGAATTTTTTCTACAACAATAGGAAACGTAGCATTTGGTGTTATACTGCCTTTAAATTATAAATCTTTGTCTTAATCAGTGATTCCCAAAGTGGTATATGTTGACTACCAGAGGTCTATGACGGCCGGCAAGGGGCCACATCAGTGTAAAAATTATTTGGGGGTCCATGTGGGTGTCTATGATAGTGGCTTTCAAAAAGCTCCCCAGGAAAAAAAATCAGGCTTTGCATACGGACGATGCGTTAAATGGCTTGTTTGACTTCAGCACTGCTTCCAAAGCACCTTGCGGCGAAATTTTTCGAAACAAATGAATGTCCGAAACATAAAGTCATTGCCATCCTCATGGTAACGCACGAGATGTTCCAGGCAGACCGCCATGCTTTGTTCCCTGTGTGTCGGGGTCAGTTGTCAGGGCATCTATCGTGCTGCCCATTTCCTGTATCCAAGAAAGTCATTGATATTCTTTTGAGGAAGGTGGATGACATTATTAAAGTAAATAGGCGTATCACCATCAATGGAGTAGAGAAAGAACTTGGAATCGGATATGAGGGAGCTCAAAAGATGCAAAGCCCTGAATTTTGCCTGCAGGGCTTTTTGAAGCTTGTCAAGGGGTATGACAAATGCCTCAATGTACTTGATACTTATGGGGAAAATAAAGTTATACCTTATCTTTAATGTCTCATTCTATGTTTTGACTTTTATACACAACTTTGACCACTGTCGACGGGGAAAACTCACCCTCGTATAATAGGTCAATTTTTATATTGAGAAGTAAAACGAAAATATTTCAGATCTGTTCCTAGAATAACATTAATGTTTACCAAGAGATAATTTTCAGGTGTTTTTTCAATTAGCTACTATTAGATCACACTCTCTATATATTTATTTATTTTGGTGGAATATTCAATCGTTTATAAAATACGTTTTAAAGCGTTCAATTGAGCTGAAATTTTACATACATTTTGGATGACAATACAATAATTTAATTATAATTAATAAAAATTAATTGATTAAAACTAACTATTTAAAGAATTACAAATACAGCTACGTTGGTATCATTTTTGGCGACTTGTGTCAAAACTTGAAAATGTTTTTTTCCTCACATTTAAAAGTGCTTAATTGAGCTGATATTTTCAATACACGATTGTTTTGGATGACTATACGATACTTTCATGATAATTAATAAAAATTAATTACCACTTAATATTGCGATTCTGTCATATGTATATACATATTTATATTAATTGTAACTATTTAATAAAAAGTAGCTAAAATAAAAATTTTCTTTGTCTATCTTTTTTTTATATTACTTATTTCTTTTCACTCGGAAGTAAGAAAACATTAAGAAAGTTAACTTGTTTGATCAGTGTATCACTACATTAGACAGCGCTCAACTCTCCACTGACTGTATTTCATGGTCTGAACACGCAACATAACCTTTGCTATTATAAGAATGTGTAATAGCTTCTTTTCGTCTTGAGATGTGGTAGCTGTAGTCACGGTCGCAAACTCGTGGCTGCATTGTCGAATATAATTGCGACGCAAATAAAGATTCAATGAAGAAACTTTTGTACACCGACTTACCGGACAGTTTGGTGTCTGTCCTGCTCTTCCTCTGCCGGACAGGTAGAGCTGGTACTGAGAGATGACACACACCACGCAATACACCTACAATAGAAGACAATCATACAGAAGCACTCAACACCCGGAATACATTTTACAATATTGAGAAGTCTAAAGATCATTGTAGCAATCGTTGCTTCATATTATATTTTTAAAGGTATCAAGCACATTGAATGGATTTTTCTCCGATTTGGAAAGAATCAGACAATTGTGTGTGCTTAAAAATCTTTTCCACGACTATTGCATAGGAACACTAAAAGTGATTGTATTACATTTTTTAAAAAAATTGTTAAAAAAAAAGAGAAAAGCTTTGCTTTCGAGAATGCTTTTGAATTACCATGAAACTAAAATTTTTAGTAAGCAAATTATTTTTACTAAAAGAAAATCTCTTTTTTTAAAGTATCCATACAAACGTCACCGGAGTTTTTTCTTCCTCAAAAACCATTGATTAAAACCACTTTAATCTTTCATTATTAAATGGAGTTAAAATTCACTTTTGATCTTCTCTCTTAAAAATGTCACGAATAATATTTTCTCACTTCCCAAAAAAGTATATTTTTTTAGAGGAATATTATCTTCTTTAATCTTCAAGCTAATTTGGGCTGCGTGAAAAAGTCATTCCTATCTCAAGAATCTTTTCACTACCTAAATTTGTTACATATTTTTTTAGTGCTTCTCTGATGAAATATTTACAAAAGATATAAAAAATTTCCCGTGGTGTATTAAAGCATTATTTTCGTATTTGTACATCATTGTTTGAAATTTTCTAATTATTTTTGTGAAATTTTGGCATTAATGACCTAAAAATACTTAGGCCATAAAAATGCTTTTAGTACAATATGTATGGAAATAAATAAATGTATATACGTGGTAGGATTCAAAAGTTCCTGGACTAAGCCTATAACGTGCAAATTTTTTGCAGTTGAATGACTACGATAACTATTCTGTGTTGCTGCTACTATTCTTTCCCTTTTCCAAAAGTGATTTGTCCTAAATCAAGTGGCCAGTCACTCGCCATGGCGTCGTATTTTGTTAGCGGATGCATTCAGTAATCGGAGATTGAAAGAAATGATGTTTGTAGAGCAGAGGTTGGATATCAAATTTTGTTGAGTGCTATGGTGATTTACGAAATGTTGAAACATATGTACAGCTGAGACACATTATCGCGAACCTAAACTTTTGAGTAGCGTCGACGCTTCTGGGAAAGCAGGGAAAGTGTCGAAGACGACGAATGTTCTGGACGTCCACAGACTTCCCGCACCGCTGAAAACAATGAAAAGGTTTCTGCAGTGGTTCGTAAGAACAAGCTCCAAACAACAACGGGGGGCGGAAACATTTATTTCGCCACGTCCTCCTTCCTCCCCTGATTTCGCCCTCTGTGACTTCAGAATATTTCCAGAACTGTAAGGTTGCTTTCAGAATCGTCGATTCCACTCTGTGCATAAAATTAAAAGTGCATCGCAGACTGAATTAAAGGATATGGCTAAAAATGCTTTCCAGAAATGTTTTGATGACCTTTACAAGCGATGGCAAAAGCATGCTGGTTCTCAAGGGTCTTACTTCAAAGGGGGATGTGTTTCAGCTGTTTAATTGGTAATAAAGGGTGTTTTTTTAGAGGTATAGAACTTTAAATTGCACTAAAACAACGATGTATTATTCGATTGACATGAATTTTTTTTATTCGAAAGATAATCTTGTGGCATTACATTTTAAATATGATTTCTGGCATAGTACTGCCACGGCTGGCTCGGATGTAGTGCAATCTGGACGTCCAATTTTCGATGACTTTTTCCAACATTTGTGGCCGTATATCGGCAATAACACGGCGAATGTTGTCTTCCAAATGGTCAAGCGTTTGTGGCTTATCCGCATAGACCAATGACTTTACATAGCCCCACAGAAAATAATCTAGCGGTGTTAAATCACAAGATCTTGGAGGCCAATTCACAGGTCCAAAACGTGAAATTAGGCGGTCACCAAACGTGTCTTTCAATAAGTTGATTGTGGCACGAGCTGTGTGACACGTTGCGCCGTCTTGTTGGAACCACAGCTCCTGGACATCATGATTGTTCAATTCAGGAATGAAAAAGTTAGTAATCATGGCTCTATACCGATCACCATTGACTGTAACGTTGTGGCCTTCATCGTTTTTGAAGAAGGATTCCACCAGCCCATAAAGCGCACCAAGCAGTCAGTTTTTTGGATGTAACGGTGTTTCAACATTCACTTGTGGATTAGCTTCACTCCAAATGCGGCAGTTTTGTTTGTTGACGTAGCCATTCAACCAGAAGTGCGCTTCATCGCTAAACAAAATTCGCTTATGAAAATCGGGAACAACGGCAATCTCGTTTTGGGCCCATTCGACGAATCTACGCCTTACTTGACGATCGTTTTGATGAATTGCCAAACCAAACTGAGAATAAATCACTTGACAGCTGTTAAATCGGTCGCCATCTTGGAAAGTAATGCCAACTTAAACTTCTATACCTGGAAAAAAAACACTCTTTATTTTTTAAATTATAGATTCAGTCGAGGAACTTTTGAGTATTACCTCGTATATGCTAGCTATATTGTTAACTACCCGCTGTTGTTCGCTGGGTATATCATGATGTGGTATGAATACACAAGGTGTTCCAGGATAATTAGGACAAACTTTTAAGGAAAATAGGGGACAACACAAGGATTCAGATTTGCATAGCCTTCCATGGTTGGAAGCGTCTTCGTTCAGTTCTAGGTGGCATTGTTCACAAGAGCATTTAAGTTTACAGACCTGCATTACTACAGTAATGTAAACTGTCCTTCCAATCAGGGGAGCATGAAACGTTTTACAAACACCGAGCTGGCAGATATGCACGACTTACGGAATTGCAGTAGGAAATGCACAAGCAGCAGGAAGATTGTATCGTGAAAGGTACCCGCAGAAAGCTGCACCGGACAGCCGGATGTTTGCTAATTTGCATCATACTTTGTGGGAATATGGATCATTACGAGGTAATAGGCATAGTGAGGTTGGGCTGAGAATTCTCACGGACCACGGTATCCAACACATTTAGTTCCAAACATGAAACAAAATGTGTTGGATACAATTCGAAGGAATCCGAGTACCATTCTGGGAGTTCATATCACATGTGGCCCACCCTCACTATGTCTATTGCCTCGTAATGATGCATATTACGAGGTGTATTACGAAACTATGTTACGAATTAGAAAACATCCGGTATATCTCTCTGCGGGTATCATTCAAGATACAATCTTCCTGCTACTCGTGCATTTCCTACTGCTAATCCGTAAATCAGGTGCATACTTGTTAGCTCGGTGTTTGTAAAACGTTTTATACTCCTCTGCGAGCGATGACAGCTCAATTGACTATGGTAATGCAGATCTGTTTCCTCAAATACTCTTGTGAACAACGCCACATAGCACAGAACGAAAAATGTTTTCAACCATGGGTTGCTATGCAAATCTTTGCGTTGTACCCTACCTCTTCTTTAAATATTGTCCAATGATCCTGGGACACTCTATTTACCATTAATATGTATGTAAATAATTGATATCTAAGTCCCAGCATTAAGCATTATAAAAATGTATTGAAGAAACATTCTTATAGCCCTTTACTTCTTGATTAAAAAAGAACAAAAAATGAATTTCTAAAATTGAAATAAAATCATCTTTTATGCTCCCGTAATCCCCTCCTCCAAAGTGGACTCCCGCGAAACCCATTTTCAGTGGATCTCTATTCAACAAAACAAACATACTTGCCAAATTTCATGTCTGAGTCTAGTAGCTCAAAAAGGGAAAAATTTTTTATCAATAAACCCCATAATCCCACTTCAGATCCGATTTCCGCAAGACCCATTCTTGGCGGATTTCAACTCAATTAAAGAAGCATGCTTACCAAACTTCAAATATGTGAATGTAACAGTTTAAAAAAAGAAATTTTAATCATTAACCCCCCCCCTTGGGTATCTGTTTGCCCAAAATCTGTTCTTAGAGAAACTCTGCTCCATGAACGTAACATGCTTACCAAATTTCAAGTCTGAATGTAGGTAACGAGTCTATTCGCGTTCTTCCAACTAATGCTCTTGGGGAATAATGGGACTTTTTAAAAATTATTTTATTGAAAACTTTCATCCGAAGAAGACATGATTATTCAAATCAAGGCTTGTATTTAAAGATTAAACTTTCAAGTTCGCGCAAGGGAGAGGTTAGAAGCTAACAGGATTGCGAGTAGTAATCAACGTAAAGCTAGGCGAGAGCGTTTCATAGATAATTCGATTAATATTAAAATTGACAATTTGGTCAGTTAGTTACTATTGGATTCTAGTCTGTTTGAATTGGATTACTTTAGAAATTATCTTCAAATATAAGAAAGTATACTGGCCTCAAAAAGTTAAGGTACAACCGAGTTTTTGTGTCTAATTTGCAAATGAATGAATGTAGAAACAAAAATTTGGAGGATATGTGCCTTAAATAGTTTTTTATTGAATGCGTCATAGAAATTTGTATAAGTGTATTTCAAAAACGATTTATAACAAAAAAGCAATCTCTGCGGAAAAGTCCATTCTTGGAGAAAAAACAGCACATCACAGTGTTATGTGGTAAAATGACATAAAAACAATACAAAAATGGGTTCTAATAAGGAATGTGTCCACCCCTAACTTGAATGCATTGGCGGCATCGATTTCCCATGCTGTTTATTAAGTTGTCGGACACCGGAATAGGAAGCGAAGACCAGACACAGAGTAAGCCTTGTTTTAGCTCATGTAACGACCTTGGAGGAGGATTAAAAGCAGCAACTCTCTGCCAAGATAGTCCCAAAGATGTTCTATCGGATTCAGGTCTCGAGATCGAGCTGGCCATTCCATTCGTTCCAAACCGTGATCCTCCAGATACTCCTCAACAATCCGAGCTCGGTGAGGTCGTGCATTATCATCCATCAGAATGAAGTCGTTACCAATAGCAGCAGCATATGGGCGGACATATGGATCAAGGATCTCATCCCGATATCTAAGACCAGTTACGGTTCCTCCATGGAACACATGCAGGTCAGTGTGGCCACCGAGCGAGATCCCTGCCCAAACCAGGATTCCACCACCTCTATAACTGTGTCTTTCAACAGTGTTGGATTGATGGTATCTAGTGCGCTGTTCCCTCCAGATCAGTAGACGCCCTGAATCACTCTCTATTGTAAATCTGGACTCGTCTGTGAACAGCACAGAAGCCCATTGTTGCTGCGTCCAAGAAACATGTTCTCTTGCCCAGCATAAGCGGTTCCTTCGCTGTCGTCCGTTGAGGGGAACGCACACAACTGGTCTTCTTGCATACAGACCTGCATTGTGAAGACGATTTCGCACCGTAGTAGCGGAGATTCTTCTTCCTGATGCTTGAAAGTGGTCTGCAACGAGCTGCGGCACAGTAGTGGTTCTTCTCCTTCGTGCCGAAAGAGCTAGAAAACGGTCTTCTGCAGGTGTTGTAGCTAGTGGTCGGCCTGGAACAGGTCTTCTGGACACAGAATCTTCGGATTGGTATTGATCCCAAAGTCGCTGAACAACACTACGAGACACATTGAGACGTCTAGCAGCATCAGCCTGCGACAATCCCATTTCCATCCATCCAACTGCCCGCCACCTTAACGAATTGGGTAAACGACGTCTCTGAGACATTTTCTAAACTCTATTGACTATTGTCACCGAAACTGCCAACAACTGTTGAAAATCAACACAACTTACACACAAAAGTACGAAAGCTTGATATTTGCATATTTTTCTCTCACTCATAAATATACGTTCTTTTCTATAAAATAAAAGTTGTAGCAATCGTTTTTGCATTAATGTTTTTAAAGTTCGTTATTATCATTCATGTAAACTATGCATTTTATTGTTACTGCCATTTTTTTTATGGTGAGCTTCGAAAAACATGTTGTACCTTAACTTTTGAGGCCAGTGTATATTGCCTGGACGTGCTAAATGTAAGTGATCCGATTAATCATCATATCACCAGTTATCTCGTCTACCTCGTTATTGCTCTCCATATTTATCAATCGGTGCACTTCTTAAGTAGGGTTTTTGAATCTGTGTCGTTGAGAATTGTTAATAAATAGAGTTGTATTGACTATGGCTAATCTTCCTTCTGACTTCACATACTAATGAATGAGGTAGCTCATCCATTACATGTCTCATAGCTCCCAAACGAGAATATTTATCTATAGCGCAGTTAACTCATCGCAAACTCCTTGGGGATCGATTTTCACAAAACCTCTTTTGTAGCGGACTTCTACTCCATAAAAGGAAAATAGCTATCAAATTTCAAATCTGTAAAACTAATAGTTCAGGAGATATCGCGTTGAGTGAGAGTCGTTTTTCTCCATTATATATGTAAATATTTCAGGGTTATTCAATTCCTACTTTTAGCACACACTCTCTATTTATTTATTTATCTTGGTGGAATTTTTAATCGTTAATAAAATACATTTTAAAGCGCTCAATTGAGCAGAAATTTTATGTACATGATTATTTTAGATGACAATACAGTGATTTATTAAATAATTAATAAAAATTATTTGATTAAAACTAATTATTTAAAGAATTACAAATACAGCCGCATTGGCATCATTTTTGGTGACTTAGTGACCCTTTTGGCGGCTTGTGTCAAAACTTGAAATGGTTTTTTCCCTCACATTTTAAAGGGCTCATTTGAGCTGAAATTTTCTACACACGATTGTTTTGGGTAAAAATGCGATAATTTAATTATAATTAATTAAAATTAATTGACTGAAACTAATTATTTAAACAATTACAGATACAGCCATGTTGGTTTCACTTTTAGCAACTTGGGTCAAAACTTTAAAAGATTTTTTTTCTCGAGTTTTAACGCATTCAGTTGAACTGAGATTTTATATACACGACTGCTTTGAATGAAAATACGATACTTTAATGATAATAAATAAAAATTAATTTCCACTTAATGTTGTGATTCTGTCCATGTACTATATACATATTCACATATTAATTGTGACATTTAATAAAAAGTAGCTAAAATAAAGTTTTCTTTGTTGATCTAAGTAGGAATTGACTTAAAAACGTTTTTTTATATTACTTGTTAAGTATCCGGTTGGTTCAAGTGTAATCTTCACACCCTATTCAGTAATACATTGCTTAAAAATTAAACGAAGTTTCCAACCATACCATAGCGGCTGTTTCTATTGTCAATATTGTTGATGGGCCCTCAATTGTGAAGTACGATCCACGATTCCGTTATTGATCGGAAGAAAGCGACTAACTTTCATCATCAGATACATTAGATCAGGCATGCCCAACCCGCGGCCCAATTGAAGTTTCTGTCTATATTATTTTAGACATTTGCACTACAGACAGTTGAATCGAAATTATCGTGTTTTGACCCACCCCCACCTCTCCCCGTGCAGCTCTTACCGAAATAATTTTTTTCCTTCATTTGACTTCCAAGCAATTGTAATAACAGGAGTTGATGGGTGAAGGAAAGCAGATGAGCTTGGGTATGTTATTCCTCTTTCAACGAGAACTTCGTTGAGAGTGAGTAGTGTATTTAGTTCTATTTGTCAGAGAAATAATTTATGTCTATATTTTTAAGCACAGATTAGTAGTCTTTTTCTTGTTTTATTTGGCAATGAAAGAATCCGATGATGGATTTAATGAGTTGCCTCAGAGCTGTAATACCAGCTAGCAGAAATGTAAGATAATTACGGCAGCAGAATAAAAAGGTTTAATATTTTAACCTTCTGAATTTATGTCACTTTTTCATTTTATGATATATTTTAATCCCGGTGCACAAGAATTAATAACATAAATAAGAAACTAAATATTTGGCTATTGGGCAGAAAAAAGAACTTATTTTGTCAAACAGTGTAATAACTACAATGCTGTTCTTCGCTTAATTGCCTTTCTGCATTTGAAATAAAAATTTTGAAAATCTAAATCAATTTTATGCAAACATACTGTAACACAAGTATAAAATGTGAAGATGTTACGCCCATAGTTGTTATACTACGTAACCTCAGATGGCAGCATAAATCTACTGTAGATAAGAACCTTGTAGGTTAAGAGATATTCTTCCATCAACAAGTGCAATCGGTCGACTTTCAACTTTGTTGTGATTGTGATCCAGTAAAAGGTAAACTTGCTGTTTTTTGATCATATCAATAGTTATTGAATAAATTTCTATATATATTATATATTTATCTCAAGTAAAATACAAAAACAAGTGTCACATTAATTGTAAGGTAATAAAGTATTTTGAATGTTGTACGATAATAAAATATTTTGAATAATTGTTTTATTTTGATATGTGCGGCCCACCTCAGTTTAGTAAATTTTTACTTGGCTCACCAACCGATTTGGGTTGGGCACCCCTGCATTAGATGTAGGTTACAACAGAATGGGTGACAGAGAAGCGTGTAATGAAGTCGGAAGTAAATCAAGAATGAGCTCCTCAAGCCTCATTACCTATTGTACAGCTCCGACCTTGCCACGAAAGATTATCCCTTGTGTCTTAATTGAACTGTAGAATGTTCGATGGAGCACATGATCTCTGAAGAGGTCTTAATCCCCTGTCTTCAAAAATTGGGCGGGGGTGACATTTAAGGATAGAGCTTACTATGGTAAATTAAACTATTAGAATAAATATTAATAAAAGTTATCCCTTTATCTACCCCGACGGTACTTATAAGTGCCACTCACTTTAAAATTGCATAAAATAACAATTTTCACGAATACTCTCACGATACTAAGCAGGAATACTCTCTTAAATATACTCTTCCAAAATATATGGGTTCTATGATGAGTATTTTAGCTGGGATGGCGAAAAGTTTTATAGCAGAAATTGAGTTTTCAGCTTACAGTGTTTTCAGCGGATTGCGAAGATTGTCATTTTTGTGTTCCGAAAGAACAGTTAATGTCAAAAGGCAAGTGCCTTAATTTTTTTGTATGTTAATGAAGACCTTAGAAAAGAATTCGGCTGTTTATTTTAAGTGAACAACGTGTGTAATTATTTATACAGTTGAATATCTTTAATTAATTAATTAGCTCTAATTAATTACATTTCCCAAAGTTTAATACTTAGTTTATGTATATCGCTTAATTTTTAATGTAGTGATTAGAAAAATATTGCATGAAAAAAACTGCAGTAAATCATAATGCGGTAGATAAAGGGTTAAATGAAAAATTGTAAATTAAAAATTTAAACTTAAAAATTAAAATTAATATTTGCACACTGAAAGTTAATTTAAAATTACTGGAGCCTGTGTGAATGTTTGCGTTGTGTTTGTTGAGTGATGTGATAAGTGACAAAATTTTATAGTAGTATATCGAGAGATAAATGAGTCTGCGTCAGCCGAAAACAACCTCTGAAAATCAGAGATTTGAAATCAGCCGACTTATTCCTGATATTACGTTTCTTAACTGAAGAAGTTTCTCTTTCGTCTCTGGTTTGATATGGATGCCTTCAAAGTGGTCCTCTTAACGGGTAGGTAAGTTCTATACCGTAGAGATTAAAAAAAAATATGAAATGCTATGCTAAGCGTTTAAACAAATAAGGTTGTAGAAAATAGTGAAATTGATTCGCAGTGACTGCTTTCTTAACGTCGCCTTTCAAAAATACATAAAAGTTAATGACGATAGATCTCGTAAATTTAATCTTCAGTTTTGTGACGAGGAGAACATCTGATCTAGTGCCCCACTCTCTAAGCTTCCTCATCATATGAACTTCGAATGACTTACGGTTTGTTTTTAGTAAAACCAGGGTTCGAATCCATCGCCTAACTAAAGAAACTCAACCACGAGCTCGCAACTATGACCACTCTACCAACAAGGTTACGGGTAAGAGATAAAACACGATGTAAAGCTTTTGGCTATCTCTTTTTGTGATAAATGGACCTTATTTCAAAAAAAGTGTATGACACACTCATTATATATATATATATATATATATTATATATATATATATATATATATATATATATATAGAGAGAGAGAGAGAGAGAGAGAGAGAGAGAATAAATATACTGAGAAAGAGATAAAATACTTATATTTCAAGTTTTAAAATTTTGGGAAATTATATAAACAAACTATGAGATAAAATCTTTTAATCTTTTAAATTCTGGATTTACATAAAATTTTTTCTACAAAAGGCTTAACTTTTTCCTGATTTGCTAGTTAAACCCTTTTTTTTCGTGTTCGTGGGAAAAATATGTACACTCAGGAACATTGAAAATAGCGACACAAGAAGAAAGCATCGGATTGAAATGAAATTTAATACACATAATGAAACAGATGAGAGATTCACTTGATCTCTAAAACAAGACAATTAAACGAATACAGGGTGTGCAACGACACAAATACTGGGCAACTTCAATAGCGCGTTGGACCACCTCCAGCTGCAATACATGCCGCCACACGGTCCGACATTGAGTTAATTAGACACCTTATGTTGTCCTGAGGCAGATGGGCCCACAAATCTTGAACAGCCAACTCTAAATCATGTACAGAGTGACACGATGGCATCTGCCGTTTTAGCTGATCCCACACGTGCTCTACAGGGGACAAATCGGGGGAGCGGGCCGGCCATGAAGAGTCTGAAAATGATGTGGGAAGCCTTGAGCAACTCTTGCTGTATGCGGACGAGCATTCTGGAAAATTTCCCCTGATAGACCATTTAGGAAAGGTCCTACATGGGGTCGAAGAATATTATCAACGTAACGTTGGCCCGTTAAGGTTCCACGCATCACAATTAAAGTGGACCGGCTATCACAGGCTATTGCCCCCCAGACCATTACACCAGCTGTGTGGGCAGTGTGACGTAGAACAGTGTGGGGGAATTGTACCGCTCACCAGGGCGCCTCCACACCCGTACACGGTTTGTGACGAATCTGTACGGAACCTTTCCACTAATCTTCTTAGGCGTCTTTTTGGGGAACATAAATTCGCGTTTATTTCCAATCAACTCCAAAAAGATGAACGGGATATTTAAATTAGATAGGGTATTTAAGTCGAGCGTTGCGAGATAGCAAGGGAGATGATGAAAGGCTATTGAGCCAGCAACTTTAAATGCATTTTTAGAAGATTCAAGGAGATTAGATTCGTCAAGATGTCGTGCTGCTAGACGTACCAGAAAGCTGATATAAGGCAGTGGTAAATATAATTTACGTACGCTTAAAATAAGCGTCAGTTTAAGTGACTTAGTTAAAGTTAATGAAAGTTAAGAATTCGAGTACGTGTATTTCTCGGATCTCCTATTTCGGTAGACCTTGCTTGAACTTAATTATTAATTAATTGCATTATTAGTAATTTAATTTAATATGAAAGAAAATCCCTTTAAGCGACGTAGCATAACAGTATTCTATGTTATCAGAGATTTTTTTGAGAAAATTATAATAATAAATAAATATTATTATTATTTAAAATGGCTCTTAGTGGTTCTTTGCCTCAAATTAATCTTGGTGTTCAAGGTGAGGCCCAGGGGGGTCCACAGGTTATCATCTGTCCCCAAAACAAACCGGGATTCATCACTAAACACAACCTTTTGCCAATCTGTGACATTCCACATTGATCTGGCTTGGCACCATTGTACACGCAGTTGCCGATGTTCCGGTGTTAAAGAGAGTGCACGGAAAGGGTGCTTGGATTTAAGATTTGCTTCTGCAAGGTGTCTGGAAATTGTTTGTGGAACAATTGCTACGCCTACGTCTGCTCGTATCGTTGAACGAGTCACTGTGGGGTCCACAAGTGCTTGCCGCACAATCCTTCGATCCTCTTTCCTCGTGGTCTTCCTGGTCGCTCCAGACCCGGTTTTCCCCGCGTGGGTACCTTCTCGTGTCCACTGCTCCCAACAATTTCTAACGGCACACTCCGAACGATCCACCTGGCCAGCAACACGGCGCTTCGACCAGCCTGCAGTTTTAATCCCGATGATCAGGCCTCTCTCAAACTCGTTTAACTGTGAGGAATATCTTCTAGCACGTTTACCTGGCATGTTTCGTTTACCAAAGTCTTTCTACAATCGGCAAGTAATCGTCCCGTTTATGAATCTACGAATTTGCGCTGGCTTATATAGCACCCTCTTCCTGATTGTAGCACCCCCTCGGCGTGTATGAGCATGCATATTGGTACAAAAGTTGGATCATTTGCATATCACATTACGCTGCACTTATTTGCAAAGTTTCGTGATTGTACTTAGCATCCTTCTTGGGTCGCTATTTTCAATGTTCCTGAGTGAATATACTTGCCTCCGAAAGTCTGCGTACAGGCAATCATCCTACGTATTTACTATAAACACTATTAAAATATCGCCTTAGAAAATCAAAATACTTGTCAGAGATTCCTCAAAATTTCCTTATTCAAACAATAGCAACAAAGTTCACCTTAACAAGGAAAAACAAGAATGACCACCAAATAATCACAAACTATCCGCGTCAAAAGTCTGCGTACACTTACAAAATAGAGCTTTTAAAGATCTTTTATTGTAAAATAATTGCACTAAATCGTGTTTTTAAGTAATTATAAGCTTCTTTTATACGATTTATTTAGAATTCGAGATTCGAAAGCTTTTGTGGTTCCATGGCAGGCAACAAATGGAGATCGATATATTATTGAAAGAAAAATCCTCATAGATCTTCAGAAAGGGGGAAATTTTTAAAGCAATTGCTCAAACTGTTATTAGGAGACACCTATTGATTAGAAAAAGTGGTCATAAACTACAAATCAACTAAACTGTTAACGTCCGAGCCAAGATATAGCCGCCCGTGTGTAGTGTCACATCGAGAATCTTGCTTTGTAATACGCTCTATAAAATGAATCCAAGACTAAAGCTTTGCAAATAGCTAAAAGGGTAGCTGAGATATTGCAAAAAAGTGGGACTTCAACTACAATTCTAAGATAACTGAAAAAGTATGACTATCACGCAGAGTTGCATTCAAGCAGCTATTCATCTCTCGAGTGAACAGAACTAAGAGAATGACCTCTGTTAAAAAACACGCAGGACACATAATTATTAGAAAAATTAGTATATTCAATTGAAAGTGATTTTTGTATTTTGGGCATCAAAAAGGGCAAAATTTATTTGCAAAAATTCCTACATAGACCTTAAGATAATTTTTTTTGATTATCAAACATGGAGAAGGAAGTATAATGTTTTTTTTTGGGGGGAATAGGAAGTCTTTTGGTTGGTAATCGGGAATTTATTAAATTATCAGTGTAAAAAATTCATTACTTGAACTTATTGGAGTAAAATATCAGGGCAGGTTCCGAGAAACTTGTGGTGAGTAATGATTTTTACTTTCAGCAGGACAAAGATACCAAGCAAACAGCTTACATTGTGAAGCCATGGCTGTTCTACAAAACCCCCAAACCAATTCCGTAAGCCATCCCAGTCCCCAGACCTGAGCACAATACAGCATTTGTGGAATTTATTAGGGTGAATAATCTGGGAGAACGTAATAACTTCCAAGGAAATGCTCAAACCTGTCATAGTGGAAGAATGGAATAAAATATCCACGGATGAAACAACTAAGCTAATTAAATCCCTGCCAAATATTTTGAGAGTTATAGAAAGGGAATAGCTTAAAAAGTATTAACTTTTATAATTACAATCCATTATTGTAAAGGTTTTTTTCCAGTGTACACAGACTTTTGACGCACACGATTTGTGTCATTCTCAAGTTATAAATACTTGTATTATTTTATGTAATATTCAGGTAATAGTTGCTTATACAATTTGAATTTACGACGTTAGAGGAATCAATAAAAATAGTATTGATTCAGAGACTTCATTTAATTAGCAATCTTTGCATGAATATGAAAGATGATCCACCTGTACGCAGACTTTTGGAGGCAAGTGTATATGATAATAATATTACTTTGATGTACTTCTGGAAATTTGTGTATTTACTGCTCTATTATTAGTTCTTTTTCTTTTAAAAAGTTCTTAACAACTGCATATTTCTGTAACCATCGGAGAAACAAAATACAGTTTTAACAATAAACACTGTCTAAAAACAACAGAAAAAACTAGGAGTTTTGATTGAAAAAAAGAACTGATCAGAGAGAGTTCTGTCACTTTTAAGAGAGCAAAAATAATATATATATACTATCATTTTAAAATATTTTTTCTACTTAGTAATATATGTTAAAGATAAAAACAGGTATATGTAATCAAAAGTTGCATCCTTGAAAATAAAGACTCAATTTACATAAGATCTTGATTTAAATTCTTTTTAAACGGTTTGTCTTCAATTTTCAATTGATTTAATTCACCTTTGGTTAATCGTTTTTTTCCACTGAATTAAAAATTTGAATTTTGGAGATGATTCCACATTATTTTGTTTATCCAATTAAATACAATCGGACCACCTTTTTTATGAACCTCTGTTTTTCAAATTCCTGTATTTTCTGAACTATTTTCTGGAATCAAGAACACACATTCTAGGATTTTCTTCGCAAAATAACCTCCTAATAGCGAAGTACATTTTCTATGTAACGAACTTTTTTTCTTGCGATTGGGTGTTTTTCCTTCCAATTTTTAAAATACTTTTTGACATTTAAAAATTTTCTCCCTTTTGCCACATTTTACGGAGATAAATGACCTTGAACTGGCTTCATCAGTTGCCTAATTAACTTATAGCAATAAAATTGTCGTAATTTTTCAACAAAAATCTCTAAATTAAGAGATTTTATCAGAAATTAAATTTAAGGACGCCTGTGGGAATGTATGCTTAAAATGACTGGTTATAAAATAATGTATGTTTAAAATTACTTGTTGGCTTAAAACTCGAAAGCGTCATTAAAATTCATTACTTTTAATGTAAGATTATTTTTTAAAGTTGAAAGTGTGTGCGTATACAGAGTATTTCTGGACAATGTTTTTTTTTGTTTTTGTTTTCCTTGCAGATTTCTTTTTGATGAGTAAGATATAAAATAAATAGATATTAATTCAATAATGGATATTTTACTGAATAATTATTTTCTTAATATTTTGTGTTTATGAATCTAAAATTTGTTTTATGTTGTTTATAAAGTATATTGATAGATGAATCGCCATTTAATGAATTTTCCTCATAATGAGCTTTTCGTCCGGATTTAGCATTTTCATTGAATAGAAGTACGGCTGTATATTTGAAATCATACCTTTCTAAAACTGCCTTTCTTTTGAAACTCCAATATGTAGAAATGGAAAGTGTTTTAATGTGAGATTAAAAAAATAAAATTAAAAAACAACAACTAAAATTGAAATTTTATATAAACATTGTTTTTTTTCTTCCATTTTTAAAAACATTTACTGCGTATATTTAAAAAAATTGAAAAACATAATGATACTTTTTGAAAAATATACCTTTTTATATTTTATAGCTAGTCCATTTTTAACCCCAATTTGAAGTATCCCTTCGGAAATTTAATTAGAAATAATTTTTTCAATTAAAATGCAAAGTCAGCTGAGACACATTAAGAACTAAACTTTTTTTATTTTATTAACTCATTTCTTTCTTTTTGTCCACTTTTTTGACGTTTAATGAAAATACATCCAGCGTATCTGGGAAAGAAATTAGAGAAGAAAGCAAACATCTAAATTTCATTCCAATTAAACTGTCTCCAAAACAAAACAAACGGTAGAATGGAGTCTCTCTCATTTGTGTGTAATTAACTAGCTTTTTTTTAACTTCCACCCCCAACTACTTCCCATCAGCATTAAAGCAGAGCTTCAAAATACGCAATTAAATGCTGCTTAAGAACGAAATTAACTCCCCCCCCCGGCAAGAGGGGGGAGGGAGTTAACTTGCAAAATAATTTTCTCATTTAGCACCGCAAGATTGCTTTTAATTTTTCTTGTTCATATAATCCAATAAAAAATTCCCTTTTTTCTACGTTAATATTCAAAGCAAACTTCAAACATGAGAAAAAAAACCATTTTTTATAATTGACATAAAAAAATGGCTAAGTACTCTAGTGGTCATGGTCACGAACTCATGGTTGGCATGTTATGAGTTCGAGTCCCTGGGCCACCGAAGACCGGCCGCATAAAGCGGCTGATTCACATTAAATTTGTTTAGGCGCAAATTCTCTTTTTGGCATGGTGTGGAAGTTTGGAGGGTTGGATACAAGGGGTAAGGTGTCATCCTTGTCACTTCACCGAGGTTCAGAATTACGAAGTCTGTTGCCAAAAGGTCTTGTGTTGCTTTAGTGCGGCTTAAATAAATACTCACTCGCCGTGGTAGCCAAGTGGTCATGGTCTCAAACTCGTGGTTGACATTCTCAAGTTACGGGTGCGAGTGCAAATGCCACTGAAGATCCACCGTGTAGAGGGGTTGATGAATGTCTAATCTAACGTAGTTGAAATTTCTGCCGTTGCGAAAATGCGGAAATATGGAGAGTGCGGTGCCAGCTCAAAAGTCATCCTCGTCACCTGACCGAGGTGAGTGAGTGAGTGAATATTAACGTCGCACTGCTCAGATACACGAGGGCTTTTGGCGACGGACCACGTAATTTTGAACCATGGTCAAGTGACACGGACGACACCTGAGATGGCACTCCCCTCTCCTAACTACCTCATCACACCAACGGGAGGACGTTTGAGCTCTCGACAAATTTAATTTGCATCGCGTCCCTACACGGCGGGTCTTTAGTGGCACTGGGCTCGAACTCATGGCATGCCTGCCATGATACGATACCTTGACCACTGGGCTACCACAGCTCCACCTGACTGAGGCTCAAAGTTGTGAAGTCTGTTGGCAAAAGCCCCCGTGTTGCTTTATAGGGCTACATAAATTCAAATCTAGTGAAGTATGAAGCAATGATAGAATGTCATAAATAAGAAAATGTTGCTAAAAGAAATTCTTGGAATAAAGGTGATTTAAATTTTCAATGTGTGTGTGGGTCGATCAAGAAAATTATTTTCCTCGATTTAAATCATGGTTTCGTTATTCTACCCGTATTTTACTCGAAGAAAACAAGTAAAAAAAACCAACTTTATCTGCTGTTACGTCCTATTGAACTGGTAATTTTCATCCTGTGAAAAAAGATTACCTTTAAATATTCTGCTGCGAACTGCTTTCAAAGTAACAGACTTCCAGTGCGGTGTTCTTTGCAATTCGACAAAGAGATATCTGATACGTAGCAGGAATAATACCAAATATAATGAGGGAAAGGTATAGACTTGATCTGATGGAAGTCCGAATTTCAAAGACCTAAAATAAGCCAATACTAGATTTCTGATGGAACTACGTGTGTATTTTTTAGAACATATATAACCCCGTGCACCACAAAGTATCACACGGAAGCTTACGTAAAAGTTAGCGTTAAGCACACATCACAAAGAAGAGAAGGATTACAACACACACACACACAAAAACATCCATGTCTTACCCGGGATTCAAACCCAGACCACGACACCGCAGCGTCAATAACTATACGGGATGGGTGACTACATGTGATATTTAAGTTCCCAACTGGGATATCTAACGAACAGAAGCTGAAGTTACAGTCTGGGTTGTAAACATTCGAAAAACGTGTCTTGTGATTTTTGGAAAGACGTGACCAAATCCTTTCCAGACTGCAGAGATCAAAAGAGAAATATGTTCCAGATTTTTTGCAGAGCGGGCTTGTTTAGTGACATTGCTGCAACTGCCCACGAACATTGAATGAATGCAACGAGCACTGAAATTTTAATACATATTCCTTGTACGCAAATAAATTTTTCGAAATTCAGGGGTTCCATTATTTGAAATTCATGTAATTCTTAATTGGTGCATGTGCAATTTCTTTCGTAGGATCTCCATATTTTCTAATTTGCCATTGTAGCTGGTTGCAAACTCGTGGTAGGCGTTGTTTCTGACAAAGGGGTTCGAGTGCTCGTGCCACTAAAAATCCTTTATGTAGAGGGGCGCACGTTCATGTCTAGGATTTTCTGAATTCTATGAAATGAAAATTTGTCATTTGCCGATAAAGTTGAAAAATTGTCATTTAGGAGAGGAATATTGCTTTCGCTTTAAACTTCCGATTGAGATGGATTAATTATTTTCTGAAATTGCGCCTTGAAATGGAGTCGATTCATCACCAGAGGGCGCTGCTATCGTTTGCCGATCATCACGTGATTATCAAGTAAACAATAACAACTAGTCATATTACACTTATGGCTGTGTGCTAACCGTCGACTTTGCTTATATTCAAATTTTATATTCTTTAAAGTTTTTTTAGTACTCTAAATATTTTTAATATATTTTCTAGTTTTTTGCTTTTCATATAGTTATTAAATGTATGTATAGTTTTAGTTTACAGTATTAGATTTTAGATTAAGAAGGGCCGTGGGTAGCCTAGTGGTTAGAGCATCGGTTTCCACACCGGAAGGCTTGGGTTCGATGCCGCTAAATACCCTCCGCGTACACACGGAGTACGTGCTTGTTAAATCAGTGGGTCCGAAAGTCTTGTGGGCTGAATCCCGAGTGCAGGGGACTGGAGAATATTTCCCTCCCCTTTAGTTCCATGCCTAGATTGTGGAGGTGGAGATAGGTGGTGTCGCCATCTATCGTCCCTTCGGAGAATTTCGCCGAGATAATTCGTACTGTCACCTGTATAGTGCTCAAGGCCAACGACAGGCGTATTTTTAGCCCCTTGCCACGGTGTATTTCGTGGGCCTCGATGTGACTACGTCAGACAGGTAGCATTAGAAACAACAACAGATTTAAGCTTAGTTTATACTTCCGTTCTTTGACCTCATGCCTTGTGTTTTTGTATACTTTTAGGCTTAGTAATTAGTTTGCCATCTACATTGTGTTTCAAAAAAATAATGCAGCGTTCTACTGAACAAAATCCTTTCTACTTAAAAATTATGTGCTAAAGTGTAGAACAGGGGGGAGGTGCTTGGTGATGTAAATTTTTTTGGCGATCGATTGATAGATTCCGGTTGCCAAGCAACTTAATTTAGCGATAGGTGTTTTTGGCGATCAGAATCGATAGCCAAGCAACATAATTGAATGATAGGTGTTCCGAGAATTCACAAATTGTAATTTTGCAAAATCAAATACAGAAATATTAATGTGAAGTTAAAAAAATATTTATAAAGCTATCAGTAATGCATAAAAATAAAAGTTGTATTGTTTTTTAAATTAAAGGAAAGAAAGGATTTCATTTTGATACATGGTAGTAAAGGGTGTTTTTTTTAGAGGTATAGAACTTTAAATTGCAATAAAACAACGATGTATTATTCGATTGACATGAATTTTTTTTATTCGAAAGATAATCTTGTGGCATTACATTTTAAATATGATCAAGCAAGGCGTACATTCGTCGAATGGGCCCAAAACGAGATTGCCGTTGTTCCCGATTTTCATAAGCGAATTTTGTTTAGCGATGAAGCGCACTTCTGGTTGAATGGCTACGTCAACAAACAAAACTGCCGCATTTGGAGTGAAGCTAATCCACAAGTGTATGTCGAAACACCGTTACATCCAGAAAAACTGACTGTTTGGTGCGCTTTATGGGCTGGTGGAATCCTTCTTCAAAAACGATGAAGGCCACAACGTTACAGTGAATGGTGATCGGTATAGAGCCATGATTACTAACTTTTTCATTCCTGAATTGAACAATCATGATGTCCAGGAGCTGTGGTTCCAACAAGACGGCGCAACATGTCACACAGCTCGTGCCACAATCAACTTATTGAAAGACACGTTTGGTGACCGCCTAATTTCACGTTTTGGACCTGTGAATTGGCCTCCAAGATCTTGTGATTTAACACCGCTAGACTATTTTCTGTGGGGCTATGTAAAGTCATTGGTCTATGCGGATAAGCCACAAACGCTTCACCATTTGGAAGACAACATTCGCCGTGTTATTGCCGATATACGGCCACAAATGTTGGAAAAAGTCATCGAAAATTGGACGTCCAGATTGGACTACCTCCGAGCCAGCCGTGGCAGTACTATGCCAGAAATCATATTTAAAATGTAATGCCACAAGATTATCTTTCGAATAAAAAAAATTCATGTCAATCGAATAATACATCGTTGTTTTATTGCAATTTATAGTTCTATACCTCTAAAAAAACACCCTTTAGATGCAATTCCGAAAATGCCGCCAAAATACTCAGTCGAATCAAACACGAATAAAACACGTGGCTATTTGTTAAACATACCATCATGTGATTATGACATCAGATGAATCGAGCCCATTGGTGACAATCCTCGCCATTTTTAGCCCAATGCCTTGGGGTGGGAATTACATTGAGCTATGGTACCCGCTCTCGAGGTTTTCACACTCTGCTAGCCTTCATAGATTTAACGTACATCAGGCTCTTTACATAGCGATTACGATTAATTGAGTGAGTAAATATTTTAGTCATACTATAAAAGAAACACAAGGCCTATTTTCAACGGACTTCGTACTTCTGAACCTGTCTCAAGGCCTCTCTCCAAACTACCACACCACTCCAGCGTGAGGTTTTTGAGCTTGACATATTTAACATACTTAAGCTCCATCTACACGGTGAGTTTTTAATGGCACTAGAACTCGAACCGGTGATACGCCGGTAAGAAATTCGTAACCACGATTGAGGTTGGAAAATCAAGATGAATAAAAGCATTAGAGATTCGAGACATCATTTCCTTACTTCACTTACTCCAGAGTTTCTCAAACTGTGGGGCTCCCCCTAGAGGGGCATGATAACTGTACGAGGGGGCGCGAGCATATTGAAAAGTCAAAAATAAACGATTTTTTTAAATAAAATATTAATTTACCTAAATTAAACAAATCAAAATAGATTCTGACATAATAAAATATAAAATACACATTTGCACTGATATAATACATTTCTAAGTGTATCAGTACTGCACAATGTATTTTACAATTAATATATCAATAGTAAATTAAGGACAAGTTTAATAATGACCAGTGACTCCATGGACTTGTCATACATAATTATATACAAAAATTAACAGTCATTTTGATAATTTGTAGAGTTTATAATTAATCCCTTAACTGCCGATTAAAAGTTACGCGATTTGCGCCCTAGTTTTCCAAGTAGGCGCGCGCATGTAATGTATTGGTGTGGGGAGGGAAAGGAAAGGAATGAATAAGCATATCCTCTGAAATAAGTAAATCCTTCGCAAACACTTTTTAATACATTCCAAAGCCTTTGGAATAATTTTATGGATGGCAGTGCACAAAAAAATCATACTTTGGAAAGACGTACATATACATCCGAGGCAATTAATGCTTTGGCTGAGCGAGACGTTTACATACGCCGGTAGCCCTTACGAGGTTAAAGTAGTATATTGTAGCCTTAGAATAAAAGCATAGTATTATTGAATTCAATACATTGTTATTGTATTGAAGGGCGGGGGCGATGAAAATGATGATTGAATTTTGGGTCGCAAAGAATAAAAGTATGAGAAGCACTGCCTTACTTGAAGTAACAGAACTGACTGAGTGGGAATCAGATTCATTGAATCTTCAAAACAAAAAATTCGGTTCAATAACTTGGCCTGCGCATTCGTATCTAAATCTCTGGATTAGGAGAGCCCTTTGTTTTTCTTTCGTTTTCAAAAGAAATGAAAAACATTAAAATGGAAAACGAATTAGTTCATTGAAACTTCTCTAACAACCAATCTATTTTTTCCCCTTTGGGTAAAAGAAATTAATTTTTGCTCCTCGAGAACGGGTTCAAAAAATTACCAAAGAACGAAAGGTAAAGAGACGTCTGACATTTGCGAATTTTACGACGACGGTAGAGGGCTATAACATTTTTTTAAAAAATTCTACTGGAGAACTTACTCTACGCGAATGTTTAAAACATGAAATGTAAATTTTTAAGATCAATATTTTCTTTAGAAGTGAGCTTTCGCCGGTGGAAATTCCAGGCGTAAGAGTACTCCAACAATGATTCGTAATGTCGTATAACGAATTCACCTTCAACCGATGGTGAAACATCGATATGGCGTTCTCGTCTTCCACATTCGTGTCTGCCTTTCGAAAAACACATACAAGCTCTTGATAAGGAAGAAGAGGTTTGATTTTAAAGGAGATTCAAATCTCTCAGTTTGTATTTAAACATAAAATTTTTTTTAAATCCACACACACACACACACACATATATTAACTTGGAAGGGTAGCGAAGGGGAGGCCTTGGCAGCTTAGTGGCCAAGGTATCGGATCGTGGCTGGCTTGTCACAAGTTCGAGCCCAGTACCGAAGATGTAAGGGAGCGATGCACGTTAAGACATGGGGTGTAAAGGAGCGATGCACGTTAAATCTGTCGAGAGTTCAAAAGTCTTTACGTTGGTGTGGTGTGGTTGTTAGGAGAGGGGGTGCCATCTCAGATGTCCTCATCCCTTGACCATGGTTCGAATTTACGAGGTACGTCGCCAAAAGCCCTCGTGTAGCTGAACAGTGTGCGGTTCATATTCACTCACTCACGGTAGCGAATGCGCATTGCAGAGAGAGTTTAGTCTTGGTTTCCGAGTCCCGATTCTATAAAAAACATGTGGCCATGGTAGCTCAGTGGTCAAGGTAGCGGACTTGTGGCCTGCGTGTCATGAGTTTGAGCCTAGTATCGATGATGCCAGCTCCAGTGTCGTCCTTGTCACTTGACCATGGTTCAAAATTACGAGGTCATTGCAGATTGAACACAGTGCGACGTTAATATTCACTCAATCACTCACTCGACCTAGTGTTGTGTGCTTCAGAGTAAGACTTAAATTAAAATCAAATCTAGGATAATGAATAAAACAGTTATGATATATTCTTAAATAAAACATATCGGTGAATTTAATATGAATTATGCACACATTCAGAAATACTATTTAATTAATAAACTAAGATCTCATTTTTAAGAAAAATAAACTGAATGAGAAAAAAGTGCAATTGTAGAAGTATACCGGTTGGGTGACGTTGTTGGTTTGGCGCTGGCCTTGTACACTTCCAAATTTGAGGGTTCGACCCCGGCCTAAGTTGGTGGATTTTTTTTGTTGTAAAAAATTGACCGCATCCTTGTCGTATGATTATGCGGCATGTAAAAGAACCCATGGGTGCTCTCGGCAAAATCAAAGTTCCTAGCACGATTTCGCACTGTCAGAGCTCTGGTGCCTCCATCTGGGGAGGAAACTGGGCATCAAAATTACTTCCGTGCGATTGGGTGCCGCACGAAAAAAGAGATACTAGGTCCCAGAAAATGTACTAAGTTTTATTTTTGTTGAGAACATTTATAACCCCGTACCCCACAAAGTGTCACACGGGGGCTTACAGAGAAGTAAGCGTGAAGCCCTTATCACAAAGGAGAGAAGGATTACAACACAAACATCCATGCCTTATCCGGGACTCGAAACCAGCCCCTAAGGCGCCGCAGTCAGCGTTACTAACCACTATAACAGATGGGCGGCAATGTACTAGCTTTGCAATGATAAAATACCAATCTCTCTCCGCAGGCCCATTAGAATAAAAAAATAAAAAGTATTCATAATAGAACTTTGGGGCCACAATAGCCTAGTGGTCAAGGTATCGTATCTTGGCTGACATGTCATGAGTTCGAGCCCAGTACCGCCATGCAGGGGGTGATGCACGTTAAATCTGCCGAGAGCTCAAACGTCGTCTCGTTGGTGGGATGTGGTCGTTAGGAGAGAGGGGTGCCAGCTCAGGTGTCGTCCTCGTCACTCGACCATGGTTCAAAGTTACGAGGTCCATCGCCAAAAGCCCTTGTGTAGCTGAACAGTGCGACGTTAATATTAACTCACTTAACAGAACTTCAATAGAAGATATTCTTCTTAATAAAAATGACCACACGATATTTTTTGAAAATCGAATCCGAAGCTCATTTTTACTATTGAATAATTCCGAACAGCACTGTATGAGTGGAGAGTTGAGTGTTTCATCAGTTCTTCGGATTAATTCTCGCGTTTATTGAGACACGATGTGTGGAAAATGTTCTTTCGACAAAGATACTTTACACGATCCTAAAAATGATTTTCATGTTGATCTAACGACGCTGTGGTCGGATGGAGAGAGAAATGAATGTTCTAAGCAAAATAATCTATTTAATGAAAAGGGGTTAGGGAGAAGCTCTCCCCCCTCTTTTCAACGGGAGAGGTAGAGGAGTGTTTCTCATTAGAACTGACGAGCGAACATTTATTTTTGTGTTTCTCTTCAATATGCGAAATAACTGTCTCTCCTCCCACGAGAAAAAGCGATGGATGACAATGGCTGTCATTAATTCTCGGCGCCTTTTGTTTATCCATCGCCGCCAAGACACGGGGAGGTGTTGAAACAGCGTTGAGGATCGGAGCACCAGCATTGTTTAATAAGGCCATTTCGAAAATAAAGGATAGATAAAATAACCCCTACAGATAAAATATAATATTCTTATCATGTAAAACATTTCTGTGTTTTATGTTAATCTAGATCGCACATCTTTATTTTGTTTATACTCAACATGACAGTTGGTATCTTTATAAAACACTTGGAACAAAAAAAAAATTCGTTCATCTCTGAAGATTAAAACTTACGCTGAGGAGACAGAAGAGGAGGTCCGTTCCAAACAGGATCAAAAGCCAGGGGTTCTCGATCTGAAAAGGAGTAAAGCAGAATATTTTGAGATCCGATAACTAAGGCAGGGGTAGAAAATAATTTAAATAATCGAAAAATGTTTTAACTTTTAATTAATTGGAGTTGTTTTTACGAATGCATTATTTATTACAACATACGAGCAATAGTTAGAGTGGTGGTTGCTGTAGAGCCTAGTGGTTATGATCATGAACTAACGACCGGCATTGCCGAGTTTCCGGTTAGAGTCAGTGGCGTAACGGAGGATATTTGGTCCCCCCTTCAAAATCAGGTTTTGGGCTCTCAAGCTGGATTTTACAAAAGGTTGGTACTTGGTCGCAATCAGGCGTTGGGCCCCCTAGAACCCTGCCCCCCACAATGCGGAGTTTGTGGGGAGTTATGTTACGCCACTGGTTAGCGTCCTGGTGCCGCAGAAGACCTACCGAGTAGAGAAGACTAATGTAGGTCTCAAAATCAATCCTCCCGTTGGCGTGGTGTGGTAGCTAGGAGAGAGGGGGGGCAATTCAAGGGTCATCCTCCTTCACTTTTCCGAGGGCTGCGGCAGCCCAGTGGTCAAGGTATCGGATCGTGGCTGGCTTTGTCACGAGTTCGAGCCCAATACCACTAAAGACCCGCCGTGTAGGGCAGCGATGCACGCTAAATCTGTCGAGAGCTGAAACGTCCTCCCGTTGGTGTGGTGTGGTAGTTAGGAGAGGGGGGTGCCAGCTCAGGTGTCGTCCACGTCACTTGACCATGGTTCAAAATTACGTGGTCCGTCGCCAAAAGCCCTCGTGTAGCTGAACAGTGCAACGCACAGTGGGCAGTTTTCCCAATCTGGCGCACGGAAATAATTTTATGGCTTTAAAGTCTTCATAATGATGTAAAATCATAGTAGTTAATGTAAATTGGGTATTATTTTCCGTTTTTTACTAACAAATAAGGTTAATAGGGTCTTAAATAATTTATGTCAAGTTTGAATTTGATTGCTAAGGGGAACTAGTTTTTGAACAAGTGAGTGAATATTAACGTCGCACCGTTCAGCTACACAATTGCTTTTGACGACGGACCTTGTTATTTTGAACCATGATCAAGTGACGAGGACGACACCTGAGCTGGTACCCCCTTTCCTAACTATCACACCAACAGGAGAACGTTTGAGCTCTCGGCATATTTAACGTGCATCATCCCTACATGGCAGGTCTTTAGTGGTACTGGGTTAGAACTTATGACATGCCTACAATGATCCGTTTCCTTGGCCACTGGGCTACCGCAGCCCCTAGTTTTTGAACTATGATCTAAGGACATTAACAGAAGCAGTAATTTACACGTGGGAGAATATATACAAGAAATAGTGTGGCAAGTTAAAAAAATTAAATTTAATAATTGTTGAAGACTAAACAAATACAATCAAACATAACATTGTACATATACAATAAAGGATAATAGGTAGTGTTTAAAAGGACTCGGCACACTTTTAGCATTTTTTTTATTTATGTATTTAAAAATTACATTTTTTTAGCATTTCATATAATGTTTATTTAAGAAAGTAATGCGAGATGAAATTTTCACATATTATTCACACAATTTTACAAGGTTAATTTCTTTTAAAAAATTTGGAAATTTTTAAAATTCTACTCTTTTGTGTTAATTATTTTTTGACATGAAATTTTATATTTCTGAGGTTGTTTTAAACACTTTTAGGGATCGATTTTACAATACCTTGGTTAGTTTTGGAGAGAAAAAATAATTAAATGTGTTGAAATATATATATATATATATATATATATATATATATATATATATATATATATATATATATACTAAAATTCTACCAAAAGCCTAATATTTCCCACATTTCAATTTAAAAAAAAGAAGTATTAAATTTACAGCAAAATGGATCCCTAATTTTGTTACATGCATTACATATAAGACACAGGGAAAAAATGGAAGTGATTGATAAATAATTGTGGAAGAAATATTTTGAATGCGAAAAAACACAAAACGAGAAAAACCATTTTAAAGTTTATAATTCTGAAAAAATAATTATTATAAGCTTAAATAAACATAAATATTAGCTATACATTTTTCTTAAAACTAATAAAATATAACATAAATCTCATACTCCCCGACAACCACGGCATCATTCGACTAAGAAATTAAAAGTTCTCCGTGGCACCTCATCCATTTTTTCCCCTACAACTGGACAGAAATTTTTAACAATGTTTCTAAACTTTAATTGCTGCTGCTACTCATATTTATCTAAGTCCATTGTACTCTTAACTAAACTCAAAACATCATTAATTTTGCGTTAGTATCTTGCTCTTCCTTCCCCACATTGAATAAGGCACGCCGAGTAATACCATCGGCCAACGATGAGAAACAAATCATAACTTTGGGAAGCAGATAGTAGCAACTAAATTTAGTATTAAATTAAAGGTCTATATCTACTCTATGCGACTTAAGTATTACTGTGATCAATCCGTGTCTATCTCAAAAGTTCTAGTCCATTAAACACAAAAAGATGACATACGTTAGTAGGAGTTACATGCCGTGCTAAATGTTATATTGTTACAATTTTTAATCGAACTTGAACCTAATTTGAAAGTCAAATCAAGAAATTATTTACTCATGGTATCTATTTTAGAAAAAAACCCCGCTAAAATCTGCAAACTCCTTTTCAGACGAAACGATAGGACTTGCGACTGAAAAGGAGACTCTCGCAAGTGTTTCTTGTAGCAAGAACAAACCCGATCTAAGCCGACAATTGTTGACGATTTCCATTCGCGTACTGACAAAAACTGTTTAACCACATGGCTAGAGAACCTATTAGGATCATAAATTGTGGGTTGTTTTATTTCGCGCAATTTCATTTTTGGACTTTCCAAGCGCCAGATCGGGAAAACTGCCCACTGTGCGATGTTAATATTTCCTCACTCACCCGTCACTTTTCTGCGGTTCAAAAGGATGAGTTGCATCGCCAACAGCGCTCATGTTGCTAAATAGTGCGGCGTTAATATAATTCAATAATTAGAGTGACTGATCGCAGAAATGTTTCAGTATTGAATATTAGCAATAAATAAAGTGTCCACCTGATACAATGTGTGCTGATAATATTTGTAGTAGAGAACTACAATCTTCTACCAAATGGCTCCTCTCCTATTGATTAAGTACCTTGATCTCTTTTTAAGAACGACACTCAACTTAGATGTCTAAAATGTCGGCAAACGCCGTAGCAGTGAATGGCGGCCACACACGACAAATGCCATCCAAAAGAAACGCTTGGGAATTTCACAAAATAATCTGAATTTACTATGTTTGATTTCTCTACACGAATTTAATCGACATTTCAGTCATCCCAGCTATTGTTTCCAAGGAAATGTTTTTTAAATTTTGCCCCATTCGCGTTTGCTCTCTACGAAGATATCCAAAGGCCCTGGTGCAAAAAAAACTGAGAATGGTTTTATCTAGGTTGGGTTTTATTCAGTAAAAAAAGTAAAAATACATGAATATTTTAAATACACATAGCTACTTTATTAACAGCTCCTTATCGTCCTTTGCTAAACATTAGAAAGCAAAGCTAAAGAGTGTTTTTTTTCCAGGTATAGAAGTTTAAGTTGGCATTACTTTCCAAGATGGCGACCGATTTAACAGCTGTCAAGTGATTTATTCTCAGTTTGGTTTGGCAATTCATCATGGATAGACTCACGCCTGAACAATGCTTTAAAATTGTGCAATTTTATTTCGAAAATAATGGTCGATTTTCATAAGCGAATTTTGTTTAGCGATGAAGCGCACTTCTGGTTAAATGGCTACGTCAACAAACAAAACTGCCGCATTTGGAGTGAAGCTAATCTACAAGTGTATGTCGAAACACCGTTACATCCAGAAAAACTGACTGTTTGGTGCGCTTTATGGGCTGGTGGAATCCTTCTTCAAAAACGATGAAGCCCACAACGTTACAGTCAATGGGGATCGGTATAGAGCCATGATTACTAACTTTTTCATTCCTGAATTGAACAATCATGATGTCCAGGAGCTGTGCTTCCAACAAGACGGCGCAACGTGTCACACAGCTCGTGCCACAATCGATTTATTGAAAGGCACGTTTGGTGACCGCCTAATTTCACGTTTTGGACCTGTGAATTGGCCTCCAAGATCTTGTGATTTAACACCGCTAGACTATTTTCTGTGGGGCTATGTAAAGTCATTGGTCTATGCGGATAAGCCACAAACGCTTGACTATTTGGAAGACAACATTCGCCGTGTTATTGCCGATACACGGCCACAAATGTTGGAAAAAGTCATCGAAAATTAGACGTCCAGATTGGACTACATCCGAGCCAGCCGTGGCAGTCATATGCCAGAAATCATATTTAAAATGTAATGCCACAAGGTTATCTTTCGAATAAAAAAAATTCATGTCAATCGAATAATACATCGTTGTTTTATTGCAATTTAAAGTTCTATACCTCTAAAAAAACACCCTCTACATACTACCAATATGTTTGTGTATAAGTTTTCGTGTGTGAGTTTAAGTGATCTCCCAGATTCAATTTGAGACCACAACTAACCACTTCTAGAACAGCTGTGAAGAGCTTAGGAACTGTTGGAACCGGAAACAGAGAAGAAACGTCATAGAAAATAAAAAAATTAAACACAAACGAACAAGATTACAAATAATAACATAGGTGTTAAGAAATAAAACGATGTAGGTAAAAAATAAAATGTTTAATTGATGAAAATCGGGGACTTGCCTATTAACAACAAATTAACAATTTGTTTTACAGTCTTTTCCTAGCTTTAGTTTTCGTAAAGGTTTCAATAACTTCGGTTAAATATAGGCTTGAGATTACTTTATTTTCAATTGCTATTAGCGATAAATGTCGGTGTCAAGCTTGGCCCACACCATTTCATAAATAATTTTTAGTTTTCTAAATGATCTTTCAGCTGATTACTTTCACATGGCCACACTCGAGAAACTGTGTTGTTTATTTCTCTTTGATAAATGCCACCAATCCCTGATACCCATACACTATACATTGATCCTTCGCGAAGCAAATAACCAGCAGCATTGACAGTAGGCAGCATCCAATATTTTGGAATAACACAGCCGAAAACGATTAACTAGTCTATACTTAGAACTTGAAAAGTAGTACGATTTCGAAAATCACCTGTTGTTCAGGTGGATATCTTTTGGAAAAGGCCCTGCATAAAATATTTGACGTTTTTCATTATCATTTGATATTTTGTTCGTAAAGTTACCCAAGTCATAAAAGAAGATTTAATGTTCACATTTCGAAAAAAGGTATAGATCGATGGTGCCTCTGCTCTTACAAGTAGACATGATCTTCGTTGACATGATCGGTGTTATCTTTAACAGCATTAACTGTCGAATTTCCTTCAGTAGGCTTCACAAGCAACACTATAGTGACCATATTACATAATTCACTATCAACAGAAAAACTTGGGACAGAACTATTCGTAGAAGGCTAACTTTGATAATTTGGGGCAATTTTTGTATACTAAAGGGTGTTTTTTTGAGAGGTATAGAACTTTAAATTGCAATAAAACAACGATGTATTATTCGATTGACATGAATTTTTTTTATTCGAAAGATAATCTTGTGGCATTACATTTTAAATATGATTTCTGGCATATGACTGCCACGGCTGGCACGGATGTAGTCCAATCTGGACGTCCAATTTTCGATGACTTTTTCCAACATTTGTGGCCGTGTATCGGCAATAACACGGCGAATGTTGTCTTCCAAATAGTCAAGCGTTTGTGGCTTATCCGCATAGACCAATGACTTTACATAGCCCCACAGAAAATTGTCTAGCGGTGTTAAATCACAAGATCTTGGAGGCCAATTCACAGGTCCAAAACGTGAAATTAGGCGGTCACCAAACGTGTCTTTCAATAAATCGATTGTGGCACGAGCTGTGTGACATGTTGCGCCGTCTTGTTGTAACCACAGCTCCTGGACATCATGATTGCTCAATTCAGGAATGAAAAAGTTAGTAATCATGGCTCTATACCGATCACCATTCACTGTAACGTTGTGGCCTTCATCGTTTTTGAAGAAGTACGGACCAATGATTCCACCAGCCGATAAAGCGCACCAAACAGTCAGTTTTTCTGGATGTAACGGTGTTTCGACATACACTTGTGAATTAGCTTCACTCCAAATGCGGCAGTTTTGTTTGTTGACGTAGCCATTCAACCAGAAGTGCGCTTCATCGCTAAACAAAATTCGCTTATGAAAATCGACCATTATTTTCGAAATAAAATTGCACAATTTGAAAGCGTTGTTCAGGCGTGAGTCTATTCATGATGAATTGCCAAACCAAACTGAGAATAAATCACTTGACAGCTGTTAAATCGGTCGCCATCTTGGAAAGTAATGCCAACTTAAACTTCTTATACCTGGAAAAAAACCCCTCTGTATAATCTTTTTTGGGGTTGTTTGCGCTTGAACGCACTACTGGGTTCCTTTTTTTTTTCGTCCATGATTTTTTTGAAATTTATACAAAACAATTCATACGTGCTTGAGTACTAACTGACGTTAAAAGGAAGGAAAAACTTAATGCTATGCTACATAACGTCGTTTGAGAATCCCTGGCAATTTATTTTTTCGGGAGGATCGAATTCCCCACCAGAGGGCTTAGAACTACAAAATGATCCACCGAAATAGACAAGAAATGAAATAAAAATATGCATGAACAAGAAAATACTATATAATATTATATCATAATTCATTATTTAAAGAAAACACCTCTGCAAAAGAGCAGAGCAGGGGTGGGGGACAAAATGACACCCGTCTATTTCAGATACGAGTGGATTGAGAAGTATTGAAACATGAAACTAGCTTATGAATCACATTAGTATTAAAAATAGAACGTTACTAGGAAGGAATTGCTTAATGTGTAGTTTTTTAAGATGCCATAATAAGTATAAGATTTTTCATGGAGTTTATTTTCAAGGAACAGTTCATAGAAAAATGAAAAAATTGAATATAATATAAACTTTTCAATAAGTAAAGCTCGTAACATTATACAAGCAATGGAAAGAATTTAGGGGAATTTCCTACAAGTTCAAAATTGCTTTAAACTGAGTTGCCGTGATTATTATTGTGTTTCAATCTTTTACATTTATATCTTAAAGGTGGGGGAAGTTATTGGCTTGTAAGTTCGGTGGTCAGGTTTCGAGGGGCTTCCCTTAGCTTGTTGGCCCAGGTGCACAGCACCGCCTAGTCCATTGGTTGCTACTCCACTGCTCCCGATCTCACCTCAAGCAACATTTTCATATTTCCTCAACTCATAAAACCATTGCAAGGACGGAATTTTTTTTAATTGATGTCATTAGCAGTGGTGTAATAATGGTTTTCGACACAATTTGTTGAGTTCTAAAATGGCGATCTTCGAAAAATCAAGAGAACGTTGGAGGAAATGCATAACTTAGAAATGTGTCTATGAACAGAAGTTTTAAGGATAACAAAAATAAAAAATTAAATTTCCGAATCGATTAGTTAGAATAATTAGAATTTTTCAATATACCCCTTCGTATACAATATATAAATATGGTATTTCAATCCATTCAGATTATTATAATAGTAAGTTAGTTAGCGAGTTTTGGACTGCTTTTCATTTTGTTTGGTCAATTTATTTGCTTGATTGCTTTTTTCACACTAAATATAATTTTTACTTATTTTTTTCTTTTAATTTTAATTACCATGTGAGGTAGACAGAAACGCTCTTGTTCCATTATTATTGTGGGGAAAAGGGAAGAAAGGCTTTTCATCTATTAAATCTTGACAGCAAAATTAATTTACCCAAAGTTTTTCGTCTTGACCAGGTTTGTCCCCAGTAATGTTCGCGGGCTCGAGGAATTGGACAATCGTTGTCATGGAGACGAGAACGGAAAGTTTTCTCGCGCTGTCAATTAGAGGTGTCTCCTAGCAACTAGAACAGATTTCATGTGGTAGGATTAAGCGGCACGAACTCCCCCGCGGGTCGTTCCTATAATTCTCCTCTGAGATGGCACACCACGTCTATGGAACTTTCCTCAGAAGCTATACGTTTGCCACAGTCGGAGCGAAAAAGTAATAAAGATATTTATTCGAGTCTACTTTTTTGTATTTCCATTACAGAATGAGAAGAATCAACACGCTGCTAGTAGAGGCCATTCCAAAACCACGAAATTGTTTTAGGTGGAGCATTTAAGTATCACAATAATATGCATTAAAATGTTTATTAAAGTAATTTGTAAAATAAGTTATTGCGAAAAAATTACGGGATGTATTAGAAATAATAATAATAAAAAAATTTAATGTACCATGTTTCTACAAAGGACTAAACAGTATAGAATAATTTCTCTAATCCTTATTAAGGATAAAACCACATACGGATTTCTAAATTTTCTAAATTATCCTGAAAATTCATACTCGGCAATTTTTGATAGCTATTAAAATACTTGTAAGATTGGAAACGAAAAACATAGGGTACGCCATAGTAACAAACAGAGAGTTTATCTAAGGTTATTCGGTAGAAGATGCTAATTTTGTAATAGTACTTTTATGCGTCGATAGATGGAAATTTTGAGCCACTTGAGTGAAGAGTCTGGTTCGTGAGTATGGCTTGTGAATTTATCTGAATTAATCGCCTTTAATTGGCCTTGTTTTTCGATCTTATGAGCATTTAAATTGATGAATACAACTTTTATAATATTTCATTCCTCATATTTAAAGTTTATAAACATACTTGTTGTTTTAAATAAGGTATTAGCAATATAAGGGACTTACGCATAACGCTACACATACGATGCATGTAGAAACAGCCATAACACTGCAGCAGTAAGGAAATAAGCGTGTGTGACATCTGTCCCCTATACTTGGGGGAAGACGCCACATGGTTCAGAAATAAATGATATGAACTTTAAAAGTTTTTTTTGTTTTATAACACTGTATATTATCGTATAAAATATAACTACAATTAATAATTAGGCTATGATGATGACATAGGGGATATCCGTAGGAAGAGGAAGTGCAGGACTGAAGTCGACAACTACTTCAGCTTGCTGTAGATCGTTCGACAGGAAAATTCGTTTTTAGCAAACGAATTGTGGAAGAATTTAATTTTTTGTTTTTCTATAATTATTGTTATTTCACATTTAATTTGGTAATGTTTGTCTTATTCAATTCCTACTATTAGTTCACACTCTCTATATATTTATTTCTTTACTTTGGTGGAATTTTCAATCGTTAATAAAATGCATTTTAAAGCGCTCAGTTGAGCTAAAATTTTATATACATGATTATTTTGGATGGCAATACAGAAATTTAATTATAATTAATAAAAATTAATCGATTAAAACTAATTACTTAAAGAATTACATATACAGCCCCGTTGGCATCATTTTTGGTGACATAGCGACCCTTTTGGCGACTTGTGTCAAAACTTGAAAAGGTTTTTTTTCTCACGTTTTAAAGCATTCAGTTGAACTGAAATTTTATATATATGATTGTTTGGGATGACAATACGATACTTTAATGATAATTAATAAAAATTAATTACCACTTAATGTGGTGATTCTTTCATATGCATACACATATTTATATTAATTGTAACTATTTAATAAAAAGTAGCTAAAATAAAAATTTTCTTTGCTGATCTAAGTAAGAATTTATTAAGTTTTTTTATATTACTTGTTTTTTTATTTACTGTGGTATTGTTGCATCTTACTCCATTACTGGTGGCATCTTCCCCATATATAATGGGGAAGATGCCACAATTAAAAGAATTTCTTTAACATTAAATTTCTTTTTTATTTTTATACCAAGAAGACAATTAACTTGTATACATAACCAATTAAATAATGAAAAATAAAGTGTATTTTTTCCATGGTCTTGTTATTTCAATTTTCAATGAACTAACAGAAAAATCCCTTAATGTGGCTTCTTCCCCCGATTTACCTTATTGATAGTTTTGTTTGTGTGGCTCTTGTAAGCAACATGATGTCTATTAGAGAAAGACCTTGAAGCTTAGAACCAAGATCGCGTGCTGACAGCTTAACTGACACCCTTCTCCAAACTTGTACAATACATCAACGTGGAGACTTTAAGCCTTGAACCCACTACTCGACAAAAACAGTACTATTCACGAGATTGCGACCATCAGAAAAGAGAGAGAGGGAGAAAGAATACTCACTGCATCTGGGATGAAGTAGAGGGACGCCACTAGTTCGAGGAGTGTGGCCGCAGACACGGATGCCACCCATGGCAGGAGGAGCAGTCGGTTGTCCTATCTCAGAGAAGAGAAGCACAGACGTCAATAGGCATGCATGTCTTAAGGTATCCGAACACGTTCGGAGTACTTTTTGACAAAATAACACATTTAAACATTATAAATGCTTTTTTAGGACTCAATACCAATAAATACTAATATTTAACCAACAATATTTAAAATAAATTGCCTAAATTTCCCAAAAATCACAATTATAAGTGAAAGTTTAGCAATATTTTTGTAAAACTTCAAAGCAATTAGAGAAAAAGGTAATGAACTTATATTAGTAAAAGTTTTATCCAAACAGTTTAGATGTATTTATCTAGAGAATGTACTGAAATTTTAATGTTTTATTAAAATTTGATAGTTTTAGAGCTGATTGAGTAAACATTACAAGAAAAATCTCATTCTTTATGAGACCGTTATTTAAACAACAAGCCCTCTCAAAAAATATTCATACAATAAGAATTATTTTAGTACATTCTCTAGAAGATAGCATAAATATCAGGTTGTGGGAACCCCCTGGGTTCCACCCTGGACACTAAGATTGAATTAAGGCAAAGAATTACCAGACGACATTTTACAATAACAAATAATATTTATTCACTTGAATCAATTATCAACCTTCTAAATACAAATATGAAGCAATATGTCTACGTCAATGGGATTGAACTTAACTATTAAATTAAATCACGAAATATGATACTAATCAACTATTAAACACAATATCGAATGAGTTTACGGGAATAAGAGGACCGAGAGATATACGCAATTTGAATTACTGACAATCATTAACTTTACACTAACTCTATTATTTATTTAATCTTATTATCCGATAATTGAATTTTAAATATCATCTGACTTTTACTACTTCACTCCTTTCCAGTCGGCTTAAACTTTCCGAATGTACATCGCTGCCTAATAATCAGCCAGAAACTAATAACACAATCAACTTGAATCTTCTTAGCGCTCCGTCTATATATCTCTTGGCTCAATAGCCTTCTTCTCTAACCTACAACACTCTCCTTATATACTTTGATTCATTTGCATATCCCGTTCCCTGCTTTTAGAGCTGGTTGGAAATATACGCGAATTTACAATCCCCAAAGACGCCCAAGAGTATTAGTGATAAAGTGCCGTATAAATTCGTCACAAGGTTCAAAAAGTTTTATAGAAATACATTTGTAATTTTTTCAGTAATCAGACTCGCCATGATAGATTTTGAAAAATTTAAATGACCACTTCTGGTAGATCAAAGACCCACTTCTGGTTTTTCTAGCTTAATTAAATTGATTGTAGCTTGGCCTCTAGGTAGCGTAGAAACAAAACAAAGCATGTTTTGTAAAGCCAAAAGATAGCTCTATTCAATAAAATAAGAAACAAAAATATCTGTCTTGACCGAATTTGATCATTTTCAACGTATTTCGATATCTTAAGAGTAATTCTTCGCGTTCAAGTAATGTGTTCTCGAATAGCAAATCGTGGTAGAAAAATGTTCATTAAATGGACTAAGTCTTTTATTTTTAGCAACAAAACATTCTTGCTTAAGACACAGAAAAAGTGTCCTGAGGCATTTAAATTTTAAATAAATGATTTTTTAAGGAAAATCAAGATGTTTCCTTCCAACCCTGAGAATAGAGCTCGATTTTTTTTCATGGTTACTCTTAATTTTTTCGAAGGTTTTGGAGCGCTGTAGTAAAAAAAACTAAGACGAATACAGCAAAACAGAACCTATGAAAGAATACAAAAATAATTCGTTTTATTTATTTATTTTACAGGTGTTTTATATGTGAACCCTTGATCACATGGCATACATCAGGGGTGCCAAACTCGCTGTCCACGGGCCACATGCGGGCCACAACAATCATTTTTGCGGCCCGATCAGTATATCGCCACACAATAATAAGCAATAAAATATCAAAAATTCTCCCGTGAAAGGAAAGACAGTAGCAAAGAAGAGATGTCAAGTGTCAGGACATAAATTTTCTTGTTCTTTTATTTCTGTTTATTATAATACATATTATTCGAAATAAACTTACTTTTCTATGAATATTGATTTTTTTTGCTGCCCACCTAAAGTTAAACCTAGTTTGTTTGACCCAAGTTAGCCTTTGAGTTTAACACCCTGGGCATACGTCAATACGATAATCCAGTTACTGCCACACTCTACTCAACTCCACTCTACTCTCTGAAATTTTTATTTTTTGGGTAACTTAAGGATAAAGTGTACAGTAACAACCTGCATACAATGGAAGAGTTAGAAACGAGCATTCACAATACAGCTACAGAAATCACACCAAATGAAAATGGCGAAATGGCATTGGCAAACATTTTCAAAAACATGCTGAGACGTGCTAATTTATGCAACGAAGTTTATGATGAACACTTTCACCATCTCCTGTGAACTATTGAATGTTCAATATGCTGTTATTCATAATACACTGCTGGACAATTGCTAAGGACGGATAACACTATCATCCATAGCAACCACAAAATGAAAGGAAGCAAAATGTGGAAAATAAGAATAAGTGCGGGATATTAGTAAGAAGTATGAGGAAAATTCTAATAATAATTTATCCCTCAACATTTTGCCTTAAGATCCATGAGAAATGGATGTTTCCAAGGAGAAAAAAACATGGCCTTATTTTTAGGTAATTATATTTGTTCTCCAATGCCGGAACATTTTCCCACCGCTTAGGAAAAAACAAAAGGTCCACAAAAGAACAAGAAATCGATCGTTGGCTCCGAAAAGGGTTCGAAAATCCCTCGGCTGATGAGAATGTCACTTGCAGGAATGACGACATACGTCATTCATAGAAGGAATTCCTCCCCCTCTTTCTTTCTTTCTCTTTGCGAGAAGAATAGAAAGAGGTAAAGACTCCAAGAGAGACACATCTTCGGAGGCAATGGAAGGCAAATGCCGAAGATGCATTTTTCTCAAAGAAAATATCTCGGTATTTGAAATGTGACATAGACATCAGACAAAGTTACTTCTACATCGGTCATAAGGCTAAGAAGTTAACTGATTTATGTATTAAAACTGAAAAAAAAGGGAATTCAAAATCGTTAAAGGGGAAGGGTAGAGGCATTTATACACTAAAGTTTGAGGCTATGTTACTCAATACTAGTCCTGGAAGAGGGATGTTAGTTACAGAATCAATGAAAAAAATCCTTGTTTTAACTTAAGGCATCCGACTACTTTCGAAACCGTGATTTTAAAAAAGCGCATAAATGGATAATTTTCATGATATTTAGTGTCACTCAGATTAGAATACATGCATAAAATTATTTTAAGGATATTTTGACAAAAACATTTATTTAAATATAATATTTTGGCAAAGAAAAATTAACTTAGAATAATCTTTTTTCCAAATGTTCTCCTTTTGTGAAAAATGGTTCTATTATAATAATATTTTGCCTGCATATAGCTCAGACTTCTTTACAGAGGCTCAACTAGATTTTGAGAAATTCACATTATTTTTAGAACTACCCCCAATTGAAATAATTATTCACGTTTTTTTCTTAAAATTTTTCCCCTCTGTTGTCGTAAAATATGAATAAACCCAATTCTAAGTTATGTATTTCAAAAATTCTAGTTGAGTCTAAGTGACACTAAATATCATGAAAATTATCCATTTATGCGCTTTTGAAAATCACGATTCCGAACGTAGTCGGATACCTTAAGCATATGAAAAGCACACTTCCAAGACTATATATATATAAAGTAAAACAAATATAAGCAAGAGTAAAAAATAAAATACTGAAGAAGAAGCTTCGTAAGTGCTATTTAAATATTAGGTTGGGGGAAAAGAAGTCCATTATTTTTGCATGGAATTTAAGACTTCATTTAATATATTTCGGATTGTCCGATTTGGGTAAAATATGCACCATTTTGTTGCATAATTTGTTGCCATTTTAAATGTAGCTTCATAATGCCTCTCTCATAGAAGTATTGGTCCTTATTGGCGAAAAACTCTAGCACACGATTTTCACAATCGTCTCTTGATCCCAATTTCTTATCACTCAGGAAGTTTTGCATTGTGAGAAAAAGGTGGTAAACGTTTGGTGCCAGGTCCGGACTATATGGTGGATGCATTAAAACTTCCCAATCAAGCTCCCAGAGTTTCTGGCGAGTCACTACAGACGTTTGTGGCCTGGCGTTGTTCTGATGGAACACAACACCTCTTCTGTTGGCCTATTCTGGCCGTTTCTGGGCAATCGCTAGCTTCAATTGGTCCAGTTGTTGACAGTTAACATCTGAATTTAGTGTTTGGCCATACGGAAGCAACTTATAATAAATGATTCTTTTCCAGTCCCACCAAATACACAGTAGAACCTTCCTGGCGGTTTTCCCTGGTTTGACCACCGTTTGAGTTACTTCACCGCGTTTTGACCACGATCATTTTCGCACAATATTTTCATATGTGACCCATTTCTCATCTCCAGTCACCATCTGTTTAAGAAATGGGTCGATTTTTTTCCGTTTGGCCAAGGCTTCGCAGATGGAAATTCGATCTATCATGTTTTTTTGGTGTTAATTAGTGTGACACCCAAACATGGAGCTTTGTTTTGAATCCAACTTTGCGCAAATGGCTTAAACTGTTTTATGGTCGATTTTTAGCTCCTGCGCGATGCTACGACTACTAACATGCCGGTCAACTTCTATTATTTCTGTGATTTTATCGACAGTTTTGACGACGGGTCTGCCTGGGCGAGGCGCAGCTTTAACATCAAAAATACGCGAACGGATTCGATGAAACCAAAGTTACATGTAATTAGCTGTTACAGTATCGGGACCATGAACATCATTCACAATTTCAGCGACCTGGCTTGCATTTTCGCCTTTATGAAAGAAAAACTGTAAAAAGAATCGAATTTTCTCTTTGTTGACTTCCATTTTTAACACTCTGTAACTCGCAACTGAATGGACCAAACAAAAAAAAAAAGCAAAATAATTTGTTTAGTATGGAATGTCATCTTGACAACAAGCATAAATTTGAAATTGTTTGATCGATACTTCACGAGATATCGACATTACAGCCATCTACCGAAAAAATAATGGATTTATTTTTCCCCAACCTAATAAATATTTCACATTTTCAGTAAGGGACTTTTGAGTAATTGCTTGCGAATCAAAGAAATGGAATATTTTTATCTCTTATTGTGATCTGAACTCTCCTTTTTTTGACACTCAACGTAAGTGAGTGAGAATGAAAGTTATAATAAAGTCGTATTATGTATGAAGCAACACTAGGACTATTGGCGATGGACCTCATAATCAAATGATGAAGACGACACCCGATATGGCTCTCCTTCTCCAACCTACCATAGCTCGCCAAAAAACGGGAGGACTTCCAACTTGATAGATTTAACGTACACGAGTCCTATCTACACGGTGGCTCTTCAGCGACTCTAGGGCTCGAACCCACGACGCACCGGCCTCGAGTTCGAGACACTCTCTCACACACACACAATGTAAGTTTCATATAATAAATTATCAACCCGGTGCCGATTTAAGCTCATTTCGGCCCCTGATCGTAGAAGACCTACAAGTCCCCTTGGCACTGGCGGATCGAAATTTATAACCAGAAAATCTTGTTTAAGTCCAGCTTATCCGGGCCCTTCCGGACCCCGGACTCTGGGGGCCCGCCCTAAGCGCCCAATGGATAAACCGGTACTGTATCGACCTCCTAATAATTTGTACTTAATAATCCTTTTACAGATCAACGAAAAACTACATACAATAAATGGATTTCCTGTTTACATTCTTATAGAAGAGAAGACTGACGTGCAGAGCTTGACGTGACTGACCGGAGACAGGATGATATCCCCCGCAAATAAATTTAGAGGGTTAGGTCTAGGGTTTCTGATCTCCCGAGTTATTCCACTCCCGGGAATGTCCGGGAAATCCCTTAAATTGTAGTTTCCGGGATTCCCGGGAATACATCAAAATTTCAAAACATTTAGAAACAAGTTATTTTTAAATAAAATGAATAATAATTATATAAAATAAGGATTCATATAAATTCCAAAATTAATACTTATTTATATAATGAGTTAAAAAATACAAAAAAAAATATATAATAAAGTGATTTTCTATTTTTAAAATGGATTTCAGAAAGCATAAGCAATTTTTATACTTTTATTACTCAGCCTAGTTCTAAGCTTTGTGGCGAACAATCCGGCAGTATAAAAGGCTTTCTCGGCTTCAACTGACGTCGGAAGAATTGTTTTTAAAGTCTCACATAATTTTATAACCTTTGGAGATGGATTTTCACAGTCGAGTAGAACAACTGCATCTCTTGTTTGATTGTTTTGTTGAAACTAGTACTTTTTTTGGTAGAACAATGTAACATTTTTGTTTTAGAGTAAATTGCTTTCTTTAATTTTTCGTCCAACGGCAGAGGTTTTTCTTTCAAAATCTCGATGCTCTCTTCTTCTGAGTGCGAAGAGTTGGATATTAATTCCTTTTCTTCGCAGAAAAGCCTTGTCCCTATCTCTCTCTGTCTCTCTCATTTGGGCTTGTCTAACCAAACAATTTTTATCAGGCAATCGCGAAATATCGAGAGTAACTGCAGCTGCTTCGTATTTTCTCCCAAAATTCAGGTATTGCACTGATCCTATTAAATTAAAGTTGCGTCTATCATTAATTCTTTGCATTAGAGAATATTTCATATTTTTCGCAAATTCCGAAATTTGTTCGTTCAATTCTTCAGTAATGAAAGAAAGTACACCTTCTGCAGTTACCAAAGTTGCATTTCAACGGCATAATTTTTCTAAGCCAATTTTTACTGGCTTTAAGCCTGCTACAATTGCAGTTATAGTTTCAAACTCTTCATGGACCATCATTTCAAGTAAAAAATAGCTACCTCATAGAATCCCCGAGCGATTGCCGGGAACGAAGTATAGTTCCCGAGAATAGAAAAAGTACAGAAATCATAAGATTTCAGAGATCAGTAGCTGAAGTTATGATTTCAGCTATAAGCAATCGACAAAAATATTGTATAGCTGGATATTTGGGTAGGCTTAGCCAAATACATTCCACGCTGAAATTTCAGCAGTGAAAATACAGAGAAACAGCTGAGGTGTCTTAGAGAGAACCCTCGTGGTTAAACTGTGAATATTAGTACAACTATCCTTAGGCATTTAATTAACGAGTGCTATTACCATCAAACATTTAATATTAGTTTGAATTTGCAAATTCTAAGTTCAACAAGCACTTAAGGGGACAATATATCGATTTTCTAAAAATATTATCTCGTTTTAATTGTGAGACTTTTTTAAATACGTGTACAAAATTTCGTAGCTCTAGCTGTATATTACTTAGTTTCTTACTTTTCTCAACAGAACGTCGAAGCGAAAATCGAAACATTTGCTTTGAGATCTCACTTGTTTTTTACTGATCTTTAAATTACTTTTTCTCGTTTTTCCTAACAATCGTGTATTTAAAATGTGCTAAGAGTTTTTTTTATATTTAATACAAAGTTTTAAAATTTTTATGGTATAATATCTTTGATAGTGCTATGCATGAAACAAGAATTTATGTGAAGAGTTATTTTTGAAAAAAAATAATCGAAGCTAGATATATCCAGTTTTTTTTACTCTATTTTCGCTCAAAATTCATTACAACGTACACAAAAAAATTTGTTTTTGTATTCAACATACATACACACAAAAATTATAAAAATTAAAATATTACTCTTAATTCCAATCCCATGCACAGAATTGTAAGGAACTCTTCTAAAAATATTGGGGGGAAATGCTCAAAAATATTAAAATATGTTGAAGTAATAGAAATCTTAAAATGTTCAAATACATCTTAAAAAATTTAAAGCTTAAAATAATTGTTTAGTTTTAAAAAGAGTTTTTCTTCTGGTGTATATTTCCTGGATGTTCAAGTAGAATACATGTAAACATTTCCATTTAAACATATAAATAAAAAAATGTGTGTACCGTTTTTTCTTAAATGTAACTAGGGTGTAAATAGCAAGATATTCATCCAATTAACGTTACGCTAACCAGAGCAAATTTAAATAAAGTACCCCAACATAACTTAGTCTACTGAAGTACTTCGTAAATAACCCTTTTGCAGCCATTTTTTGTATAATATGTTTAAAAAAGATTAAATTTCTATACAAAGAACATATAGACATTTCTCTTGTGTATTTTTCTAAAATATATGAAAGTTTTTTTCTCTCGGCTTCTATCAACGCACGTAATTGTGCCAGTTGCTGGTGCACCATTATTCACGCTAATTAGAGCGACTAAGCATTGCCGGTATAAATTACGAAATGCCAACTACGATGAACCTATCGATTAGTTGAACTGAACTAGTTGAGCACGGATCCTTGTCGAGATGCTTACAGCATGATAGAGAAAAAGGGCAGAGTTTGGAAAATTCTCTCTCGAGCACATCACTGCAAAAAATGGTTAATGCTAGTTATGTTTTTCCCGAATCGAAATCGAAAAATAATTGCAAGTATCTCCTTAAAGAAGCGTTTCTCAAACTGGGGACCCGTTGGTGTGGTGTGGTAGTTAGGAGAGGGGGGTGCCAGCTCAGGTGTCGTCCACGTCACTTGACCATGGTTCAAAATTACGTGGTCCGTCGCCAAAAGCCCTCGTGTAGCTGAACAGTGCGACGTTAATATTAACTCACTCACTCACTCAAACTGGGGACATCCCCCCTTGGGGAGCGGGATAACTCTATAAGGTGGGCGCGAACATATTGAAACGTCGAAAACAAAAGATTATTTAAAAAATTATTAATTTACTGAAAGTAAACAAAAAAACCAATCTGACATAATAAAAAGTAAAACACACATTTACACTGATATAATACACCCACAAATGTATAAGTACTGCTCTATGTGTTTTATAGTTAAATTAATAATCCTAAGTTAAGAACAAGTAATAATTACCAGTGACCTCATGATCTTGTCATATATAAAATTATATACAAAAATTAACACTTGATAATTTGCATGGTTTATAATTATTCGCTTCCAAATGCCACCGTTTTCCACGTAAGCACGTGTATGTGATGTATTGAGGGGGAGGAGGGGGAAGAAAAGTAATAAATAAGAAAATCCTCTGAAATAAGTAAATCCTTCGTAAAGACTGTCAAGGTCCTTTTATTGCATTCCAAAGCCGATCGTACTTGGGATAGACGTATATATACATCCGGGGAAAATAACGCTTAAGCTGAGCAAGACGTTTATATACGCCAGTGGCACTTAACAGGTTTAAATTTTATTGTAGCTTTAGCATCAAAGTATAATGTTGTTGAATTCAATACATTATTATTGTATGGTGGGGGGGGCGATTAAAATTATGATTGAATATTGGGTCGCAAATATTGAAAGTTTGAGATGCCTTAAAATAAAACGAAATTCAAATTCAGATGAATCGACTCTTTTTAATCGAATGACTCCAGAATGATTTTTTTCCTTGAAGAAAAAAAAAAAATGTTTTTCGAGATATAGTGCCTCTCGGACATTTCTTTGATTATCCTAAACCTTTTAAGATGCTTCTTCGTGAGCATGCGCAGGACCACAACTTTCAAGTCAATGGTTGTGGAATGTAATAGGCGAGGCAAGAATCGGAAACGATCGAAGCAAAAGATGCGTCTCGTATATTTACACCGGAGCCATAAAATACCCGGATGAAGCTCAGGGCGATAACACTAAATTATCGTCTTCCCTCGATTCGATGATTTACGACGCTTTCACTTGTTTTTTCGTTCGATGCGGAATCAACAACGCATTCAGGTCATCGAACGAAATCTTCGGTTGGAAGCGCGCGAATTCTGTTCTGTTTTCTACCTCAAGAATTTGTGAGAAAGCTTTTAAAGTTTCCAAGAGATCAATTTAAAAATTTCGATTTACTAACACTGCTTTTTTTTTAAATAAATTTCAAATGTTTAAAAACGTAAGAGAAAATAAAAATCGCAACGTTTGTCTTTTTCGAATAGATAGATGTAGGATTAGACCATTTAAACAGGCTTTTTACTTAAAAAGATATTCAAAACAGAAATGGCATTATTACTGATTATTTTTTAAAAACATTTCGCTTCTTTTACTAAAAATTTACTTAAAAAATACCGTACATTTCATTAAAACAAGTAATATCATGTTTAAAAAAATTAATTCAATTCCTGCTTAGGTAACAAAGAAAAATCTATTTAGCTACTTTTTATTAAATAATTACAATCAATATAAATTACAATTAATGCGTATGATAGAACTACAATATTAAGTGACAAAATAGAAAGCAATTTTCCTTTTCCCTTTCTATATATCCTATTGGACTATTATATTTGTTTGTTATACTATTCATTCATTTTTTAATTTAATTAATGAATTAATATTTCAAAAAAACTGTATTAACATCAAGTGTAATCCACAACAAGTTTAAAAAAATGTATTTGAAGAATGGATGAATAGAAAGTATTTTCAGCAGTGTTTATAATACTCTACAGCATCCATTTTATAATTTTTAATCTCGGTTGCTCATGCGTCCTTCATTGTGTGATTTTTCTACTGTCTATGTGTTTTTCGAATGTGATTGATGGATGTTTATCTCTTGTTTGTGTAGGGAATTAGACTATATATATATATATATATATATATATATATATATATATATAGTGAAAAATATTGTATGGTTCATTAAAAAAAAAAAACCGCTTTCTTTAATGCATGCATTTTTTTTATTTCTACGTTTTGTAACAATGGACTATCCGCTAGGCCTATCCTCTTTAACATTGATATTTTTTTCAACCAACCAAATTGGCACTCAGAATTAGAATTACTCAACTCCGCAAATGAATATCACTACTAAACAGAGTTTAAATAGTCAATGAGGAGATAATAGCCTTTGTTGCACTATATCCCACAAAACCTGAACTGAACTGAAATAGTTAATGAGATAAAGAATAGAGATTATGCGGATAATATTGCCGCGCTAGTTCTGCTTGAATTACAGTCTCTCATTCCTGAGGTGGAATCCAGAATTTTAGTTGTTTAGTCATTCAAAGATTTCTGAGGTTGCATCTGCTGTAATGATAGGTACCCATTATTTATTGCTGGTTGATCATCTTGTCTGCATATCACGTCTTGAGTTTTAAAGTTAGGTTTATAAAAGAGATTTGTATTTCTTTCGCGTCTGATTTAAGGAAGTCTCAATGACTACTGCGTTTGGATCCCCCGGGAACCTCAACCATCAAAGTGCAGCGGTTATTGCAGTTGTATCGAAACGAAATCCTGCATATCACAATGAAATTATTCTCTTATTAATGAAAGGAAGCTGTGTGTTATACGTAGTAGGATTCAAAAGTTCCCGGACTGAGTCTATAACTTAAAAAAATTACCAATTAAACAGCTAAACAGGGACGATTTAAGGTATGGACCAACTGGGCCCAGGGCCACGCTCTGGGTAGGGACCTAGTTTCGTTCTCAACTATGCCGTAATAGGATAATGATCCGGATAATTTTAATGGTCAATTGTTATTTCTGTACATATTCCCCTTAAAACCGGGAATTTCAAACTGCATGTTGTCAACTAGTAAAAGTGGTAAGACTGTATTATTGTGTGATGATCATTGTCCATGTCCTAGGCCAAAGACCGTAAAACCTCATTGGCTCGGTCCTAGGAGAGCCCACACCCTTAGCGCGAATTATTTTGGTTGGCGATAACTGTTCTATTTTGGTAATCCTACTTTGATAAGCTAGATATGGTAAAACTAATTTTCGTACTTTGTCGGCGGGCATTTCGAATTTCATTCTGTTAGGCTCCGAGCTGGAAGTGTGGCTGCGTGTGTGAATCAATATAGCTAAGAATTTTTTACTTTGTTGAAAGCGAAAAGTAAGAAGGAATTGATTGAGAGAATGGTGTATGAAGGAAGGATTGATTGCTTCGGGTTATGAATGTCCTAAATGCAATGAGATTATACGAGCGAAAGATTGTTTTGGATGGATTTGAATGGAGATGTTGAAAAAAAGGTGTGAATACACATGATGATTGCAGAAGTATAATAAAGAATTCGTGGTTTTTCAATAGTAAGTTCGAAATCGTACCAGCCCTGCCGAAGGTATGTTCGACCATTACCTCGCAGAATATATTTGGTGGCGCTCACACGATCATTCGCTTAACGATGAGACCTTCAAGGCTTTTTTTAAAATCTGTTGTTACGTTGTACCCTCCACTCGGAAAAGATTAGCAGTAAGAAAGTAAGTGCTGTTTTTATAACTTTTATCTTAAATGTTGAATTTCTGTATTGTTTATAGATATTTTCATTACGTATCCACCTTATCATGCTATATTCACTTGCCGCCATTGTAGTTTTCGATTGGCGCCCTCTCGTTCTGGCTTGGCACTTTTTTCTGTTTGTCGCCAAGGGTGTGGGCTATCATAGGATTTAACCCTCTATGCTGCATAATTTTAAAGATTTCAGGTAGGGTCTACATTTGCATAGGGGCCCAGAGCCTCAAAGAGTTAAGAAGTTCCTGTTGAAACACACCCCCTTCTAAGTAAGACTCTTGAGAAACAACAGTTTTGCTATGGCTTATAAAAGCCATCGAAACATTTCTGGAATCCCTTTTTAGCCATGTTCTTTAATTCAGCCTGCGATGCACTTTTAAATTCATCTGCAGAATAGTCTTCGTTTAACATGCGGGGAACAATATGTTGACACACCCTATGCATGTTAAGATCCTTAGTCAGAATGCATTGACATTTGACCGATGATATCCCAACTGATTCTGCTATTGTTTTAAGCCTGTTCTTGCGTATTTCCGCATAAACTTTTTCGATGTTTTTAGCGGAGTGGGATGGCTGCGGACGTCAAGAGCTTTTGTCGTCTTCGACACTCTCCCTGTCTTCTCTGAAATGTCGATGCCTCTCAAAAGCTTGCGTTTGCGATAATATATCACGTTAATATACACATGCTTCAAAATTTCGCTAGTCTCCGTATATTTTTTTCCTCCAACGAACACTAAAATTAATGTCCATTATCCGCTCAATAAACACAATTTCTTTTAATCGTCGACGACTAAATATACCTGCCTACAAAATACGACGACGTGTCGACTCACGGACCACGTGATTTGTAACAAGCCTTTTTTCAGAAAAGGTGAAGAGTGCAATAACACAGAAATGTTATTGCAGTCACTCTACTGACTAAAGTTTCCACGTTATAGGTTCAGTCCGGGAACTTTTGAATCCTACTAGTATAACGAGATAAAGAAGAACATGAACGAAGACTTCAGTTTGAAAACGGACCCACACATAAGTAGAATGTTATTTCGAAAAATAAGGAGAGTATTAAATATCCCGCATTTACATCACGATACATATTTCTAATGTTTAAGTTATAAATTGACAAATTGATTGTTTTATCGAATTTTCTAAAAAATTATTTGATAAACTCGCCCAAATGGCAATCGGGTGTCTTTTTCTTGTTAAAAACAAACAAACCAAAACGGAAAAAAATTTTCCAAGATTTGTTACTGTTTCTTTGCGCCTGAAATACAATCCGTGATTTTTGAAATTTTTTGGCTTTTGTCATACAAACAATTAGAGGCCATGGTTGCCTAGTAGTCAAGGTCACAGAGTCGTGGCTAGCGTATCGCGGTTTCAAGTCCTAGTTCCACTTAAGATCCGCCGTGCAGAGGGGATCGAGTGGTATAGGTATAGGATCGTGGCTTGCCTTGTCACGAGTTCAAGCCCAGTACCACTAAAGACCCGCCGTGTAGGGCAGCGATGCACGTTAAATCTGTCGAAAGCTGAAACGTCCTCCCGTTGGTGTGGTGTGGAAGTTAGGAGAGAGGGTGCCAGTTCAGGTGTCGTCCACGTCATCTGACCATGGTTCAGAACTACGTGGTCCATCGCCAAAAGCCCTCGTGTAGCTGAACAGTGCGACGTTAATATTCAATCAATCAAGTAGAGGGGATCGATGCACGCTAAATCAGTCTAGTTCAAAGCTCTCCAGTTGGTGTGACGTGGAAGTTTGGAAAGGGATGCCAATCTAGGTGTTGTCTTCTTCGTATGACCATGGTTCCAAAGGAAGAGGTCCACCGCCAATAACCCTCGTGCAGCGTTGAAGTGTGTGTGTGTGAGATGTTAATATACTGTCACTCGCTCACACAAATAATTATTAAAAACAGAATGTAGTTATTTAGAATAGAACTAATTATGCGGTTAAAGTAATTTTGATTTAAATTCTATACACACGAATGCTCTTAAATTCGAATAGAGTCCACAAAAAATTAATGAAGTACTGTAGAGGGGCTGGAAAAACAAAGGCTGATTTACTAAACGGAGAAAATATTTCAATGGCATAAATTTATGTGATGTTAGAGTCACATAACTACAAGTGCATGTTTCCAGCCAATCGGATCATAAATTTGGAACGTCATTAAACACATGATAAATGCAATCAGGCTCTTCCAGCCAAACCATTCATGTGCTTTGTTGTTGTGAATTTTTGCGTTTTCCAGAATTTTCTTAATAAGTACATATTTGTTAAAAATAATAACTAGCACGGGTAAACAAAATACATTTATATATATAAAAATGGATGTCTATAAAAATGAAATCATTTCACTCCAACACCGTACAAACGATCACTATGAAAATTGGCGTGAATATGTATTTTTTTTATGGAGAAAGATTTTGTGCTATCCTCTTTGCAGCTCCCCGCCAAGTGGCGCTACAGCATTTCAACTTCTGCAATATTCAATCAATCGCCAAGTTGCCAATATGGTCAACAAAAATGATGCCAACTTGGCTCTATTGCCAACATTTCACTACGTTTTCCTTGAATCACCATTATAATGTAAGGAACGGCGTTGCTTGCAAATATTAAAATTTTAACATGAAATAAATACAACAGAAAGTAATATTAACGTATTACACACATCCAAATATAAATTATTTACACTATTTTAAGCATTCATTACACAAAATGTAACAATATGTTACTTTTGATGAGCAGAGATCACACACACACAGTTTCGGAAGGTGTTTTTAATAATCGACCCACAAGGGAGTTACTGAGGTGTTATAAATAAAAAAAACCCCTTTGTATCCGTTATTAGACCTACAGACAAAATTTAACAAATCTGATTTTTCGGTTGAAATTGTCAAATCATCCGCTTCTGCGCCAAATTGTGAAAACTCGCCAATTTGGCGCGTTTTATCGTGTTGTGTTTTGGAGTCGCAACCCCACGATTTGGCGATTTTCAGTGGTCCGTAGCCAAAAGCCCTCGTGTAGCTGAACTGTGCGACGTTAATATACACTCACGCACTCACTCGGCGATTTTGACCCTTTATCAATTTGGCCAGAAAAAAAACTTGGTGGGATAAGCGGCCGATACAACAATCCAAACATTTTTCGTTCAGCTGAGAAATGCAAAAAGCCTTTTTTTGTTTAATTTGCAATTCACGTAAAAATAACTCATTAAAAATTTCTTTAGCCTTCAATCCGTATTGTTTAATTTTTCAAATCAAACGTGCGAAGAACGGGCATTGAATCACAAGAAAAAGTTCGTTATATAGAAAATGTACTTCGCTATTGGGAGATTATTTTACGAAGGAAATTGTGAAATATATTCTTGGTTCCAGGGAAAAGTTCGCTGTATAGAAAAATTCGCAATATAGAGGTTCAACTGTATTTATAAAAATTAGTTAATAATTCGGAGTAAATTATCAGCTAAAAATTCAAAAAAGGACACAAGGCAAATGTAATCTCCTGTTATTTGAATAAAGTGAAAACCTGTGAGGGAGAAATCTTAGCATACAACCGTTCAAAGTCCCCCTTTTTTATAATTGAACTAACGCTAAGTTACTGGATTGTTTCTAACTTGTTTCTTAAATTACTGCTATTTAATACAAATTCAATAGTTTTCACCCGAAAAATTAAATGCGCCCGATGGAAATATTTCTGTTTATAATTAACCTTTATACTTACCAGATTCTTTCATTTCTGATAATTTCGGTATCGGTAAGAATTTTTTCAGAAATAAAGATGATTTAAACTGATGTGTGTTCGCGACAGTTTTTAATCTTTAAATTTCTGTCGGGAATCGATCGGAAAACATGAGAATTTCTCATTAAAGGAAAAGGTTTTTTTTTGTTTATAGTACAAACTTTCCTCTTCTCATTAATTACAAACTCTTAAGAATCCCATTTCCAATTGAAATTTTACTTTCTTCTTCAAACTTGGAACTAGCGAATTGGTTTGAATGTTATTGCGTCCTCAAGGACTAAACATAATGTGAGTTTCTCCGGTTTCAGAATTTTTTTTCTGTCTCTATTTTGATGATTTAAGTTCCAGATCCTTAAGAAATATTTTAAAGTGGTTTCAAATATCGGAGGGGAAAATGTAATTCCATTGAGTGAGAGTTATATTAACATCGCACTATAAAGTAACACGAGGTCTATTGGAGTCGGATCTCTTCGTTTTGAGCCATGGTCAAGTGACGAGGATAACACCTGAGCTGGTATTATCCCTCTCCTTACTTCCCCATCACACCAACGGTAGGACTTTGAGCCTCAACAGCATGCTGTGTAGAGGAGCGATGTATATTAGTTCAGTTCAGTACAGTGATATCACTGTAATAGTGGAGACTTGGCCAACGCCTTATGCTCCGATAAAATTTTGATTAGTTTTTAACATTAGTAGCAACGTACAGCTCGTGATTGCACTGTCCATCAGTAATTTGAATCATCGGCTTGTGCTTCAACTGAGATTGATGAAAGTAGAGTATAGAGTAACTGGAATTTTAGAATCTATTGGATGATGTCAGAAATTTTTCAACTTTTTGAACATGCTCTATTGTTTTACATTTCGCTATTGAGGAATAAGACCATTCTCCGTGGTTGGAGATAAAATTTTTTCAAAAATTCACGCTGTGATTTGTATTTGATACAGTTTAATATAAAATGTTCACTAGTTTCTGGTACTTTACAATCTGCACAAAAAGGAGAATCTGTTTGTTTAAAAAGGAAATTTATATCATTTAATGGTAATGTTTTAGCTCGCAACTTATTGATTAAAACTTCTGTATCTCTATTTTTACTGCTTGTCTATTCCATTTTTTAAGATGAGAAATATAAAAATAATTTTTGTCTTTTGCTCTTTTCCATATTTTTTCACTTTGATTTTTGTGTTGTTTTTTGAAATGTGTATGTACAGTGGTACAAACAATTGAGGATACACCTTACTTTTACTTGATAAATCCAACTTTCAATCGAAATAACACATTAACTAGAAGTGCAAATGTATTTTTATTTTCACACGTAACAAAAGGGTTAATTTACAGTAAAAATAACGAAAATCAACAAAAAAAATATCTAAAATTAAAAATTTCACAAGTATTTGAAATAAACATAGGCAGATATTTACCTCAAAAAATGAGGATACACCAATGAAATTTGTGTGAGATATCACATACAAAGACAGTGTCAATATTTGGTTGCATGTCCTTTGGCTCTTTTATAATGTCCTCCAAACGTCTTGGTACCGATTCGACCAATTTTTTGGTGGTATCTGGAGATATTTTATCCCATTCTTCTTGTAACACTTGCTTTAAATGGGCTTTGTTCCTAATTTGGTGTTTTTGGACCGCTGTTTCGAGTGTGGCCCACAAATTTTCTATGACATTGATGTCAGGGGACTGTGGTGGTGTGTGCAATTGCTGTTTCAATGAAAAAGACGCCACATTTTGACATTACGTGTCGTATGTTTGGGGTCGTTGTCTTGTTGGAAAATAAAATTTCCATCTAAACCCAATTTTTTTGCACTTTCTTTAAGATAGTTGTTGAGTATATCTACATAAAGCTTATGATCCATTATGCCATCTATAAAAATTAAATTTTCTGCCCCATTTTGAAGGCATACAACCCCAAACCATGACGGAGCCACCACCATGTTTAACTGTAGGGCGTAAATTTTTTGGATCCAAAGCGGTGTTCGGCTTTCTCCAAACGGTGCGACGGCCATAGCTTCCAAAAATGTTGAATTTACTTTCGTCACTAAATATAACTTTCTTCCAAAAGTTCTCTGTCTTCAATTGATGAGTTTTTACAAACTCCAAACGCTTCTTCTGATTTTGTAAGCTTATGAAAGTTTCCTTCTAGGTACTTGACTGCTATATCCAACATGTCTAATCACATTTCTCACAGTTTCAGCACTTACACTTCTGCCCATTATTCGAGAAGTGTCTGAAGCTAGTTTGACTGCACTTAGTTTAGTTTCAATCTTGATAACTTTCAAAACTTTCCTTTTGGATATATCACTCAGAATACTTTTCCTTCCTCTTCCACTTTTATTTTCAATTAATTCATCGCTTTTAAATCTTCCAATGATTTTCTGGACACACGAGTGGCTTCTACGAACAATTTTAGCTATTTCACGATAAGATTTTCCTTTCTTAAATGACCTTAATATAAATTTTCTTACATCAATAATGGTCTCTCTCCGAGAACCCATTTTCCATTTAAAATTGCGACTTTAAATTCACATAACCAACTTCAAAAGACAAAAGTAGCAGTCGAAAAAGTTTAAGATAAAATTGGTCAAACTTAGGCTATTATAGTAGCAAACAGAAAAAAATCTAGTAGTAGTTAAACATTTAATTGGTGTATCGTCAATTTTTTGAGGTAAAGATCTCCCTGTGTTTATTTCAAATACTTGTGAAATTTTTAGTTTTAGATATTTTTTTGTTGATTTTCGTTATTTTTACTGTAAATTAACCCTTTTGTTACGTGTGAAAATAAAAACACGTTTGCACTTCTAGTTAATGTGTTATTTCCATTGAAAGTTAGATTTATCAAGTAAAAGTAAGGTGTATCCTCAATTGTTTGTACCACTGTAGGTCTTCCCAAGTTATCCAAGAAATAATATTCCACGGCTCTGGAGAGGCTTTAGTTAATTTATCAACTTCAATAATCCCTATTCCCTTGTGAGCTGGTACCCAAATGAATGTAATTGATTGAGCTATTTGGAGGCACTGATGTAAAGTTGAACTTAAATTTAATATTATCGTATTGGATTTTCTATTAATATTCTGGATACTTTTTAGGACTGATAAGCTGTCCGTCAGGATGATATAGTTTTCTGTTTCAGAAATCCAACTTTTTAACGCAGTCCATATGGCTATAGCTTCAGCTGTGAATATTGAAATCATTTCTTTCAGTATGAAATTTTGTCGAACTTTTTTCTTAGGGATCAGAATTCCTATTGATGTTTGATTAGTATTTTTTGAACTATCTGTTGCTATTATGATATTGTTATTAAATTTTGGCTGAATGTAATCACTAAACATATTTTGTACTGTCATCTGGAAGATCCTTGTTTTGAAATGGTAGTTCATGAGTATAGATGTTTATTTTGCGATTTTCGTAGATTGGAGGAGGAGGGATCCATTGAAGAATATCTACTTTAGAGATACATAATTCTTGGAGCAGGTTGATCGTCTTTTGAAAAACACTGATTTCTTTTTCTCTATATTTATAAAAAATGTTATTTATATCCCAAAATAATCTTGCATTCGGTGACCAGTTTTTTAATGCAATTTGTTTAATCATAAATTTTTGGCAAAGGAAATTATGGCGATTATTAATACTTCCATTCATAGACTATGCTCTTAATAAATCTAACGGGATGTTTCTTCCGACACCTAGGGCTAAACGTAAGGCAGCATTGTAAATCGGTTCTAGTTTTTGTCTGTTGCTATTGCTAGAAAAGGAAAAAAAAGTTGACTTCCATAGTCAAAGATAGAATGGATTGTGGCATTAATAATATTTAAAAGATGATCAGATCTTGTTCCTATTTTCGGAGAAGATAAGGCTTTAATGGCATTTAAATATTTGAATCCTTTCTGACGTAGGTAATTAATACGATTTTTCCAGGTGATATTGGGGTCGAAGATGATACCCAGGATTTTTTCAGACTCTTCACTTCGGGAATAGGTTTGTCGCATATTTTAAGTAATGGAGGTATTGTGCTTCTTTTTCTGGAAAAGTTGGTTAGATTGCTTTTTTCTGGAGAGGTGGACAATTTCCATTTTTTACACCAGACTGAAATTTTTAAAGATTCTTGCATTTCGCCTATTGTTTTATTCCAATTTGTACTACTATTGTATAAAAATATGTTGTCTGCATAAACCAGAAGATGGCTGTCGTGTTGAATTTCAAAAATATCCGCCATATAAATCATAAAAAGGAAAGGACTTAAGATAAAACCCTGGGGTACACCATAATTACTTTTAACGATTTTTGAAAAAATGTTCCTCCATTTGATTTGAATTGTTCTCTGATGTAAGAAGTTTTGTATACATCGTAGCAATCTACCAGAGTATCCAATTTTGTTTAATTTAGAAAAAAGGCCATTTGGCCACACTGAGTCATACGCTGCTTTAATATCTAACGCTACCAAAAAAATATTCTTTGCATTCTCTAGCCAGTATAATGTCATGCTGTAATTGAAGTAATGTATTAATGCTGCTTCTGTGAGAGTAAAAACCATGATGATTAACATGAAAAATTTTGTTTTGAAAACTGAAATCTAGCATTCTATGTAGAATCATTCTTTCTAATAATTTGGCAATTACTGAAGTAAGAGATATAGGCGGGGTATGACGAAACTTCCGTGGGATTTTTGTGAGGTTTTATGAAAGGTAGAATAATTGCGTGAGTCCAATCTTTTGGAATTTGACTTGAAGGTCAACTATCATTAAAGGATTTCAGAATGAGATTTATTGCTTTGATGGGGAGATGGTTAATTGTTTGGAGAGAAATTTTATCATACTGTTGTTCTTTTGATGAGATATTGCTATTTCTAATTCTTTTGAAGAAAAAGATTTATTAATATCCTGGCTATTGTCCGGAATAGAGATATTTGGAATACTATCGTTGTTTTGTTTTGCGTAATATTGTAAAAAACAGTTTGTGCTTGGGATTGTTCGTTTGTTAATATGGCTCCGTTATCTTCAATAATATTAAATGAAGAATAGTTAGGATTTGTTCTATTTTTGATTATTCGGATTATTTTAAAGAGAACTTTAGGAGAAATTTTTTCACATGTCTTGTGCCAAAAATTTTCTTTACAGACTTTGATTGTTCGCTTAAGTTTTGCGCTTACTTCTTTATATTTTATCCAGTCTTCTTCTTTAAAGTTTTTCCTTGCTTTGTTAAGGAGTTTTCCTTTTTTTTTGCTCTTATATGCCCGCATGCTGCTGTCCACCATGGAGCTCTTGAACTTATCTGTTTTTTTCTGATTCTTGTGATAAGATTTGAGCTTTTTAAATTTCTTTTATAATACCTATATTTATGTTTTCATTTAAATTTAGATTTTGTTGAATAATATTGATAAATTTGTTCCCATTTGTTTTTTGTTTAAAATTATTAGTTGCTGAGCTGTTTGTTCTTTTGTAATTAATAATTATAGGGAAGTGATCACACTTCCAAAATTATCGGTATTTGTGGACCAGGATAAATCATAATTTAAATCTATAGAAGCTAAAGAAAGATCTATAGATGTAAAAATTCCCGATGAATGGAGATAAGTTGGACTTTTATCTCGTTTAATAATAAGTCATTTTCAATAACCCAGTCAAAAATCTTTTTTCCAGAAGCACTGGAATTTTTTGATCCCCATATCTCATGAGATGCGTTGATATCTCCCAATATCAAACTGTGATTATCAATATATGATGCTATTTTAGATAAATTGATGTCTTTAAAGTTACCTGGTGGGATGTATATATTAAAAATTGTGATAGGAACTAAATCTATCTGAACTCTTGACTATTAAAATTTCTAAGTCTTCACTAATTTCTGAGAATATTTTTTTTATTGCGCTAATATCTTTATTTAAAACTATCATTAACCCTCCTCCTCTTTTGATTTCCCTATCAATTCTGAATATATTCTTATTGGGAATTGTGAAAATATCATTTGGATGTAACCAAGTTTCTTGAATTATTAAAATACTTGCTTTTTGAAAAATTGGCGCGAAAAGAATATCTGTGACCTCTTGTTTTTAATTCCACGTGCATTCCATTGGATTATATTCATGATTTAAAACGGGAAAAAAGGTGCGATACTATGAATTAGTTTAAATATTCAAAAAAGAAAGTAGATTAATATTGAGTTTTTAGCGAGAATATAAGAAAATTTATTTATTTAAGTTTCTTTACTTTTTTCTACTACACTTTCTAATGTATTTCCTCTCTGTTCTGATATTTTCTTGAATCTTTTTGCTTTTTCATTCAGTTTTCTATTTATTAGAAAATCATTATCTTTTGGAATTGTTATATTGGATGCAACTTTTTTTAAGGTGGATTCCATGGTATTCATTAGAGGAGAAAAGCTCAAATTTATTTGTGCTACCACGGTATTCAGTTCTGTCGTGAAGCGTTGTACTATTTGTTCTAATTTCTTTTCAAATATGTTATTGTTTTCTTCAAATTTCAACTCTAATTTCGCAAACTTTTTTTCAAGATTTTCTATCTTCTCTGTTTGATCATTATAGGTTTTGGCCGAGTATGATGTTTTTTTCCCTTTGGAATTTCTCAACTGCTTCATTTCTCGAGATTTGTTGCTGTACTTTAATTTTTAAGATTTCAACTTCCTCTTGATATCTTTTGCAACTTTTATCGTTAGCTTCATGCTCTTCTCCACAAGAGCTACATTTTTTTATTTCTTTGCAATCGTTTTCAGAGTGGTTTAGTGAGCAAATTCGGCATTTTATTGAGCTTCTACAAAATTTTTGAATGTGTCCAAATTTCCAACAGTTTGTGCATTGCCTAGGTTTTTCATAGTAGAGATTAGTTTTAAACATTTCAAAATCTATTGGAACTCTTTCGGGAATACTGCATCCAATTTGGATAACTTTAATTGTTTTGATAGGTTTAAATCCAGATTCTGTTTTTTTGGTAAAACGTTGAATATCAAAAATTGCATAGTTATTTTCTAATTCCGATTTTATGTCGTCTATTGTATATTCTGTGTCTATTCCTTGTAATATGTAACTACTGGTTAGTCCAATAGAGAACAATCTTGTACTTATTTTTTCATCATTAATTTCTTTAATTTTTAAAGCTTCTTTGGCGGCCTCGCAATTATTTGTTTCAATTATGATCTCGCCGCTTCTTGTTTTGCTTATACTCAGAATACTTTTTTTAATTGTGAACGTTTTCATTATATTTTCTTTTAGTTTAAGTGGATTACCATTCTGAAAGTTATTTTCTGATTTTAAGAAAATTGTAATATTTGGACTCGTACTTAAATTTTTCCGTAAACTTGGTCAGTAATTCTATATCTGTTAAGTTACATCTATATTTATTGAATGAAAAATTAGAGTTTGTATTTTCTACCTCCATATTATTATCTGGGTGAGGGTAGTCACCCATTTTGTCTTCCCTACTCCAACACTCAAATTTGTATAAATATACTATCTTGTGTAAATACTTAAATTAAAAGCTCTTATCCGAAGATAGAATAAAAGTTATATGAAATACACTCATGTCCATAAATTAAGGATAATGAAGTTCAGGCAAAGAAAGAGACAGAAGCAAAACAAATTTGACTTATTTGTAAAGTCTATTTATTAAACAAAAGGTAAAGAGCAAAAAAGTTGATATATGTTTGACATAATTAATAAAAATTGCGATTTTTACTCCCCGGAGCAAATTTCAAAAAAGAACCTCTTTACAAAAAACAGTAACATGGTTAGTATGATGGTTAATACGGAGTATGTCTCCCGGATGATGCAATACAGGCCTTACAACGACTAGGCATGCTGAGTATCAAATTATCAATCTGATCTTGGGGGAATATTACACCACTCATCAAGCAATGCCCTCCGAAGTTCCGGTAGACAGGTGGGAGGGAGTTGATCGGCTGCAATTCGTCGTCGGCCAAGCATATCCCTCACATGCTCTATTGAATTCAAGTCCGGTGAGTATGCTGGTCAATCCATACGGGTGATATCCTCCGATTGAAGGCATTCGTCTACAATGTTTGCACGTTGAGGATGGGAGTTGTCCTCCATAAACAGAAATTCAGCACCCGTGGCGCCCCGAAACAAACGTATATGTTGTTCCAGAATGACATCCCGATAGATGTGGCCTGTCATCGTTACACTCTGAACATGCAGGTCAGTTCTGAAACCAAGAATAATTCCTCCCCAAACGAGCCATCCTTCACCACCGTAACGGTGTCGTTCAATGGTGTTCTCTTGGTGGTAACGGGTACCTGGCGCTCTGCATTTTAAAGTCCGGCGAGAATCAGACTGAAAACTAAACCTGGACTCGTCGGAAAACATCACACAAGACCACTGTTGTGGTGTCCATAATGCATGCTCTCTACTCCAGGTTAATCGCAGGCGACAGTGAGTTGCGGTAAGTGGAACACATCTGACAGGCCTACGAGCATATAGACCAATGTGCCTTAAGTGTCTGTACACATGTGAAGATCCCCTTGGATCTCACTTTGAGAACGAGAATAATTTTGAATCAAAGAAGAACCAGTAGCCATTTTTATGAATAACTTCCTTTATTTGGTTATCTTTCCCAAATAGAATCAAAGACTTTTAATAACAAATAATTCAAATAGCTTTATGAGGTTTAAATGGGACTTTCCTTTATATTAACTTAAATATTTACTGATCCAATTAATTAACAATTAGAATATCGATCACGCAGAGATTACCGCAATAAGAGATCCCAGAATTATATTCAATAATATTCTTATTGAACATTTAACTTTAATCTCACTCCTAATATAAAACTTTAATGTGACTTTAATATTATAAATCAATATTTTTACCACATTGAATCTCAGCTCTTCCTGAGCCTAATTTATCCACCTAGAAATCTTCAATAATAAATCTCTAACTTCACTATTATACCTTTCTGCTTCTATCTCTCTCCTACTGCTTTTTACTTTACTATTCCGTTTGACTTAAATACTTTATCTAATCTGCATAATAAGGAATCCCTGTCCTCTTTTTGAAGCTGATTGGAAATAGGTAGGGAATTAAATTTCCCTACAAAAGACGTCACAGAAGGTTAGTGATAAAGTTCCGTATAGATTTGTCACACACAGTCTGCCTTGAAACTGTCGTACCGGTAGCTGAAGAGAGCTGACGAGACAGTTCTGATGCTGTGCTCCGTCTGTTTCTTTTGGCAGTAACTGCCAAATACCGGTCCTCATTCGGCGTTGTAACTCGGGTGTGACCTGTGCTGTAACATCTACTCACATTACCATCATCTTGGAATCGTTGCCAAAACCTGGAGATGACACTCTGGGCCATTCCAAGTTCCTCGGATACTTCCAGCTGGGTACGTCCACATTCCTGTCGTCCAATAATTCTACCACGTAAAAAATCATTCAAATGCTTCCTTTGTGCCATAACTATGCGGTTATTGCACTGAGAGGCTTTTAAAGCGCTTGTGAACAATTTTACTTCTTTGCCACCATTCCTTATATACCCCTTTCTTACACTCTCGTCATTGTGACGTATTATCCGTGCCATCTGGTGGTTTCCTGTAATTTGCATATTCTTCTTCAAGATATGTGTGATAATTCTACAGGTGAAATTTTTATTTTAGAGTTCAATTTCTAAGTGATTCTGAATTATCCTTAATTTATGGACGTGTGAGTGTAAATTTCAATATAAAACAAAAATTCAAAACGATCTCACCCGCTCGAATCCGCTTGAAAAGTCAAACTTATTCAATATTTTTAGCACACCAATGCATATTAAATCTGAGGAGAGGTCAAACGTTCTCCCGTTGCAGTTATTGCAGAAAATTCCATGATACATCTGGAATCTTTAAAATAAGTAACACACACACACACACACACACATCATAATTTTTCATACGGACATATTTGCGTCATTTTTTCCATAACTTATGTTCTAAGAAAACTTTCCTTTTTTAAATTTGAAAAAGAATGTCAAAATGAAGTTTAAAAGAAAAAAAAATGGGATAAGATGAATGTAAATAAAGTTTGTAATACTTAGTTATGACAATTTTTAACGCTTATAATTAAAATTTTTAATCTTAACTTAAATTAATTTAGAATTTAAGTCTAAATTAATTTCAGGAAGAGAGCAATTCTTCATAAAAGTAAAAATGACTAGCAAAGTTCAATTTTTCCTTTTTCAGAATAATTTAAAGTACTAACTAAATCAGGGGTGGCCAACCTTTTTGGGAGGAGTGCCACTATTTGATGGAAACAATTATGCGTGCCATTTCCAACTTTTCCAACAAACAAAATTAAAGAGTGAAAAAACTTTACTTATAGGCTTAGGAGATTTTTACGCAAATAGAACTTATTCAATGTAAGTCCAAGTGTAGTGTCAAAATTTAAAAATAATATAAATAAAAACTAAGGGGTTTTATATATATTGTTAAAAAATTTTTTTTTACGAGTTCACTCAGTTAGGCGAGGAATAAAATATAAAAATGAGCATCTTTAAGCATTTAATTCTGAATTATTACAGTCAGTAATTTAATAATGTGGTTTTTGAATTCTTTTCTTTTTTCACCAAATCACCTATAGTAGGATTATGGGGACCCCCCTGGGTTCCACCCTGGACACTAAGATTAATTTGAGGCAAAGAATGACCAGACGCCATTTGTATAATAACTTATATTTATTCACTTGATTCAAATATCAAAAACTCTAATAACAAAGAGTATCTATATGTCTACGTCAAACAAAAGGGATTTACCTTTAGTATTAAATTGAATTACGAAATATGAAATTTATCAATAACTACGCACAATATCAAAAGGGTTTAGCGGAATAAGAGGCTTGAGAAATACACGCAACTTGAATTAGTAGCTTTCATTAGCTGAAACTAATTTTATTAAACTAATGCTTTTGGTAAGCAGTATTAAACTAGAAAATCTCACCTGGTTGTATTTATGATATCTTCAGGTAGAGTAATCCTCCTAAGGCTTCTTCGCTGAATGCTAACAGCAATACTCTAATATCTTAATCCAATTGAATCCTGCAAATCTCGTCACTACTTCTGCTGGCTCAATCACCTTCTTCTACGCTAACCTACCACACTCTTCTTAAATACCTTATCTACTTTACATATCCCATTTTCTTCTTTTAGAGGTGATTGGAAATATACGCGAATTTACAATCCCCAAAGATGCCTAAGAATATTAGTGGAAAGGTGCCGTACAGATTCGTCACAGGATACGCTCTTGAAGATGCTTACAAGTTTGCATTATTTTAGGTGCATTTTTGAGACAATTTTGAGTTATATTAATTTTATTAAGTTCATAACAGAAAAAAAAATTATTCACAAGTATATTTTGATCCAAATTTTGAGGTTTTTGGCTAAGAAAACCCTATTTCAATAACATTAGGGGAAAAATGATTATTTAATATTTTCTTTCAATCTTTTAAATTTTGCAGTTGGTCTTGGCGTGCCACTGTTACAACTGCAGCGTGCCTCACTGTGACACGCGTGCCGCGGGTTGGGCACTCCTGAATTACATTATATATTTGTCAGTTTACTTAATGTGTCATAAAGAATGCGACACCAGTTTCCTTGTTACAAAAAGTTTTTTTATTGAAGTTATAAATTCTATTTCCTTTTTCAAGCTCAAAGAATGTTAAATAAAATCTCAATAAGCTTAATAAAGTGGAGACTTATGGGTGAGAGAGATTGTGCAGTGAAGCTTCACAAGGGCTACTAGTGGTATGAACAAAAATCTTACATTTTACATTTTTTAGAATGCACACTAAGATAAGTATGCATAATTTACTGGTTATAAGTTCCTACAGTGTCAGCTGGGTGGCGTGATTGGTTTGTCGCTGGCCTTCTGTACCCAAGGTTGCGGTTTCGACCCCGGTCCAAGTCGATGGATTTTCATGATGCAGAGAAAATTGATAGCGGCCATGTCGTATGATTATACGGCATGTAAAAGATCCTTAGGGGTTCCCTTGGCAAAATTAAATCCTAGTACATGTTCGCATTGTCAGAGATCAGATGCCTCCTTTTAGGGAGGAAGCTGGGTGTCAAAATTACCTACGGTGATTGGTATCCACCAATATGGCGCAGCACTAAAGAAGAGATACCAGCTTTCGGTGAGTACTAGGTAGATTGATAAACTCTCTGTTAATAACTATTCATAATCTGCCATTAGAAATAAATTTAAAAAAAGTTCCTACAGTTCTAAAAAACAAACAAGTATTGACAACTTAAGATGGACCTCGTCATTTTGAGCCATAGTCAAGTGACGAGGTCAATACCTGAGTTGCCATCCGAGGTGATGATGATGATTGTTGATTTTTTTGGCGCAAGAGCCAAGTTTGGCCATACTGTGCCACACAATCGTTAGTATATTAAAATTTTAAATGTATATACACACAATATATAAATGTATTTTAAAAATAAATTAACAAAGTTCATTCTATGATATTTATCTATGATATTTTTATTATTCTATGATATTTATTTTACTTTCTGGACGTGAAAATCCAGACCACAGATTTCTGGACGTGAAAATCTGTGATCTCGACGTAAAAAGAAAAGGGAAAATAGAATGACGAGAAAGAGAGTCAAAAATAGAAAAGAATCACTAGGGTGCCCCGGGTTCCGAGGCCATCCAAGACTCGACAGATTTAATGTGTATCAACCCCTCTATAATGCGTGTCATCAGTGGCAATAGAGCTCGAACGCGAAAAACATCATCCTGAATAACTTTTCATAATCTGTACCCGTTTTCGCCCAGTTAATTTTTCATTTCGCTCAAGCCTGGATTTACCCACTTTTATGGAGTGAGGTTCAATAACTTTTAAAAACTAAAAAAAAATTTCAAATTGTGCCTTTGCTTTCCGTGTGAGAAAGTTCCGTTCCTGTTACCGTTCTCTTTGATAAATTTAGCATTTTCCCATGAAAGGTGCCAACCAGTGAAATTTTTTTGAACTAAAAATGTTTTGTTTTCGAAATTTTTCGAGAGCATCTTGGGAACGGTCCATGTGTCGCGGATTCGAGTCCCGGTGCCACTAATTACCCACCGTGCTTACGGGGCCAATGCATGTGAAATCTTTCGAGATTCAATGCTGTCTCGTTGGTGTGATGTGGTAGTTAGGAGGGGAAGGGTGATAGCTCTGGTCTTGTCTTCGTCACTTGACCTAGGTTTAAAATGATGAGGTCCATCGCCAATTGTCCTCGTTCAGCTTTTTAGTGTGACATTAATATAACTCTCACTCGTGGAAGATCCATATTCCATTTCTCTATGGCCCAGAATACAGGTAAACTACAGGAGAAGGAAGGCTAACCCCAAAACTTTGTTTAAACCTGCAATCTTGGTTCCTAAGGCCAGGAGTTTGCTATTGTACTACTGTCTCTAATATTTCCTACTATCTTGGCTAGTTATACTTCAGCTTTTTTTAGCTATTTGTATGTATTTATGGATTATATATATATATATAATATATATATATATATATATATATATATATACTAGCTGATATACCCGTTCTACGTACGGGTGAATTGAAAAATTAAACAATACAGATTTAAGGATAAAGAAGTTTTTAATGAGTTATTTTTACATGAATTGCAAATTAAAAAAAAAAAAAAGATTTTTTGCATATCTCAGTTGAACCATAAATCCTTATTTGTTAAATTTTAAGTGTGTAGATCTAAGCTGATAAAAAGGAATTTTTTAGTTATAATACTCTGTAACTCACTTGCGGGTCGATTTTTGAAAACACCTTTCTAAGTTGATCTCTGCTCAGCAAAAGTAACACATTGTTACAAATGTTGTGTAATGAACGCTTAAAGTAGTGGAAATAGTTTTTACCTGGATATGAAATGTGTTAATATTACTTTCTGTTGTATTTATTTTATGTTAAAATTGTAATATTCGCAAGCAACGCCGTACCTTATATTATAATGGCGATTCAATGGAAACATACCGAAATGTTGGTGATAGAGCCAAGTTGACATCATTTTTGGTGACCACGTTGGCAACTTGACGATTGATGGAACGGCGCAGAAGTTGATGTGCTGTAACGCCACCTGGTAGGGAGCTGTAATAATGAGGATATCACAAAAAGCTTCTCCGTAAGAAAATACATATGCACGCCAATTTTCATAGTGATCGATTGAACGGTGTTGGAGTGATGCTATTTCACACATACAAATATCCATTCTTCTATATATAGATTGTATCGCATCGTAATTTTTTTTTCGACCAGCGTTATATTTTATATTATAGCAAGTCTCCAGTAACAAAAAAGAACAAAGAAATAAAGATGGCACAGTCTTTTCCCTCTCGGTAAAGAAGGAAACAACATCAGTGTTTTTTTTCTTCCTTTTTTCATTCTTTTCTATGATCAAATATTCCCTCTTAAAAGCAAGTTAATTCGATGTCAAGGAGGGGAAAAAACAGGAACTCCAGGAATTTTATGACGGGATTAAATGAAAATCACTGAAACAGCGCATTAAGGTGGGATTTAAATTAAAATGCTAATTAGGCAAACTGCCCGAGTGCAAATTTACAAAGCAGTTTTTGAGGCTTAAAAGTTTTTACTGAGAATTGAGACTTTCTTAATGTATTTAATTAAAGAAGTTTTTAGTTTTAAGAGGGAAAGTCTCACGATTATTTCTGTTTTTAGTGAAAAATTACCTTTTGCACTTATTCTTTCTGCACAAAAAATAATTATGATAATTAGTTCGAAAAGATGCGGGGTTTTAATTGCAATGAAGATTCTGAAATTGATTATTTTGATATCTTCCTTATGTTGTTTATAAAAAAAATGTCATTCAATAGATAACAATGTATAAATTGTGATTCAAACAGAACATCACTTGAAATTTTAGCTTCTATTTAGGTTAGATAATGTTTACTTCAATGTAAAAGATTCTTGGAGATTATAAAAAAAAATTCTATTATAATAGAAATATAATGTTTTTGAGAAATGGCAAGAACAATTAAACTCCAATTGTTTTATGTAAAAGTATCTATATACACAGCGCGGCAAATAAGTTTTAAGACTGTGTCCGTAAAAAGAAATAGATACAAGAAATTAATTCCCGTTTTCGTTTTTTATTCAAAATAGGACCCTCCGGCTTCAATACACTTGTTATCGTGATTTATTAAGGAATCGAACGCCTGTTGAAAATCACTTTGTGGAATGACCTGTAAAGCATGCGTCGACGCTACTTGTAATATCGAAATATCCTCAAAATAACACCCTTTTAATTTCATATTAAGTTTTGGGAACAAGGAGTAGTCACGTGGTGCTAAGTCAGGTGAACACGGTGGATGGATAGACGTTATTTTTTGCCAAAAATTGACGAACAAGGAAGGAAGGTGTGACTGGGTGCATTGTCGTAACAAACATCAACTGCTTTCAGTCCGATATTTCGGACGAATGCCACAAATTCTAGCCATCAAAAGCTTTAAAACAGCTAAGTAGTACTGACCTGTAGTTGGTTTTCCAGTTGAAAAATATTCTTTGTGGATAATACCCCTTGCATCGAAGAATATTATAAGCATTGTTTTGATCTTGGATGGAATTTTCCTTGGTTTTTTTTTTTTTTTTTTTGCTTGCGGTGAATTCTGACTTCCATTCCACACTTTGTCATTTTGTTTCAGGGTAATAATGGAAACACCAGGTTTTATCACCTGTAACTATGGACTTCAAGTAGGTTGGATCGCTTTCAGTGGTTGAAATGATGTCTCTTGCAATTTGCACTTCTCATTGCTTTTTCTTCCTAGGATAAAAAGTGCGGAACAAATTAAGCGCACACTTTGGTTTTGCCCAAATCTTCATGCAGGATGTTTCGAATTGTTTCTTTGTTGATGTTTAAATAGTCTGAAATCGTTCTTAATGACGCACAGCGATCGTTTGCCACGAAATTTCGTACTTTCTCAATAATTTTAGGTGTTCTAGATGAAATTAGTCTTCCACTACACTGATCATCTTCTACCGGATCTCTGCCATCTAAAAAATGTTTGTGCCACACAAAAACGTTTGATCTACTTAAATAACACTCACCGTAAACTTGTATCATGAATTGGTATATTTTCGAAGCACTTTTACAAAGTTTTGCGTAAAATTTGTTTACAGCCCTTTTCTCCATCTTAAAAAATCAACACATGAAAAAAATTCACGTGCAATAAACATTCGTCTTCTTTCAGCTACTGAACCAAATACCATCAACTTGCTCGCAGTGTGTCAGAAGACCATGGACAGTTTGACGCATGCGCATTTTCACTCATGGAGAGCATACAGCCTGCGTTTTGGAACGAGTCTTAAAATTTATTTGCCACACTGTATATATATATATATATATATATATATATATATAAAACGAGTCTTAAAAATTTATTTATATAAATGGATGTTTGTATATATATATATATATATATATATATATATATAAATGGATGTTTGTATATATATATATATATATATATATATATATATATATATATATATATAAATGGATGTTTGTATATATGAAATCGCATCACTCCAACAGCGTTCATGCGATGACTATGAAAATTAGTTTGTATATGTATTTTTTTGTGGAGAAGGTTTTTATGCTATCCTTTTTGTTGCAGTTCTTCACCAGGTAGCGCTATAACATATCAACTTCTACAACATTCAATTAATCACCAAGTTGCCAACAGGCTCACCAAAAATGATGTTAACTTGGCTCTATCGCCAACATTTCGCTTTGTTTTTCTATTGAATCACCATTGTAATGTAAGGAACAGCGTTGTTTGCGAATATTGCAAATTTAACATAAAATAAGTACAACAGAAACTGACATTAACGCAATACAAATCCAGATATAAATTATTTATATTATTGTAAGCATTCATTACACAAAATTTGTAACAATATGTTACTTTTGATGAGCAGAGATCAGCTTCAGAAGGTGTTTTCAAAAATCGACCCGCAAGTGAGTTACAGAGTGTTATAACTGAAAAGAAATCCTTTTTATCAGCTTAGATCTATACACTTAAAATTTAACAAATAAGGATTTTTGGTTCAACTGAGATATGCAAAAAATCTTTTTTTTGTTTAATTTGCAATTCACGTAAAAATAACTCATTAAAAACTTCTTTATCCTTAAATCTGTATTTTTTAATTTTTCAATTCACCCGTACGTAGAACGGGTATACCACAGCTAGTATATATATATAATCCATAAATACGTACAAATAGCTAAAAAGCCTAGGTATGACTAGTCAAGATAGTAGGAAATATTAGAGACAGTAGTACAATAGGACACTCCTAGCCTCAGGAACCAAGATTGCAAGTTTAAACAAAGTTTTGGGACTTGCCAACCTTCTCCTGTAGTTTACCTGTACTTTGGGCCATAGAGAAAGGAATAATATTAGGAGAAATTTAAATATTACAAATAAAATACACAAATATACCGTATTTACGGGGTACAGAGTTAATTTTTAGAACATAGAGAGCACACATATATATTTTTTAAAAAATATATATATTCCGTAAAATCCGGCGTATAACGCGCACTTTTAACATAAAAAATGAGATCGAAATTAACGAAATTAAATGAGATTGTTATGCGCCGAGTATAAAAAGGAGAGCTTATAATAAATAAAAAAAGTTTTGAGCATAAGGAAAAAAAAATTAGATTCTTAATATATCGAAAAAATGTTTGTTTAAAAAAAATAACATTATTCATGAACTTAAAGAGCCGTAGTTCTAGAAGTATACTACCTTTTCTAAAGCTTGGAATAATACCTGAAATAAATAACTTCAAAACATAAAGAGCATTGCACGTGTACATTTCTGGTTTCTTCATATAAACTAGGGGTGCGCGTTATACGGCGAATATACCTAAAAATTAGAAATTGCAGCTTGAAAGTATACGTACGCGTCGTACGGTGGTGAGCGTTATACGCCGGATTTTACGGTATATATATATGTTTTAAAAATTATATTTTCCGTTCTTTATAACTTCAGCGTAATTTTAACTCGACATTGAAATAAATTCAAGCAATATATTTTTTATTACATCATTTCCAGCGTGAAGCTCTTGATCCGGAAATTGAGATAATTTTTCGAGATTTCAACGAAAAAACTCATTTGGTTACATTAAGGTATCCGACTACTTGCGACAACTTTTTTTTTAAAAAAAAAAATGGAGATATGGGGATTCTTTTGTGATTTTTAGATTTATTTAGTATATTTTAAGGAAAAAAATCTTAAAATTGAAAACAGAAAAAAATTATTATTAATAAAAGGGGAAAAATTGTTGAAAATGTACAAAAAATTACATAAACGGGGTAGTACAAAGGTTTATGTCGGGGTTCATAAAATCTGTACAAAGATTTTATGAACAAATTCTCAATTTTTCAATTTTGATGTGTTACTTTGTTATTCATGTTTGAAATGACCTTCAGGATAAGAGATATTTTAATTTTTACAAAAACTAGAGCACTTTATCTTAGTGAATATATGAAATTGCTTAAAAAACAGTGATTATATACACACAAAGGACTGTAAATTTCGAAATACAGTTGGCAAAATGTTCATTTGAACACATAATTTTGTATGTTCTTCAAAAATAAATTAAGTAATATAACTAAAACTTATTGAGATACATTTAGATTGTCTTAAAAAATAAGATTCTTTCACAATAAAAACTAAAATAAGCATTTATTTCAAATAAGTAAATTTTTTTAAAAAAAAATTACACAAAAGATTATTTATACACTTGCTTAGTAAACATTAACGAAACATATGCAACAATGTAATGAAATTTCAATACTTTGTAAACAGTCTATTGGCTTTTATAACTGCTTCAAGACGCCTTGCCATTGACTCAATTTCTTTGTGATTTCTGTACCCCAATGGAGTTCCAAACTTCTTGAAGTTTTTCTTTTAAGTTCTCTTTACTTGTTACATTTTTTCCGAACTTCAGGGTCCAAATGCATCCATAAATTTTCTATAGGATTAAAATCTGGAGATTGTGGAGGGGTTTCAAGTCACCTTGGAGCATGATAAAGCAACCAGGTCTTAGTAACTATAGCGGTATGCTTAGGGTCATTGTCTTGTTGGAATATAAGTGTTCTCCATGCTCAATTTCTTAGCACTATCTAACAAATTATGTCGCAACACATCCATATAAGCAAAAGCATTCATCTCATTGTCAATAAATGCTAAGTTATCCGATCCATTATGAGCTATACATCCCCACACCATAACATTTCCGCCACCGTGTTTTAAAGTGGGAAGTACATTTTTGGGTTCAAGAGCTGTTTTATTTTTTCTCCAAATTTTTTGAATACTTGGTGGAGTAAAAACCTTAAACTTGCTCTCATCAGAAAAAATAACCTTTTTCCAAAAATCCATGGGATTATTTTTGTACTTCATGGCAAACTCTAGACGTCTTTTCCTGTTTACTTCTCCAATATAAGGTTTCTTTCTGGGAGTTCTGGTTTTCAAACCAGCGCTGTGCAGTACATTTCTGACTGTCTGAGCAGACACTGAAACGTTATATGATGACAGAGAAGTTCACTGGCAATATTTTGAGCTGATGTCATTGGTTTATTTGTTGCTGACCTTACAATCATTCGTTTAGCTCTTGAAATCGGTTTACTCAGACCACCAGGTCTGGGCTTATTTTCAACACTGCCGGTCTCTAAATACTTTTTTACGATGAAACTAACGGTTGTATAAATGACAGTTTTAAAATTTTTCCTATTTCCCGGAAAGATCTTCCCTCTTTATGGAGCTCTGTAATATGTGTTTTCTCATATCTAAAGAAATTTCTTTGGTTGTACGAGCCATTTTCAAGATTATATCTGTAAATTTAAATATAATCTGAAACTATTTAAATATTATTGATAGTCTAAGAAAACTTATAAAAAAACTAAATTGAATCTAAAAAGTTTTGATTAAACTTTTACCATACTTACACCAAAAAAATTCTGTACAAATACTGTTTTTGCAACGATTTTTCTCACACTTTTCCAGATTACAATTTACTTTTACACTTAAAAAGAGTAATAATTTGCATACAACAATTAGACGCATTAAAGAAAGGCATGATTAATTCGCAACTAAAATATGGGTATTTATTTCATCAAAAACGAAGAAAAAAGTGGTGTACAAATAATCAATTTGTCAATTGTAAAACAGTTACTGAAAAAACAGAAGGTCAAAACATTTCTACTCTTCTAGAAAACATACGCAAAAAATTTCAGCAAATTATTTTGAAAACCTTTTAAGCAATCGCTGTCCCCGTTCGAGCTTTTCGAAAAAAACACATTTCGAGTAAAACGCATTTTCAAGCTTGACTCATCTTGACGACAAGCTTCTCATCTGCTGTTACTAAAACACTTGTAGTTTTTGTTCTAGGGAATGGAAAATAAAAAACTTGGTAGTTTTATTAAGCTAATAAGATTACCTATAAAATAAAATCATTAAAAAAAATGTCAATTTTTTCTTAAGGTAGTCAGATACGTTAAGAAAAAATTCCTTCTGGTTTGTGGGAGTAGGATATTACCACTAAATTCTTTTTGGGAAATATTTATTAACAGAATATTTTTAAACTCAATTTGTTTATGCTTACTGCCTATTTCTGTTAACTTTTAAAGAAACAGGGCCGTCTGTATATGAATCCGCCGATCTCAAAGGCCGCAGAAGCCTAGTGGCCAAGGTCACGGACTCATGGCTGGCGGGTCATGAGTTCGAGCCTTGTGCTGCTGAAGACACGCCGTGCAGAGGAGGCCGATGCACGTTAAATTCGTTGAGGTTGAAACGTTCTCCCATTGGTATGGTGGGGAAGTTAAGATGGGGGTGCCAACTCAAGGGTCGTCCTCGTCACTTAATCATGGTTCAAAATTACGCCAATAGACCTCATGTTGCCTTATAGTGTGACATTAATATTCACTCACTCACTCCGCCAATCTCAGAAAAAAACATGGTTTAGGAAAAACGGTTTTTTAATATATTCCGTCAGTAATGCGCGCAAGGGATTTAATTTTTTACTTACAAAGTATTAAATGTATTTTGAATGAAACTTTTATTCTAAAAGGGGAAGAAATGACACAAATATTTTTTGACAAGTATATTTGGATAGCTCATAAAGTTCACGTTTACTCATTGAGAATGCATATTTTCCTCCTGGATATGATTCATGGGTCGACGATTATGTGGCGTATGTGTATTTTTGTCCCCGCTAATTTTCTACTCTGCCGCTCAAACCAGAGAATTTTTTTTTCAATTCACCTTTTATACAGGTTTCGAATTTTGGGTAAACTTTTACAGAAAAAAGGCACTTTCTGCTTATACGTACATGTCGCAGGGAAATTATGAACTTCGGAATTTGATCAAATCCCTAAGGGATATGAATATACATTCATTTACATAAAATAAATGAATGAAGTCATTCTAATGTTTGGATTTCTCCTTTGATACCCTGTGAATACATTAAAAGAGTAGTTACAGAAAAAACTAGTTACATATATATATATATATATATATATATATATATATAAATTAATATAAACTATACAAAGCAAAAAGAGAATATAAATCTATACAGAGAAAAGATCTGCAGTTAAGAAAGCAAACAATAGTAATTTAAAATCAATAGGAAAGAGAAAGAGAATATTTTTCTACAAAAAAAAGCTTAAGATACATCAAAACAAGTTATTAGCCAACAACAAAAGAAACGCTGATCGAGATACTTATATTCATGTGCTGATAAAATTTATTAAGGTATGGCAGTAAAAAAAAGGTTGTCAATAACCAAGGGTCATTATTGGCAATTCTTAGGTTATTTTAAAACCTTTTAATCGACGCATGCAAATAATTGAGTGGGCGTCCATATACCCGCGGGGTAGGGTGGGGGAAACCTTGGATTGGAACAGGAGTGTTAAAATCACTGTTAGCCACGTGCTGTTTTCATATGAGTAGAGGATGGGGGAGGGGAAAGAGGACACTAGAAAAGTTTATGGCATAATTTTTTTTATTTCCATCATTTTGGAAGCACGAGTAGAGTTCCTTTGACTTTATACTGTAATGACTTTAATGGTGTCTTCATCAGCTTCACTAACTTCTACTTTCTCACGCCTTGTATGAGAAACAATTTTATGATACTGTAAGGTACCCTAAAAAACGTTCCCATTACTCTTTTGCCGATGGCAACAACAGACTTAAAAGAGTAAAACTATAACCAAAACTGAAAGAGGCGTAAAATGCTGGAAGATGGTGCAAAGGCTGGAGAAAACATGGTACTTCCACGTGGATGTCGGAGATCCTTCATAATTCTTTTAATTTGTATTTTATCATGTGTTTTAGACTTTACTTGAAAAAGAAGTACTAAGCTTACCTCTACATGGCCTAGGTGATGAGAGTTAAGTAATATTGCACTATAAAGCTGGACGAGGGCTATTGGCGAAGGACTTCGTAATTTTGAACCGTGGTCAAGTGAGGAGGATTGTACCTGAGTAGGCCTCCCAGCTCTCATTAACTTCCACACCATATTATTGGAAAGTTGTTTGAGCCTCGGCATATTTAACGTACATCGGCTCCCTTTTAAATCCGGTTATTTAGCGGTACTGGGCTCGAACTCATGACATACCAGTTACGAGTTTATTACTTTGACCACTAGGCTACCGCAGCCAGATAGAGTTTTCGGACAAAAGTATTTGCAGTTATTTTTTGAGTTTCAGATACGCGACAAATGGAAGAAGAAAGATCGTCAAAATCTTTAAGTGACATTTAATCAACGGATTGTGATATTCCGAGCGGTTTGATTTTGGAAGTATCAAAAGTACAACACAAAGAATTTTTTTTAAAGACTTTTAATCTAGTGAAAGAAATTCACACACAAAAAAAAATCTCCTGTAAAAATTAAGTTTAGTTCGTGTTGAATCGAAACAATATAAAAGTTCGAACTAGATACATAAATCAGTAAAGAAAAATAATTTAAATTTAACACATTAGTCATCGCTACTTATGTCTACTTTTACCAATAATGATCTTTAACAATCACTCAAAGCAAAGTTTTGCTTTAATTAAGGTATCCGACTACGTTCGGAACCGTGATTTTAAAAAAGCGCATAAATAGATAATTTTCGTGATATTTAGTGTCACTTAGTTTAGAATATATGCATAAAATTGTTTTAAGAACATTTTGACAAAAATAATTTATTTAAATACAATATTTTGGCAAAAAATTAACTTAGAATAATTTTTTTTCCAAATGTTCTTCTTTTGGGAAAAATGCTTCTATTAGAATAATATTTTGCCTGTGTATATAGCTCAGACCTCTGTTCAGAGGTTCAACTAGAATTTTTGACATATATAACTTAGAAGTGGGTTTATTCATATTTTACGACAACAGAGGGGAGAAATTTTAAGAAAAAAAACGCGAATAATTATTTCAATTGATGGTAACTCTTAAAATAATGTGAATTTTTCAAAAGTTCTAGTTGAGCCTCTGTAGAGATCTGAGCTATATACAGGCAAAATAATATAATAGAAGCATTTTTCACAAAAGGAGAACATTTTGTGTGTGAAAAAAGATTATTCTAAGTTAATTTTTTTTGCCAAAATATTATATTTAAATAATTTTTTTGTCAAAATGTGTCCTTAAAACAATTTTATGCATGTATTCTAATCTGAGTGACACAAAATATCTTGAAAAGTATCCATTTATGCGCTTTTTTAAAATCACGGTTAAGGACGTAGTCAGATACCTAATAAGCTTATATTATGAATATTATGTATTGAATTGAAATAAATCTACCTTAAAACTGAACACAATGCAAGAATTTTACAAGACTGTATATGTCATGTGGTAGTATATCGCCACAGGTCCGGAGTTCAAACCCTGGGCTGAGAAATTCAATTTAGAGAGCGAGTGAATATGAAAGTCGCACTGTTCAGTTACACGAGAGCTTTTGGCGTCGAACCTCGTCATTTTGAACTATGGTCAAGTGACGAGGACGACACCTGAGTTGGCACTACTTTCCCTTAACTGCCACACCACACCACGGGAGGACGTTTGAGCTCTCGACAGATGGAATGTGCATCACTCCCCACACGGCGCGTCGTTAGTGGTATTGGGCTCGAACTCGTGACAAGCCAGCCACGATCTGATACCTTGACCACTAGGCTACCGCGGCCACAAAGATCGACTCAGTCTTTCATTCCTTCCTTTGGTCCATAAATGAGTATCAAGCATGTGCGTGGGAAATAAACGCTGGGTTTAAACGTCGGACTGACCATTTGACTGGAACATCTGCTTAAGCACCTCATAGCCCAAAGTCACGAAAACTGAGTAAGGCATAGTAGGCCTTGGTCCTCATGGGGTTAAACCACTGAGTTTAGTATATAGGTCATAGTAAGATAGCTATAGTAATACATTTTATATCTCTTAGGACTAAGATTATAGGATTAAATATTGTATAGAAAATTATGATTATCCGACAGTGTTTAGCAAACTTTCAATATTTCCTACCCAATATCCAATCATAATTTTCATCGCCTCCTCCCCCGTTCTCCATATAATAACATTGTATTGAATTCCATAATTCTATACTTTGATGCTAAATCTACAAAACGATTCAAACCTGTTAAGAGCTACCGACGTATATAAACATCTCGCTTAGCTTAAGCGTTATTTTCTCCGGACGTATACATACGTCTGTCAGAAGTACAATCTTTTCTGTCCATAAAATTATTCCGAAGGCTTTGGAATGCAATAAAAGGATTTTTACAGTGTTTGCGAAGGATTTACTTATTTCAGAGAATTCGCTTTATTTATTCCTTTTCTACCTTCCAATGCACCATACGCGCTCTCATACGTGTTAACCCTTTATCTACCGCATTATGATTTACAGCAGTTTTTTATTCATGCAACATATTTTTTTAATCACTTCATTGAAAATTAAGGGATATACCTAAAAAAATACTCAACTTTGGGAAATTTAATCCATTAGAGCTAATTAATTAATTCAAGATATTCAACAGTGTAAAAGTAATTATATAAACTGTTGACTTAAAATAAATAGTCAAATCGTTTTCTAAGATCTTCATTAACATACAAAAATAAATAACACACTTTGTGACATTAACTATTTTTTCGAAAGAAAAATGACAATCTTCGCAATCCGCTGAAAACGCCGTCAGCTGAAGACGCAGTTTCTGCTATAAAACTATTCACCTTCCCCACTAAAATGTTCTCATAGAACCCGTGAGGCCATATATCTCGGAAGAGTGGATTTAAAAGAATATTCCTGCTAAGTATCATCAGAGTATTAGTAAAAACGGTTATTCTATGTAATTTTAAAATGAGTGGTACTTATAAGTACCATCGGTAGGTAAAGGGTTAAACGGTGGGCACTGGGGAGCGAATCCCATAATTTTTTATCTGCATTTAAGGAATGGATTATAAACCGTACAAATTGTAAACATAAGTGTTAGTTTTTGCATGTAATTTTATGTATGGCAATCCCATGGGGGGTCACTGGTAATTATTAAACTTGTTCTTAACTTAGTATTGATAAATTAATTATCAAACACATTATGGAGTACTGATACATTTATAAGTGTATTATATCAGTGTAAACGTGCATTTAATTTTTTTATTATGTCAGTATGTAATTTTTGTTAGTTTACCTTCCATAAATTAATAATTTTTAAAATAATCTTTTGTATTCGAATTTTCTATATGCTCGCGCCACTTTCGTAGGGTTATCATGCCCTTCTAGGGGGAGGCGCACCCTACAGTTTGAGAAACACTGTTATACGATATAAATATGAAAAAGGATTGGTTGATACCTTTGTAAAGGGTGGTTTTTTTAGAGGTATAGAACTTTAAATTGCAATAAAACAACGATGTATTATTCGATTGACATGAATTTTTTTTTATTCGAAAGATAATCTTGTGGCATTACATTTTAAATATGATTTCTGGCATAGGACTGCCACGGCTGGCTCGGATGTAGTCCAATCTGGACGTCCAATTTTCGATGACTTTTTCCAACATTTGTGTCCGTATATCGGCAATAACACGGCGAATGTTGTCTTCCAAATGGTCAGGCGTTTGTGGCTTATCCGCATACACCAATGACTTGACATAGCCCCACAGAAAATAGTCTAGCGGTGTTAAATCACAAGATCTTGGAGGCCAATTCACAGGTCCAAAACGTGAAATTAGGCGATTACCAAACGTGTCTTTCAATAAATCGATTGTGGCACGAACTGTGTGACATGTTGTGCAGTCTTGTTGGAACCACAGCTCCTGGACATCATGATTGTTCAATTCAGGAATGAAAAAGTTAGTAATCATGGCTCTATACCGATCACCATTGACTGTAACGTTGTGGCCTTCATCGTTTTTGAAGAAGAATTCCACCAGCCCATAAAGCGCACCAAACAGTCAGTTTTTCTGGATGTAACGGTGTTTCGACATACACTTGTGGATTAGCTTCACCCAAATGCGGCAGTTTTGTTTGTTGACGTAGCCATTCAACCAGAAGTGCGCTTCATCGCTAAACAAAATTCGCTTATGAAAATCGGGAACAACGGCAATCTCGTTTTAGGCCCATTCGACGAATCTACGCATTGCTTGATCATATTTAAAATGTAATGCCACAAGACTATCTTTTGAATAAAAAAAATCATGTCAATCGAATAATACATCGTTGTTTTATTGCAATTTAAAGTTTTATACCTCTAGAAAAACTCCCTTTACAATGACTGCAACAATAGCCTGTTCGGCTACAAAGAAGGTTTCATTGTAGATAGATTTGCATTTTTCTAGCGGACCAACCCATAAATGTGAGTGACTTTCGTGACTTACCACACAGAGTCCGACGAGCAGCACGACCGAGGTGACGACGCAGAGAAAGGAGAAGATCAGACAGAACACGTTCAGCGTCAGAAGCTCTAAAGAGAGAGAAAAACTTTACTCAGAGAAAAAAAATTATATACAAAGTCAATTGGGGGATGAATCTCCAAACATAAATGAAAGATGGTTTAAATTCAACAGTTTTCCAATAAAACAAATAATTTATAAATTTATTCTTAAGACAATTCCTACTTAGTTCAAAATAAAGAAATTTTTATTTTAGTTACTTTTTAGTAACTAATTACAATTTATATAAATATGTATATACGTAATTCAGAATCGCAATTTTAAGTGACAAAATAAAAAACGATTTTCCATTTTCTTTTCTATATATGGTGTTGGACTATTATTTTTGTTTATTACTATTTATTCATTAATTAAATTTAATTATTTTAATAAAATAATATAGGAAAAAGAAATCACATTCCCAGAAATTAGGCCACTGCAGGTGAGGTTCGAACTCACGTCCTTTAGATAAAAAGCCCAACGCGCTACCCAGTGCGCTACAGGGACACAACGAGCGGTTTTCTTTTATACATATGGTGTTGGATTATTAATTTTGTTGCTATTTATTCATTTTTAAATTTAACTAATGAATTAATGTTTGAAAAACTGTATTAACATCAAGGGCCATCCACTACAAGTTTAAAAATATGTATTTGAACTTGAGTGGACCAATAAAAAGTATTATAATAGCGATTGAAAATTTAAACAAGATATATATAGGAAGAGTGTGAACTATTAGTAAGAATTGAATTCTGAATGTTTTAAAGCAAAAAACCCTGTTAAATCTATGAAATTTTTTTAAAAAAAACATACTTAACTACTCCGAAATGTCATTCATTGTGCAAGCTTTTATCATTTTATTTGCCCCTTGATTTTTAATCATTTTGTGTGAGTGAGTGAGTGAATATCTACGTCACACTATAAAGAAACATGAGGTCTATTGGCACTGGCGTAGCTAATTCTGAGTGGGACCTGTATCAAAATGCCTTCCAGGCCCCATTTCAGATATGTGAGCCCTGTTAGTAGGACTGTTGTTACACATGTTGGGGCCCATGTAGCTTGGGGGCCCCGTATCATTGATACGGCTGATACGGTGGTAGCTACGCTCCTGTCTATTGGTGACAAACCTCATCACTTTTGAATTTCGCTCAAGTGATGAGGACGACACCTCAGCTGTCACCCTCCTTTCCGAACTACCACACCACATCAACGACAGGACATTGCGTCTCGATAGGCTGCTGTAGCAGTGTGGCACCAAAACTCAAAGTTTCGTGACCTTAACCATTAGGCTGCTACAGCCATTTTAATTCCTTTAGATTTGACAATTAAATATTTGGAATAAATTATTTCCAAAATTTAATTCAATCCTAGTAATTTAAATAGCAATAGTTTCATAACGAAATTCGTTGCTTAGAAAAGGAAATGCTGAGCGAGGACACCCCTTTCCGGTCTTTTGAAAGAATCTTACATCCCCTCTGCATTTCTATGCACTCTAATAAGAGTGTGAAAAGGATCTACACAGTTGGAAGGAAAAGAGTTTTAAAGACATTGTTTTGGGTACATTTATGTATTTTATGCTAAAAATCGACGTGTTTACGAAGGAATATAAACCCATAGGAAAAGGAATACAGTTGCGGAAATTAAGATATTAGAAACTTAAATAATTTTAAAAAGTAAACTACATATTTTCCTACATACAGTAAACTTATTACCCGAACTTACGTTACCGCGACTCACACGATTTTCAAATTTCTTGGATTTGCTTTTTTTCATTACTAAAACTCAGGCGGATTCTGCCTGAGCCTGATGAAATTGGCAATTCGATTGAAAAAGTTGTCGTTCTTGCCTGGCAAATAAATTTAGAAGTTGATAGTTCAAGAACTGCTGGCTTTCCGCAATCAGGAGCTGACAATTGATGAGCTCATAGAAACGCATGAGCAAGAGCAAGACGTTGAAGAACTTGTGTTTTTAGACACAGTTCAATCAGAAGATCGAATGATGGTTGGTAGTTTCATAGAAGACCTCAGTTCAGAGCGGAAAGAGCGTTACAAATTAAAGAAAATAATATTCCAACGAAGAGAGTATTTTTTCAACAAAACAAGAAATAAAAACATTACTAGCGTGCTACGAGGAAATTTCATGGTAGAAAAAAAAGTCTTTGAGCCGTCAAAAACCCCCTACTTGTTATAGACTTTAAGAAACCTTCTATATCAAAATAACTTTGGTTTACGATTTTTTATTTGTGTTCATTAAAGTTTTATTAAACATTTGTTTCTTGAATTACTATTTTTCTTTCGTCTTTAACCCCCAAAAAAAAATTTATATACATTTATATGCGAAGTTATATGCCCTGACTTACGCGAATTTGACTAACACGGTTATCGCTCAGTCCCACCTATTGCGTAAGTTCAGGATATTACTGTACTAAAGGGGAATGAGCAAAAAAATTAACAACCAATTTCAAATTTAAGTATACAATTACTCTTTTAGCTGATAAAAATGTGGTTTTTTAATATGATGCTTGTGTGTTATAGTAGAAAATACTTTAGAAAAATACACAAAATAGAATTTCGAAATTTCACCTACATGAAGAAGTGCTTATTCATGTCCCACTATAAAACAATGTGAGGGCTATTGGCGACGGATCTCATAATTTTGAATCAAGGTCAATTGACAAGAACACCTGAGGTAAAACCCCCTCTAATAACTACTACACTACGCCAACACGAGGGCGTTTGAGCCACGACAGTTTAAAATTGCATCAGCCCCTCTACATGATGGGTCTTCGGTGGTACTAAAGCTCGAACTCACGCGCGCGCGTGACACGCCTACCAGGAGTCCGTGACCTTGAGCACTAGGTTACTGCAGACAATTCCTGCTCTGGTAGAGAATTATTTTTGACGAACACGTTAAATGGTAAATCTAAATTTCACATATATAGCAATTTTTGTATATTGTGTATGTGGATATAAAAATTGTGTATGTGCTTATGACCACACGATAGAAGTGTAACAGGTTCTATTCAGCTTCTACTAATCCTCTTGGGAAAAATATTCTTTAACTGTGATATCAGTTCAAAAACCGCTTTCCGTAGAGAGGATTTGGTTATATCAGTGTTTCTCAAAGTGTGGGGCGCGCCCCCTGGGGGGGGGCGAGCGTATCGAAAATTTAAAGATTTTTTTTTAAAAAAAATAACCTGAAAGAGAAGTAAAACAAAATGCTTTCTTCCATAATAAAAAAAATACACACAACAACACTGACATAATTTATGTTTATTATCTGGCTTTTTTCCGTCATCAAATAGCTATCTTTGATCCCAAAACGAAATTAAAGAAAAAAAAAACATTTTGTTTTATTTGCTGTATTTCCTCAATGAGAGATTTTTTTATTACGTTTTAACATAAAATATTACTCGTTAAAAGAAAAAACGAAACCCAGACCCTGAGAAAAATTCTAAAAAGATAAACAATTCACCACTGTAATTATTATTGAAGTACTGTACATTAGTTGTAGAAAAAGAAAAGGAAGTCATGATTCACTTTTCAGCCAGGCTGCATAGTACGTTTGCTAATCATTTGATTGACCTTCAATCTTATGGTATGGTTATTATCAATATTAGTTCCCTCCCATCTTTTATGCGTTTGCTTTTCGCTTAGGAAATTGTAAATAATTGAGTTTTGCGATATTTGGAAAAGAATTGATTGGTTTAACATTTCTGTAGGATAATTGAAAAGTGTCTGATTTGCGTCCTTTATTATGGTCTTGTACTTTTGAATCATTTTAGTTCAGTTTTATTGGTTTTTTTCTCAAATCATCAAAGAATTGAATAGTCCTTAAAAGAAGGTAAGTATACTTTCTATAAATTAAAATATTCACTAGAATTCCGATTTGTATCGTGTACAGTAAAAATAATTCTAAACAAATGATTGGGGTGACTGAGTTCCTCCGCACTACCATTAATGTTAGTATCGAGTACGCGCCTGCTCCTGGGTTAAAACATTTTGAAGTCTTCTCGCTTTAAATGTTAAAAAGTAACACAATTATTCTTCATCGGAATTTTATATTCTTTTTCATAACTTAACATTAATTCTAAATGCTAATTGTGTGAGGTTTAAAATTACAGTTCTTTTAAACAGTTATTTACAATTATAGCATTTATCTAAAAAAAATATTTTACATTTTTGTGTACAATGTCGTGCACACAGTTTTACTCTTTTACTCTCCTTACAGTTCAGCTATTATATAAAGAATAATGTTTTATTTTTTTAAAAAATGAACTCGTGCGAAGAGTCGGTGTTTCAGCCAGTATACGTTTGATGTATCAGTACTGAAGAAGGTATTTTATAAATAATTTCTTATTACTTAATTTGGCCGCGGTAGCCGAGTGGTATAGGTATCGGATCGTGGCTTGCCTTGTCACGAGTTCGAGCCCAGTACCACTAAAAGACCCGCCGTGTAGGGCAGCGACGCACGTTAAATCTGTTGAGAGTTGAAACGTTTTACCGTTGGTGTGGTAGTTAAGAGAGAGGGTGCCAGCTCAGGTGTCATCCACGTCACTTGACCATGGTTCAAAATTACGTGGTCCATCGTCAAAAGCCCTCGTGCAGCTGAACAGTGCGACGTTAATATTCAATCAATGAATCTTATTACTAAATTAAGAACAAATTTAATAATTATTAGGGACTTCCACGGGCTTGTCTTGTAGAGGAAAGTTTTTCAAAGGAAGGTTTAATATCAGAAATTGACACTTAAAGAGTTATTTTTCTATATTTAGCTGAGATCTATATTTTGTCTTCAAGGCATCCACTGCAGAAAATCCGGTTTGAAAAAGGTAGGATAATGAAAATGGTAATAGTATACGAAGTGCTTTTGTTTTCAGTACAGATAATTCCTCATCCACCTCTACCCCAAATTCAAAGAGCGATTTATTACAAAATTGCCTTTTAATTTTTCACTGGATGTGAAATCTATGAAGATTTCTTCTTCGGAAGTTGAGAGCCCTTCTGGGGTATCTTGAAATAGATCCCTAATCCTAACTTGCTACCAAGCTGTCCTCATCCAGAAAATACTTTTTAAAATTCTTTGCCAACATAGCTAAATGATTTTACATGTTTTAAAAACAACTTTCACATGTTGTTCTACAGATTTGTAAGTTTTAACACATATCGAGCTGGGGCTTTTTTTTTCATCATTTACTTCAGTAGTGGTAAATCCAAAATTTAAGTATTTTTGAGAAGATCGCCTTGATTTAATTTTCGGAACCATGCTCGTTCGTCTGTGTACTTGTTGATTCTTTATTATGGTCGAATGTTTGCTTACGACTTAAAAATGTATGTATGATATTGTTTTAATCTACTGCCGTAAATACTTAATTACCGTGAATTACAATTAACGTGGAAATTTAAAAAAATGTACATTCAAGCTAGATTCGGTAGCTATAGGAGTATCTAGTCGACCAAAACTGACTGGAATTGTACGAGGAAAAGCATTTTTACATGTTTTGCGCAGACGTCCGATAGGTTGCCCAGACTCACGCAAACGTACCCTATAATGCCAGATGTGATGGATATGATAGAGAGCGACATTGAATAGACTATTTTTCTAATGACATTTGTACTTTGAGAAATGAATGCTGAAGGAAATAAATCTTTAATTAAATACATCATTTTGCGATCTGTTCCAATTTAAAAATTAGAGAAAGAAAAATAACATAATTCTAAGTAATATATATTTTAAGTAATTTTCTTAAAATATATATTACTTAAAAGTTACATATACACAAAATTTAATATACTTATCGTATTAATTTGTACGGTTTATAATTAAGATCGTATTGTAACTTTAGCGTCTCTCTCTCAAAGTGCATTTTTATTGCAGTAAATACATTATTGTTGTACAGGGGGGCGAGACAAAAATTATGATTGAAAATTGGGTCGCCAGTATTGAAAGTTTGAGAAACACTGGGTTATATGCAAATGCAATATTCTATTTAAGTGCTAGTCGTTGAGTAGGCGGAGTAATGATTAAGAGTTGCTTGTAAGCGAAAAGCCTAGTTTGAGCACATCGTAATATTAAATCTAAAGAGGAAGGATGCACAGTACAGTGGAAAGCGCCCACTTTACGGCTGAACATGTTGGCAAGATGGAAGTAGAATCGCACAAGAGAATAAACCAGATAAGTGATCCCCTATATTTGATTTACTTTGGATAAATAATTCTCTGTTGGTCTAAGGGTTTAGTTGTTAAATCAGGAGAAAAATTTCATTAAAAAGTTGCATAAACGTGGCGCACTTTGAGTAAAACGTTTATGAATGAGCCTTTAATTTTCCAACAGATTTATGATACATATTACTAGTCATTTTTGTAAAATTCAATTATTCATTTTTAAAAGGATCTAAAATCCTTATTTTATATTGATATTTAAATTTTTATAAAAAAATACAACAAATTTATACCATCAGTCACTATAGAAAATCACTTAAAAACACTTGTATTTATTTAGATGGGGTTGCAAACCTCGTAATAATGAAGAGATTTTTTAAAAGTGCATTAGAGTTGTAGAATATTAGAATTGTATCTAAGTTTTTAAAAAGAAGATACAATTCTAATACACAAAATATTTGAGTTAATTATCTTCGTCAGAAATCCTTATCCCCGTTTTCAAAATTCTCCCAAAAAAAAAAAAAAAAAAAAAAAAAAAAAACGTATTTTGTGGTAAACACGTTTTAAAATCGGTGACTGAATAAATGGAAAATAGAAAAAGCATGATATTTTTGTCAACCCCCAAAAAAAAAAATTATCTATAGATCTAAATAAAAAGGAAGTGTCTATTTGTAATTTTAAATTAACAACTTTTTACTAAATGCGTTTAAAAGTATAAACGGTACTTACATGAAAAAGCCAATTTTTAAAATTTGTGTCTGTCTGTCTGTTTGTTCCAGCCAATCTTTGAAACGGCTAGACCAATTTTGATGAAACTTTCACTGGAAGATAGCTAATATTATAAAAAGTAACTTAAGCTACTTTTAGTTTAGAAAAAAAAATTAGGGTTCTCCGCAAAAATGAAATTAAAACCAATGAAATAGAGAACAATATCCTATTCAAATAGGCATTATTTTTATTCAATAGGAATTGTTTTATTCAGTAGGGATTATTTTATTCAGTAGGGGTTATTTTATTTCACAAACCTTCTGTCTCAACGATTTCTAGTAGTTACATCAAACTTTTTTGTTTGATTAGGTGGCTGCCACTCGCGACATTTCCCGTTCATGTCCTTTGATCCTAATGATTTCACAGTAATCACCCCATCGACAGTATCATAGGTCGTGCGTCTCTCTCACCTCTTGCTTGCGTCTTCTTTTGTGTTTGTTTCACCCTAATGCTACTTAGACCTGTTTTGATCCTAATGATTTTACAGTCCTCATCCCATCGACAGTGTCAAAGGTCATGCGTCCCTCTCACCCTTTGCTCAACGAAAAACAAAGAAAAAAAAGTAATAAAAAAAAAAAAGAAACATCGATTTACAAAGTAGAAGTACGACATTATACTTATAGCATAGGTGTTTCTTTACGTGGAATACATAATTATTAAGTTTTCGTAAACTCTGCGAATTGAATAAACACTTTTTTGTCAAGTTCCACGTGGATGAAGTCACGGATAACAACTATTTAACATAAAATAAATGCATCAAATTAATATTAACGTATACACATCCAGATACAAATTATTTACATTATTTTAAGCGTTTATTACACCAAATTTGTAACAATGTGTTACTTTTGCTGAGCAGAAGGAAGGTGTTTTCTAAAATCGTCCCACTAGAGAGTTACAGGGCGTTATAAAAAAAAAAAATATTTTTTATCAGCTATTATTTCTACAGACTTAAAAATTAGCAAAGATGGTTTTTTTTGTTCGGCTGAGATATGCAAAAAGCTTTTTTTTTATTTAATTTACAATTCACGTAAAATTAACCTATTAAAAACTACTTTATCTTTCAGTCTGCATTGTTAAATTTTTCAATTCACCCGTGCGAAGAACGGGTATACCAGTTAGTCGTTCTATAAAATTAAACCATAATTTTTTTGTAGATTATTGACTAAACCCATTATTTTGAGTTTAGCCGGATATCTTGCGCTCATAAAATAACACACATATATTGTTATGAATTTTGTTTAATAAATACTTAAATAGTGTAAATGATTTATATCTAGATGTATCATACGTTAATATTACTTTCCGTTGCACTTAATTTATGCTAAAATTGTAATATTTGCAAGTTACGCCGTTCTTCACATTGTGACAATTCCCGGCGTGGGAACCAAGAGCTGTGACGTAACAGTAAATTTCCCGCCACACAGCTGTGAATCGGCATCTTTGTTAAAATAATCACCACACGTGTGTTTTGCAGCTGCAATTTTAAAGTTATTGCGTAGTTCCGACTTGGATAGCCCATGCAACCTTTGACATCACGAGGGACCCTTTCCCCCGACTAGCAGGATATAACGAGAACTAGAGAGAGACGCCGGCTGCTGATCCCTGAAGCAGAGAGAAAGGGAGAGATGATCCGAAACCTTCGAAGAGAGCGGACTCCGAAAGAGAAATCCATTCTCACAAACCACATCATTTGAACTCTAATAATCTTTTAATAAGTTTAATAACTTCAATGCATAATCTGTAAATAATAGATGTGACGTAAATAAACTAAATATTGAATTAATCAATATCCCGCTATCGTTATTTATTTCAAACGTCACAGCATTATAAGGGCGATTCAATGGAAACTTGGCAACCATAAGGATGCTTCTGGAAATTACTGGAGAAACCTATTTTTATCACGATCTATGACGTAAGCGGATCTTTCGGGAAAGATCCGTGCAGACTATAAATATGAACCTCTCGCTGCAGTTGAGTTAGTATTGTTTGAGCCATTGAAGACTCAACAACTTATTACTTCGGCTGTTGAATGGGACGAGCGAGTGCTTATAATTAATCTTTAACATATTTGTATTTTAGGTACTGATACTCCAGTTGGCAGTCTGAAGGCTGTGGAAAGTATGAATGCCTACTGGATTTATTAAGCGAATTTTAGTGCCGTATCTTGTATTTCAACGATTTTTTCTACAATGAATATTCATCTTTCTGGAAGACTGAAAGCATAAAATCCTCGAACCTCGATCTACGTTATTTAAGGTATCCGACTACGTTCGGAACCGTGATTTTGCAAAGTGCATAAATGGATAATCTTCATGATATTTAGTGTCACTCAGATTAGAATATGTGCATAAAATTGTTTTAAGGACATTTTGACAAAAAATTATTTAAATACAATATTTTGGCAAAAAATTAACTTAGAATAATCTTTTTTCCAAATGTTCTTTTGTGAAAAATGCTTCTATTAGAATAATATTTTGCCTGTATATATAGCTCAGACCTCTGTTCAGAGGCTCAACTAGTATTTTTGAAATATATAACTTAGAAGAGTGGGTTTATTCATATTTTACAACAGAGGGGAACAATTTTAAGAAAAAAACGCGAATAATTATTTCAATTGGCGGTAACTCCGAAAATAATGTGAATTTTTCAAAAATTCTAGTTGAGCCTCTGTAGAGAGGTCTGAGCAATATACAGGCAAAATATTATTAGAATAGAAGCATTTTTCATAAAAGGAGCCCATTTGGAAAAAAAGATTACTCTAAGTTAATTTTTTGCCAAAATATTATATTTAAGTAAATTTTTTTGTTCAAATATCCTTAAAACAATTTTATGTGTGTATTCTAATCTGAGTGACACTAAATATCATAAAAATTATCCATTTATGCGCTTTTTTAAAATCACGGTTTCGAACGTAGTCAGATACCTTATAATGTACGTGTAAAAACAAAAACAACAAAAAAACATCGAAAGAGAAAAGCATATTATTTATTTACAAAAATCTTCATTTATTTGCACACACTATTTAAGATAAAAGGTAAAGAGAATGTCTCTTTCAATGTGTGTGTGTATGTTCTTGAGATCTTTTTTAAGCACTATCTGTTTAGAGATGGAACAAAACAATCTCTGTTTTCTTACGATAATTGTTCATCTCCTCGTAATGGTGAGTGCAATCTAGGAAATTATTCTAATCAAATTATACCTTTTTAAGGATTACTCAAATTTAAATGAATGCAATTAGCACTATTAATGGAGAAAACTTGGGGGGAAAAACACAGGAAATCTCAGGAAATCATCCGGAAAAAAATAATTTACCGTATTCGCTTAGGTTGCATGTATTTTCCTAAAGGCGTTTAAAATGAATTATATGTGGTAAGTATATTTATTTCATATTAAATTGTGATCACACAAAAAAGAAATATCATTTATAATAGTTTGAGGAAAAATAAAATCAAGATATCCGACTACCCTAACATTGTAAATTTTGCCAAAAATTGACAAATTTTTTTTATGATTTTATTTTATAGGCCATCTTATAAACTTCATAAAAAGACCAGGTTTATTACTTTCCATTCACTAGAACAAAAACTACAAGCGTCTTAGTAAAAGGAGATGCTACTACTTTAACCCTTTATCTGCCGACGGTATTTATGAGTATCACTCACTTTAAAATTACACAGAATAACTATTTTTATGCTTACTCTGACGGTGCATAGCAGGAATATTTTTTAAAATTCACACTCTTCCAAGATATATGGCAGAGCGGGTTCTATGATGAGTATTTTAGTGGGGGAAGGCGAATATTTTGATAGCAGAAGTTCTCCATTTTCAGCTATTTTGATTGGATTACGAAAATTGTCATTTTTGCTCCGTAAAAGTAGACTTAAGTAGTAGACTTAACTCTTAAAAGTAGACTTAACTGAAGCAACGCGTTGACAGCCCCTCTGCTGCGAAGCACAATGCGTCCTACAGACTCAGTAATGTTTATGTCGCAGGGAAATGACGAAATTAGTAATCTGATCAAATCCCTAAAGATATGATCAATTGAAGCAGATGTTAAAATAACGTCTCTTCAAGGTCATTTCCCTGATGAAAGTAAGTGATTTTACCAAATTCTTAAACTGTTTCCGTGACAGGATGAAATGAACATGGGGCCAAACCCAAACAGGCAGTACTATCGATCCCCCCAAATATCAACCCCATATCTTTTAAAAAATGGCACCATAGGATTAACATGGGGGTTTATATTTTAGTGTGTGAGCCCTCCCTTGCCCAAAGCAGGTCATCATTTGTAAAGAAACTATAAATTGGGGTGGGGAACAGGCCAAGTCGATCGACACCACCACGCGTGCTTCCCCGGTTTCCTGTTACACATTTCCGTCCCTTTTTACGAAATCACTCCCACAAATATCCTGCAATCGAGAGGAAAGATGTTACGCATAAAAAATACCAGCTTAATTTTCTGATTATTTTTTAATTAGTTTCGAATAAATAATTTGTATTTCATTGACTATCCTTGTATTACGTACTTCTACGTTTAATAATGCACCATATTTGTTAAACACTTTTAAACTCTTGACAATATTATTTCACTGAAACTGATCAGTGAGTGAGTGAGTGAATATTAACGTCGCACTGTTCAGCTACACGAGGGCTTTTGGTGACGAACCACGTAATTTTGAACCATGGTCAATTGACGTGGACGACACCTGAGCTGGCACCCCCTTCTCCTAACTACCACACCAACGAGGGGATGTTTCAGCTCTTGAAAGATTTAACGTGCATCGCTCCCCTACACAGCGGGTCCTTAGTGGTACTGGGCTCGAACTCGAGACAAGGCCAGCCACGATCCGATACCTTGAGCACTCGGCTACCGCGGCCACCTGAACCTGATTAGAGATTTGTTCAGGGAAATGACCTTGAAAAGACGTTATTTTAATTTCTCCCGTCAATTGATTACATCCCTTAGGGATTTGATAAAATTCCTAATTTCATCGTTTCCCTGTGGCATTTATACTCAGCGATTCCCGATACGCCTATTTGAATAAAATTTTAAAAACACATCTAGGTAAATATACTTTGAAAAAGCAATAGGCACACTTCAATACAAAAAGTCCCCATTTATTCTGCTAAAAATTGTTAGAAGGACATTAAAACTTTAATAAAAGCAAATACAGAATTATATGTTTCTCATTTTATGCATAAGCATTGAATTTTACCGAAACTAAGCCCTCTATATGTCCGATAGAATTAGAAGCGAAGGAGATGCTAGGAGTTCCCAATGGATTGATCTGGGATGGTTACGCACTCTGGCGTCGACCTCGATAGTTTATTAAAACGTTCTAAAATTTTTTGTCTTGGTTTTTTTCGGGTCTTTTTATTTCTGTGTTTTTTAAGTTAACGTAAAATTATTTGATTCTAAGAGTAGTGTGACAATTAAAAAAAAGATTTATGAGAAACTGAACAACACACATGTATGTGTTTGTAACTCTCTTTCAGTTCTATTTCTTTCTGCTTGGTCGATTGATTATTAATGACATACTTCGAAGCAACTTAAGGGTTATTGGCGAGGAGGATACGTAAGATGACACTCCACTATCTAAACTTCTACATCATCTCAACGTGAGAACTTCGGCATTCGAGAGATTTAAAGTACATCAGTTCCACTACGTCATTGGTCTTCAAACTTTTTCAAGTCATGGAACCTCTAGAACTTGAAGGTGCTTTCATGGAGAACCCCCTTTCATACACATACTTTAAAGAATATATCTCAAGATAATATTTTTCAATTACATCAACATGTTAAGGCATTTTATGTAAAAGCAATTTAAAAAAAGTATTGCATTTATTATTAAAAAATCTAATCTAATTTTTTAGTATATATATATATATATATATATATATATATATATATATATATATATATATATATATATATATATATATATATATATATATCTGTGTGTGTGTGTGTGTGTGTGTGTAATTCGTGGGTCACCTATCTAAGCACTATATTTAGTAACTGAGATATGTGCTTGCTAGTCTAGGTCTTTTGAGATTAAATGCAATCGCATTATACTGAGTTTTAATTTGCTTTTATACTTTGTTTTTGTAGCCACTTACTTTGAGAAATAAATTTCACTTAAAAATAATGTTCTGAATGGCATTGGAATGTTTACATGTTTGAGAAATCCCGTATTTTTTTCATGAATTTGCAACCTAAAATTTAAAATTGCTTAAATTTAGATTTAAAAATCAACTCTGTTGATATGTTGTTCCCTTTCCTTCTCTACAGGTGTAGTTTTCCACAAATGGAAAAATGTGCAATTTCCATTAAAAAACTATATAGATTTGAAAGATATTGTACTAAATAACGAGTAAAAATTATCTCGTGGAACCCGAGGTAGTAAATAATAGAATATTCACAATCTGGTAGGAAGTATATATAAAAATATATAAAACGTTTTAATATTCTTTTATTATATTGTAAAAACAAGTAATAAAAGAATTTTTTAAAGTCAATTCTTACTTAGATCAACAAAGAAAAATTTTATTTTAGCTACTTTTTATTAAATAGTTACAATTAATATAAATATGTATGTACATATGACGGAAATAACAACATTAGGGGGTAATTAATTTTTATTTATTATTATTAAAGTATTGTATTGTCATCCAAAACAATCGTATATAAAAAATTTCAGTTCAATTGAATGCTTTAAAACGTGAGATTAAACCTTTTCAAATTTTGACATGTCGCCAAAATGGTCTCTAAGTCGCCAACTTGGCTGTATTTGTAATTCTTTAAATAATTAGTTTTAATTAATTATAAATGAATTATTGTATTGTCATCCAAAATAATCACGTATATAAAATTTCAGCTCAATTGAGAACTGTAAAATGTATTTTATTAACGATTGAAAATTCCACCAAGATAAATAAATAAGTAGAGTGTGTGAGATAATAGTAGGAATTGAAAAAGTTTCAAAAATGTTTGAAAATAATATTATTAAACATAAATAAAAGTTTTAGTTTTTGTGAATAGGATGAGCTTTAGAGAGAGAGAGAGAGAGAGAGAGAGAGATACTTGTAACTTAGAAACTTCGTAGAGAAAATGGAACCATATTTTTCATACATATTTATTTCTTATCGAATTTATCGTTGTGACTTGTGGAACCCCTGGGTATGCCTTGTAGAAACAAGAATTGTTGCCCCAAGGTTTTGTGGAACACAGTTCGAAGACCACTGATCTACGCGAATCAGGGGATTTGACAGAAACCACACACCCTCCACTTGTTAGTGGCCATGACCACTTGGCGACCTCGACCAATTCACTTACCGCGGGGAGGAAATTGTTAGCTTTGTGACTCATGAGTTGTGAATTCGAGACTGAAAGATGTAAAAATTTTCTATAGACAGCTGGAGTTTTAAAAATGCTTTATGTGGAATTGTGTGAAAGTTGGATGAATTCAGTGACAAAGTCATACACAATTGTCAAATGTCACAATGTCCTCTCGTTGCCATGGTGGGGTAGTTTGGATGCCATCTCAGGTATCGTCCTCGTCCCTTGAACGAGACTCAAAAATACGAGGCCAGTCTTCAATGTGTCTCTGTACGGCGAATCTTTAGAGACGAAAATTTGGCGAAACAATTTCTATTAGTTGGTTATTTAAAGGAAATTCTTTTCCAGCTTCTGAAAAACGCTCATTGTGTATTCGGATATAAAAAGAATTCTCTCCTTTTCTTTTTCTCTAGAAAATCCGTCCTCTTCTTACAAACTTTTTTCACTGAGATGGCATTCAAAAAGATATTTTCGAGGAAAAACTTACCGCCTATATATATATATATATATATATATATATATATATATATATATCTTTCACTAACGTATCGTCTGACAAAAAAAAGAGTTTTGAAGGAAATAGAAATATTGAATCGATTTGCTGTATAAAAAAGTAAAATATGTTTCATCCTCTTGAAGTAAAGAATGTTACAATCTTCAATCTTTTTAAGAAATTGATATTTACGTATGGTTACTCTTTTTGTCAAGATGGAATTTACTATTTTTCCCACCCGGAGTAAACTGATACGATTTTTTTAGCAATTTCTGAAAGATTTTAATTTTTTTGCTGATGTATTTTAATTAAGTAATGCAAGAGAAGAAGCAGCGTTTCTATTTTAGTAAAGTTAAGTTAAAAAGATTCTCAGCCGACTCGGTAATTATTTTTGTGCATCCTGATCTTAATTAACGCAACAAACAAGTAAAATAAAAAAAATTAAGTCAATTCCTACTTTGAATGGAGGAATAGAAAGTATTTTATTAGAGAGCAATTGAAAATTTGAATAAGATATATAAATAAATATATATGTATAGGGAAAGAGAGCTAATAGTAGGAATTGAAAAAACAGCATGTTATTTGTCTGCATTGTTGTAACAATGCACACCCGGTTTGGCTGAAAAACAGGCTTTTGACGCCAACTTTTATCTTTGATTTAACAGTTACATTGTGACAATGGCAGCTGTAGCCGAGTGGTATAGGTATCGGATCGTGGCTTGCCTTGTCACGCGTTCGAGCCCAGTACCACTAAAGACCCGCCGTGTACGGCAGCGATGAACGTTAAATCTGTTGAGAGCTGAAACGTACTCCCGCTGGTGTGGTATGGTAGTTTGGAGAGGGGTGCCAGCTCAGGTGTCGTCCACGTCACTTGACCATGGTTCAAAATTACGTGGTCCGTCGCCAAAAGCCCTCGTGCAGCTGAACAGTGCGATGTTAATATTCAATCAATCTATCAATTACATTGTTACAACAATAGATACAAATCTAAGTGGGCGTCAGAAATCGGTAATTAATTTAATGAATTAATATTTGAAAAAACTGTATTAACATCAAGTGTCATCCACTACAATTTTAAAAAAATTTATTTGATATTTTTTTTTGACTAATCTCGGTACTGCCCAGCAGGGCTAGACAATCCCCATGAATCCAAAAATCTGTAAAAAATCTAAAAACAGCAGTGGGTCGCAAGGGACCTCGTCCTTTTTAAAACCCAAACAAAGTAAAATATGATTAGGTGAGGCCTCTCCGGAAGAACACCAGTAGCATTCCGGAAAAGTCTTTTGTCCATTAGAGAACCTGAGATCTCTTGTGTGTCCGCTCAAAAATCTAGAATAAGTAGATTGGAGAGGTCTACTACTGAGTCTAAAGGACTCGCCCGGACATTTAGCAAAGTACCATGCATGACTGGGTGGAGTTTTAATTTGTCGGTTGAGCTCCTATTTAGAAATTGTGGAAATCTCAGAAAATGTGAGATTCCCTTTTGGACTCACACCCTCCACAGCAGCAGTCCTAGCCAAAAAGTCAGCTCTTTCGTTATCATCTATGCCAACATGCGAAGGGATCCACTGAAATGTATACTACGTCCTGAAGAAAGATCATGTAGAAGACTCAGTATGTCCTGGCTAGTCTGATCACCAATGTCACCCCAATTAGCGAGATGCTGAATAGAGGCTCGACTGTCAGTCAAAATCCATATTTCCTGGAAACGATCCTTCAACTGAGAAGCACACTGCAGGCCCCTCCTGATGGCTATAAGTTCTGATCTAAAAACTGAACAGTAATTCGAGTTTTTAATTTTAAATTCTAAGGCCCCAGAGGGAGTAGGAATGTACACTCCACTTCCCGAAATGCCTTTCTCACCCCTGCTTCCGTCTGTATAGATTTTCAAGGAAGATTGTGGGATTCCATTGATAGTCTCCAGAGCCAGTTGGTTAACTAGGGCCGGTATCTCAGAGCTCTTAGTCACACTAGTCAAAAGCTGGTTATGAAAATAAGCTCCGTCGAGTTCCAAACCAGCTCCTGTGAGACTCAGAGAGTGAGGTTCCACATCAGAGGAAGGTAAGTTCAATGTCCTTGCGTAGGAAAAGGGGCTATGTTTCATCAATCGTATATAGTTAATCCATACATGTAGGTAGGCAGAAGTCCTGTGTTGCTCATTGTAGCTGTATAGCTTGTTAAAATACCTTGTAAGGCTATATAGTCTTCTTTTTGAAAGGGAAGGCAAGTTGCTCTCGAAGAGCACAATGTTGATTTGACAACTGTATCGAAGTCCAGTAATTATTGATGAATAGATAAAGTATTTTATTAACGATTGAAAATTTGAACAAGATAAATATATAAATAAACATATAGAGAGATATTAAGCTAATATAGTAGGAATTGGGAAAAAAGGGGCACAATTTTACAAAAAATATATAAAATTAATATAAATCTATTTTTGTTATTTTTTTTTAGTTTCCAATGGAGCTGCTGATTGGTATTTACTATTGAAGACCTTGTGCATTCCCTGGAAGTTGGTATCACTTTTTATTGCGGCACAATGTAGGTGAAATACCAATCTCTGAAATGTAATTTTAGCACCCAGTTTCCTTCCAAGAGAGAGTCACCTGAATTTTGACGATGCGGACCGTTAGCACCCAAGCAGAGATCTTTAAATTACCACTTAATTCTACGACAAGGGTGTCAAACTTAAAGGCTAACTCGGGGCAAGCAAACAAGGTTTAATTTTAGGTGGGCCGCAAAAAAAATCAATATTTGCAGAAACGTAAGTTTATTTCGCAGAGAACAATATAATAAACATAAGTAAAAAAGAGCAAGAAAAGTTTTATGGTTACATTTTGACACTGGACATCTCTTCTGCCATGTTTCCTATTTCGGGAACAATTTTGATATTTTATTATATTGTTACGTAGATCCGGCTTCTAGGATTTTATGCAAAAACAATCACAAAGAAATAAGCAACTCTTTAAGAGTGATGTGAATTTATTATCGAAAATCCAATCCTTTAAATACAGAATTCACCAGCAATATTCGCAGGGTAAATATCCGAAGGTCTTCACACCTTCAACAGCAATCAAACACAATCACCAGTGTTTAAAAATACACGTACGTAAAGTTTATTCACAAGCACAGCCGAGCTAATCGCTAGTCAAAACAATCCTCACTACTCGCTGGCTTAATCAAGACTCATCGCCGTACCGGCGAGCATCTTCTTATAGGGGCGGCAGAAACTTCCAGAAATAGAACCCCTCGTAACATTAGTGGAGAGATCCACTACCTTCTCTAGAAGATTCCAGAGGGTTCCGAACTCACCAACATGGTCGCCAATGACGCCAAAATGGTCACCAACAATGATGCCAACTTGGCTGCACCGCCAAGATTTCGCCAAGTTCTCATTGAAACGCCATTATAACGTAAGGGGCGGCATTGCTTGTGAATAGTACAATTTTAACATGAAATAAATATAACATAGAATATTATAAATGCATTAAACGCTCAAATACAAATTCTTTACACTATTTACACAAAATTCGTAACAATATATTATGTGCCGATATACTGGCCGGACCGCAAAAATGTTCGTTGTGCGCCGCGAGTTTGACACCCCTGTCCTACGACATGGACGTTGTCCATTTTCTGCATCATGAAAATCCACCGACTTGGGCCGGGGTCGAACTCGCACGTACAAGGCCAGCGACAAATCAACTATGCCACCCAGATGGCTCCTATAATTATAATTAAATTACGTGATTGATATCAAATTTGTTACAAAGGGTTTTTATGATAAAAAGTAAATTGATTTATGTGTAATGTTATACAAAAGCAAGTCTTTTTCAGCTTACGTAACAAAATATACACATGAAAATGATGCATCAATAGTTTTTATATCCAGACCAAGACGGCCAAGTGTGTTTATGGTCGCCAGCATTGCCTCTGCTGAGTCGTGAACTTAAGACTTACTACTATCAGAAACACACTACACAGAGAGTCTGATATACGTTAAATCAGTGCTTCTCAAACTGTCAATATTTGCGACCCATTATTCAATCAGAATTTTCATTGCGCCTTCCTTCCATACAATAACAATGTTTTGAATTCAATATTATACTTTTACGCTAAGGCTACAATACGACTTTAACCTCTTAAGTGCCGCCGGAGTAAAGGGCTGCAGTAGCCCAGTGTTCAAGGTATCGGATCATGGCGGGCATGTCAGTAGTTCAAGCCCAGTGCCACTAAAGACCCACCGTGTAGGGAAGCGATGCACGTTAAATCTATCCAGAGCTCAAACGTCCACCCGTTGGTGTGGTGTGGTAGTTAGGAGGGGGAGTGCCAGCTCAGGAGTTGTCCTCATCACTTGACCATGATTCAAAATTACGAGGTCCGTCGCCAAAAGCCCTTGTGTAACTGAACAGTGCGATGCTAATATTAACTCACTCACCACACCGTCGTATATGAACGTATCGCTCAGCCAAAGTGTTTGTTGCTTCGGACGTATACATACGTCTTTCCGAAGTATAAACTTTTCTGTGCACTGACATCCAAACAATTATTCCGAAGGCTTTGGAATGCATTAAAAAGACCTTTGCAAAGGACTTGCTTATTTTAGAGAATTTGCTTATTTTTATTCCCTTTCTCCCCCCAATACATCACAAGCGCGTGCCTACAAAGAAAATGGTGGCATTGGGGACTGAATCGCGTAACTTTTAATCGGTAGTTAAGAGATTAATTACAAAATGCACAAATTATCAAGATAAGTGTCAATTTTTGTATATCATTTTATATATGACAAGCCCTTGGGTTACTGGTAATTATTATACTTATTCTTAACTTGCTATTGTTAAATTATGAAATTCATTGTGCAGTACTGTTATATTTATAAGTTTATTGTATCAGTGTAAATATGTACTTTATTTTTTATTGTGTCAGAATGTATTTTGTTTGTTTCATGTAGGTAAATTAATATTTTTTTAAAAATAATCTTTTGTTTTCGACTTTTCAACACGCTCGCGCCCCGTAGAGGGGCGCACCCCACAATTTGAGAAGTACTGCGTTAAATATATTGAGGCTGAGTGAGTGAATGAGTGTTTGCTAACGTCACACTGCAAAGTAAAAAGAAGGCTATTGGCAACGGACCTCTTACTTTTGAACCATGGTCAAGGGATGAGGACGACACCTGAGCTAGCACCACCTCTCCGAGCCTGTCGAGGCTGAAATTCCTCACTTTGGCATGGGGTGGAAATTTGGAGAACGAGGTACCAGCTGTATTCACTTAGCATTGGTTCAAAATGACGAGGTCCGTCACCAGCAGACCTTGTATGGATTCAAAGTGCGACGCTCATGAATAATCAGTGAATCATATCAAGGCAACAAAAGCAGCGAAAAGTGAAGATGAAACCAGTCCCAGATCCTTCGAGAAAAGGCCTTTGATTGGCTACTTCCGTGTTCTTTGCTTACTTCCTTGGTGTGTTGGACCAATGGACCCCAGGCCCCGGTCCTCCCAAGAAGTATTAAATTATCTCCATTTTACCAACACGCTTTTATAAGTTTTACTTGTATGTAACGGAATCTTTGAACTCGATTTTTACCCACTTAAAAAAGTCAGATTAATTCAAAATTTTGCACACTTGTCAAGGATCGCGCGCGATGACAATACAATTTCATAATTTTGTTCCATTGTTCTGATCAGGATCATAAGAAATAACGATTTCTAGATTTGACGACTAATTCCACATCCCATTTCTAGATTTGGTGACTAAAGTATTAAGTTACAATTCTAAAAGTGAAAACGAACTTCTGCAATTTCTTACCATAACAAACAATAGTCCAGTTTTTCAGAAAATGGAAATAAGAAAAAAAAAAGACTCGTGCATGTAGAAAAAAAATTTGTTCCAACTCAGGGATGGGTAAACTTTTTCTCGGTCGCGGGTCAAATATTAAAAGAAAAAGTGTATGAATAAATGATAGTTCAAAAAACTAAAAATACATGCTTTTTTTGTAGATCAAACTAGCAAAATGAAAAATAAATTACAGTTTTAAGAAACTAAAAACACGCTTTTATGTGGTTAATCAAACAAAAAAATAAAAAAAATAATTCTTAATATAAGAATAAAATGATTTACGAGAAAATTAATGTCATCGTGGTAAAGGGGTGGCTGCTTTGTACTAATTTTTACACTAACTCAGAATTTCGGAATAGAGCTAGTAAGAAATTATAACAATTAATATAAAGTATCCCTCATTTTGACCTCAAAGACATTAATTTCCTCATAAATCGTTTTATTTATATTAAGAATTATTTCTTTATTTTTTAGTTCGATTAACCATAAAAGCGTGTTTTTTTAAACTATAATTTATTTATCTCAGGTTTGTGCGAAATTATATTCCAAGTTAATTACTTTATATTCATTTTTAATGTAACTATGCTTGTGATTCTGTAGGTATATTGAACTAAAACTAAATTGAAATTATTAAATCAAAACAATCGAAAATATAAACAATCAACGTCCCACCCTCAGTGGGCGGCGATAAAAAGGTTGGGTACTTTGTAAGACGGATTTTTTATTAACCCTTTATCTACCGATGGTACTTATAAGTACCACTCACTTTAAAATTACATAAAATAACCATTTTTACGAACACTCTGACGATACTTAGCAGGAATATTATTTTAAGTCCACTCTTCCAAGATATATGGTGGCTGCGGTAGCCTAGTGGTTAAGGTAACGGACTCGTGGTCGGCGTGTCACGAGTTCGAGCCTAGAACCGCTGAAGACCCCCCATGTAGGGGAACGATGCACGTTAAATCTTTCGAGAGATTAAACGTCCTCGTGTGGTGTGGTAATTAAGAGAGGAGAATGCCTGCTCAGGTGTCGTCCTCGTCACTTGACCATGGTTCAAAATTACGAGGTCCGTCACCCAAAGCCCTCGAGCAGCTGAACAGTGCGAAGTTAATATTCACTCACTCCGAGATATATGGCAACACGGGTTCTATGATGAGTATTTTAACGGGGAAGGCGAATAGTTTTATAGCAGGAACTGCGTTTTCAGCGGATTGCGAAGATTGTCATTTTTGTTCCGAAAAAATGTTAAAAGGTAAGTGTCTTTTTTGTATGTTGATTAAGATCTTAGAAAATGATTGGACTATTTATTTTAAGTGAACAGTGTGTATAATTTAATTTTAGAGTTGAATATTCTTAATTGATTAATCATCTCTAACGGATCAAATTTCCCAAAGTTGAGTATTTTGTTCACGTATATCCCTTAATTTTCAATGTAATAATTCAAAAAAAATATTGCACGAAAAAAAACTGCAGTAAGTCATAATGCGGTAGATAAAGGGTTAAGGCCGACTGCAAGGGCTGCTGCCTTGAAGTGAATCAAATTTTATTCCATCTCCTATTCATTCGCTTACACTTTTTAAAAGATTTGATTTATAGAGAATTTTATTTTTACTTGATATCCCACATTTATTTGTTGTGAATTCCATAATCCTGTTGAATTACGCTGGTGTTTATTCGTTTGCATATAAAATAATTCAACTTCGTTGACATTAATATCATTCGATGTTTATAAAAATTTGGTTGGATTGTTACTCGATTTCGATTGGGTATACTATGTAGCCGTCTGAATCAAGAAATAACTTTTGCTACTGGTGGATTGTTTAGAAACATCACCCTTTGAAGCTACTGGTGACGGATCTCGTTCTTTCCCAACTGGTTGAAGTGACGATACCGAAACCTCACTCTCCCCTACCACGTTAACGTGATAGCTCATTTGTACCAGCTCCTCTATACGGTGAGTTTTCAGGGACACAGTGAATCGACTCGTCAAAAACAACGCCAGACATGAGTTTGCAACCAGGACCAGTCAACTCCTGTTGAACCTCAGTGCATTCTTTAGCTCAGTCAAAGTGATTTGTCAGGTTAGTTATACGATGGTCAATGATTAACTTAGCTCAGTGACGCAACAACCCATGAGAGGCCAAGGCCTACTGTGCACATCTCAATATACGTGGCCTTGGGCCCTAAAGTACATGAGACGATGTTTCCGGTCAGGTGATCAGTCTGAAGCGAAACCCCAGTGCTAAGTCCCCAAGCTAGCTTGGTACTCATTTATCGAACCACTGAAGGAATGAAAGGCTAAGTCGACTATGCCCAGCCAGGGATTTGAGCCTCGGACCTGTGGTGTGGAAGCGCGATGCAGTAACAATCAGCCACTGGGTCAATGATTAGCCATGGAATATAAGAGGGAATGTCAACCAATGGTAGTTAATTGAAATTGGTTGTAAAGAGTTTAAAATTATAGTGATTTATATGTGACCGTGGTAAAGGGGATGGACTCATGACCGGCGTGTCATGAGTTCGAGCCTGGTGCCACTGAAGAATCGTCATGTTGGGGAGCGATTCACTTTAAATCTGTCAATGATCAAACGTCCTCCCGCTGATGTGGTGTGGAAGTTAGGAGAGATGAGTGTCAGATCAGGTGTTTTCTTCGCTTGACCGTGGTTCAAAATTACGAGATCCGTGGCCAAAAGCCCTCGAGTAGCTGAATAGTGTGACGTTAATATTCACTCTCACTCGGTAATTTTACGAATTCCAGGAGATTCCAATTGAGTGTTCCAGAATTTGAGGTGATTAAATTAGAAGAGGCTTTGGGGAAGAGACAGATCCTCACCTATTTGATTTAGGTAGTACACATGAACTATGTATTAAAAACATATGAACACACACATGAACTATATTTTACAAAAGTGTCTATATATTTTAGTATGATCTTTCTAAGGTCACAGATAATTTTTATTTCAAAGTCTTTCCATGGCTGCGGTAAGCCTAGGGGTTATGGGCATGAACTCGTAACCGATGTGTCACGAGTTTGAGTCCTGGCGCCTCTGAAGACCCATCGTGTAGAGGATACGAGGCACGTTAAATTTCTCAAGGCTCACAATCCTACCATTAGAGTGGTGTTGTAGTTCAGATAGGGTGAAAACTCAAGTGTCGTCCTCGTCATTTGACCTAGGTGCAAATTTACGCTGTTCGTCGCCAATAGTTCTTGTGTTGCTTTATTGTACGACGTAAATAAACACTCATTCGTTGATACTTTCCTCCCTCTATGAAGATCTTCAAATATTGTTTTAGATTATCTTTTTGATTCAGTTTAATATTAGAATACTGTTTGGAGAACTAAAAAATATATTATATTCGCAGCAACATACAAATTAAGTTTACGATACAGTGTTTTTTGTGAAATAATCCATCCACACTCTGACTCCTATTACCATAAATTCAGAGCATTTTCTCCGATTAGTGCAAATAACTTCATTCCAAATGCCACCACAAAAGTTTTCGATGGAATGAAAAATCTCTCAACTGAAAAAGGAGAAGTAGCTTTTCGATCGATAGGTAAATGGGACACATTAGTTTGTTCTCGTTCTCCACTAGAGTCAGTTAGGATAGAAATGCGACGACTTTAGTTCTGATGATTATGGAGTGAAGCATTTAAAATTAGCATGAGGACTCGTTGAGTAGAAGATTAAAAGAGGTGCCAGGAAAAGAACTTTTACTTCGGAGCGAAACAGTAAAAACTTTGGTTGAAACTGTTTCCAGTCGCTTAAAATTTCAGTTCTTGTTTTATTTTCAAATTATATAAAAGCAATTCAAAATATTTGGAACGAATTTAGATATGCATTGGAACACTTTATAATACAAAAGAGTTATCCGAATAGAAGGGAAATAGATGAAATGTACAGGTATTGAGGGAGATGACATTTTGAACCTCGGTCGAGTGACGAGAGTGACACCTGAGCTGGCACGCTCCTCCCCATCCACTAGACCAGTGCTCCCCCAACCTATTTATCGCCGCGGACCGGTAAGCGTTGGAAATTTTACCGCGGCCCGCTGAGGGGGAAGACGTTGATTGTTTATATTTTAGATTGTTTTGTTTAGCTACACCAAAAATGAATATAAAGTGATTTAACAAGGAATATATAAAGTGATTTCCCCAAAAGTAGCCCAAATCCAAGAAAAATATGCCACAGTAAATAAAATGGAAATAATTTAATGTTTCTCTTGTGCAAACCGGTTGTATTTGATCCACGGACCGGGGGTTGGAGACCACTGCACCAGATTACAGAAGACAAATGAAACGTTACCAATATCATAAGAATTGAATATTTTATTCAGGGGCTATAAGAGCAAAAAAATTAATAATTCATAGGCCAACCTCTGGCCCTGATCAGAAGCATGGCTACTACAGCATCAGCCGTATCAACGATACGGGGCTCCCAAGCTCTGGAAGCCCCAAAACGCTTAAACAAAAAAATCGCAAAATGTTAAAGGATCACTAGCAAGGGTCCTCAAGGATCTTTGATACAGGGCCCACTAAAGACTAGCTACGCCACTAGTCATGATAGAGGTATCCCACTGGACATTGATTTGTAGGATTGTAGGATGTGGGGCTTCTAGTCCTACACAAAGGCCGCAGTAGCCGAGTGGTCAAGGTATCGGATCATGGCTGGCCTTGTCACGAGTTCGAGCCCAGTACCGCTAATGACCCGCCGTATAGGGGAGCGATGTACGTTAAATCTGTCGAGAGCTCAAATGTCCTCCCGTTTGTGTGATGTGGTAGTTAAAAGAGGGGGGTGGGTGCCAGATCAGGTGTCGCCCACGTCACTTGACCATGGTTCAAAATTACGTGGTCTGTCGCCAAAAGCCCTCGTGTAGCTGAACAGTGCGACGTTAATATTCACTCACTCATTTCTAGTCCTACACGTTAACATCCTTGGAAAGTCAGAGATCTGAAGAAGAGGAAGGAATTGGTCCGAAATTTGGCGATCGAGCCGGTGTTGGAAATCTTGGGGAAGGTATTTAGAAGAAAGGGATACTGCGGTCGCACCCTATTCAGGTACACTTAAATCCATGGATCTGTAGAAAGGAAGGGCAAAACACTTGCTCCTAGGGGAAGTGAGGTGTATAATACCGTCAACGACTCGACGTTTAATAATGTCATGGATGACAACTGAAAGGGTCGAGCTTTCAAGTGAAATGACACCCCTCTCCATAACTCTTGTCGGATTTTGTGGCGAATAGTCAAGTGCTATCCTGGATGTCTCCAGAACACAAACTTATCTGGCTATCGGAGTTCAATACTAAGCCAGACGCTAATTCGTAAGATTCCAGCTGGAGTTTCAGGTCACTACAAACGTGTCTGACCTAGTTTTTAACAATCTGCGAGTTAGTGGTTAGGAGTAATCCATGGCCTCCAAAATCTTAGCTCTCACCTGTCGATGGTTATGACAGTCATTGGTGTCCAGATTATGCATCGGATCGTTGACAAGGACACATAGGATGTTGCTAGTGCTGATCAGGTGTCACTTTGCCTCTTTCAATGCTTCACACTTTGAACAATCAAGAGATTTGATCCTACTGCTTCCCGTCAGATTTTCCTCTTCCAAAGGTAAGGCCCCTTACTTTGTATCCTGAGATTAATTGTTACGCTTCATTCTTTTAGAAATATTACACTAATCATGTTCTATTTTAAAAGGTTGGATTAAAAGGGTGAATCCTCGAGCAATGCGTTCATAAAGACCACGCGTATTCTTGTTGGCACAAAAATTTTGAGCCAATTTAGCATTGGCTCCTTTTTATGTACCATCCAGGTGCAATGCTCTAGAGTTCCAGCTGTTCAATCAGTAACCTTCAAAAGCTAATCATTTGAATGTACTCTCGTGCCTTTCTTGCTTTGTTCTCGCCAATAGAATTGCATGACTTTGAGAGTTTTGTGTCACGGCTTCGCAAATTTTAGGAATTTGTAATTTTAAAACTTCAGCTTATTCAAATACTTAATGCACATAGTATCTTTTTTATTTCACTTATTTAACGAATTGATATTCATGCGTTCTTTTCTGTTAATACTAAACAAGACCGTAAATCCCAACACAACATAGATGCTTTTCGATGTTGCAAGATATCGCCATTGAGTGTGTAATGTGATCCCCTCCGGTCGACTCCTGTCATCGAGTCAAATAGGATTACTTTTAGAGCCCATAAGGGAGCCTGTCTCTGGGATAGGCTATAAGGAATCAAAGGAGCCTCAATTAGATGCTTTCGCCAATAGCCCTCGTGTTGCATTATGATTCAAGGTTAGTAAGCAGTTCCTCAAATGAGCTTTCTTCTTATATTTTTGGAGTTGATTTTGTCCTGATGTCATTATGGTATAAGCAAAACTGTATTATTCCTAGATACGCCTGTGTATGTTATTGTTTAAAACTATTTCTCCAACAGAATGTGAGTTAATTTCTCACAATGTATAATAAGGGTCATGAGATAGCTGTAGAATCTTTTTGGCTGGTGATAGGATTCGGACTGACTATAAACAAAGATTTATTTCGAGGTGCTAAAGCGTGTGTGTTGTTTGCATTCAACAAATTTAACTTTATTTAAACTAAACTTCTAACTTTGAAACTTTTATTTTGGTTTCTTCTCTACCTATCCTCTTTCCCTTTTTTGAAATAAGGAAAGAGGCTACTGAAGGCGGGATTCATGAATGGTTCTTCTGACATAATTTAGCTTAATTTTTACAACCAAAAGAAAGAACATTGTCAAGAAAGCTGTCGATCCTACCTGTGGATTCAGCGGCTGTGTTCACGTGGAAAACGGAGGTGACGAGCAGAACGAGGTACACGGCCTGAAAAAAATGAAAACAAAACTACAGATAGATGAACCTATTTATTCAACCTAACATTGCTGTAACGCAGGAGTACTCACAATTTTTTTCTAATGGGCCACATACATATGTTAGCTATTTCATGCGGGCCGCAACAGGAGGATAAATGGGGGACAGGGGGAATGCTGTAAGACCAAGATAACATTGGAAATTTAAAATGTGGAAAACTGATCAAATTATTATTTAATTCCTATTTTGCTTTTTTAAGTTATTTTTTTATAATTATTTTTGTCACTAACACTAAATTAGAAGCATTTAAGAAACACTCTTTCACAATCTCTACATCAGTAAACGGTCTCATATGCTTACCAATAATATAACAAATTTCATAGGATGTCTTTGTCACCATTGACAAAGCACTTTGTTGCTGTTGCAAAGATTATTCAAGAAAGCCTATTTATCGCCTCTTGAAAGAGATCTTCGAGGTAAAGTGTTATTGAATGAGATTCCTGTTTATTGGTATTTTTTATATATTGCACAAATCGTGACAAATCAAACAATTACTGATCCATGTGGTTTTTTTCACTACAAAATAGTCAACCTACCAAGCGTCTTGAAACGATATATTTTCTTCGAATATTTTTCGCTTGCAAGATATAAAAGATAGTTAAAAATTAGTCCCACCCATTAAATGGTCCCTACTCCACTGTTGTCTGTTATCACTAACCGTAACCGTTCCGAATAGAAAAAGAATATCAATTCGTACCAGTACAACATCGACAGCAAAAAGCAAAATTGATATATTTGCAGGTTGAGAATCACTGCTCTAACGTTTTTAGACGTCTTTTTTGTATTCCTGTAGTATAAATTGGCATTAATTTAGTACAATCCTGTGTTTTATACACGAGTTTTGAGAATAAAAATACTAATAAAACAGGAATGGGGGAAGGACTAGAAGCACGTAGAGCAGGTGTGGGCAATGGCCGACTCAAAAGCTATATTGTAGAAGTTCATAATACCGAAGGGCCGCATCTTTTCAAAATGATTGCATTTGTTATAAAAAATATAATTTCAGAATCAGTTAATGAGACAAATGTACCCCCAATCCCACTTTTCTACTATTTCATTTTTTATTTTTCTTTACTTTTAGTTATTAAGATTTCGTTCACGCATGTGTGCTGGAGTGACCATCCTCATTGAAAATACGAAACGCATCTTTGGTCGCGCACGGAAATAAGTTTCGCTTCAAGGTGGATATTTTGACAGTCTTGGGGAAGGCCGAAGAAAACTTTTTGCGGGCCGCTATTTGCCCACTGGCCTAGAGCAAAAGATTAAAATATTTCTTAACCTTTTATCTACCCCATTATGATTTACTGCAGCTTTTTTCATGTAATATTTTTTTTGAATCAATACATTGAAAATTAAGGGATATACACAAACAAAATACTCAACTTTGGGAAATTTAATTGGTTAGAGCTAATTAATTAAAGATTTTTAAATGTGAAGTTTGTTATACACACTGCTCACCTAAAATAAATAGTCAAATCGTTTTCTAAAGTCTTCATTAACATAGAAAACAATAAGACACTTACCTTTTGACAGTTATTTTTGTTCTGAAAAATAGTTAATTTTCGCAATCCGCTGAAAACGCTGTAAGCTGAAACGCAATTTTTGCTATAAAGCTGTTCGCCTTCCCCACTAAAATACTCATCATAGAAACCGTGTTGCTATATATTTTGTAAGAGTGGATTTAAAAGAATATTCCTGCTAAGTATCGTCAGAGTATTCGTACAAATGGTTATTCTATGTAATTGTAAAGTGACCGTCTTATAAGTACCGTCCGTAGATAAAGGGTTAACCGTTTATATAGAATTATTAAGTAGCGAGTTCTCTAAGCTTTTTCAACTAACCTGTAGAGAAACTAATTTATGGATTTTTTGATTGATTGGAGAACTTCGTCTTGTGAAGAAACCATGATATGTGGGGATTAGAATTGGTATTTAAAGTGATCTGAATCGAAATCGTAAGTAATATTACGTGAGTGTTTATGAACTTCACACTAAAAAGAAACAAAAGGGCTATTGGTGACGTAATTTTGTACTTCAATAAAGTGACGAGAACGAAACTAGAGCTACGGACTGGAGAAACTGGTAGCCCTCTCCAAACTACCAATGAATGGAGGGATTTTGAGCCTTGAGAGTGGCCGCGGTAGCCGAGTGGTATAGGTATAGGATCGTGGCTTGCCTGGTCACGAGTTCGATCCCAGTACCACTAAAGACCCGCCGTGTAGGGCAGCGATGCACGTTAAATCTGTCGAGAGCTGAAACGTCCTCCCGTTGGTGTGGTGGGGTAGTTAGGAGAGGGGGTGCCAGCTCAGGTGTCGTCCACGTCACTTGACCATGGTTCAAAATTACGTGGTCCGTCACCAAAAGCCCTCGTGTAGCTGAACAGGGTGACGTTAATATTAAATCAATCAAATCAATCATTGAGCCTTGAGAGATTTAACATAATCTACCCCTCTACACGAAGGATTTTCACAATGGCACTAGGCCTCCAACTCATGGCACGCCGATCACAAATTCGTGACCATAACCACTAGGTTATCGTGGCCTAGAGAATGTTGAAATTGTAATTGCAAGAAGAAGGGGGTCCAGTAGCGCACACAAGGGGGGTCCGGACCCCCCCCAAAGCCCTTGATTTTTTTCCGATTGATTACAATTTTAAGTATATAGTACGAAAAATTTAATTAAGTATTTGTTGTTAATGATTAATTTTATTAATTAATGCTAACTATTTATTCAATAATTAGTTTTTTACTGTGTTTTGTTCCCGAAAATTGACAAAATCAAAAGGAGCATGATACAAGAATAGTGAACTTTCGACCCCGGATCCCCCCTTGAAAAATTCCTGTGTGCTACTGGTGGTGTCGTATGTGTTATTAGAACTTAGATGATTTGTTATTAGATTTATCAGACTATTTGTTTTTAGAATTAGCTATTTATATATATAAAATTCCCTTAACGTCATGTGATTACTGTTTGGATTAATTCTGGATTTGAAACCTGCTTGGCTGTTATTCCAAACAGCAGTTGTAAAAGATAAATAAATCTTCCCTATCATTGGTTAGCATTCGAGAGTTTCTTCGTTTTAAGGGGCTATTACCATTAACAATATTAATATATTAAGACAGGGTTTCTCAAACTTTCAATACTTGCGACCGAATATTTAACCCTAATTTTCATCACGCCCCCTCCTCTCTGTGCAATAACTATGTATTAAATTCAATAATACTATACTTCGAAGCCAAACCTCTTCAGTGCTACCGGCGTATATAAATGTCTCTCCAGGCCAAAGCGTTATTGCTCTGGACGTATATATACTTCTTTCTGAAGTAAAATCTTTTCTATGCACTGCTATCCGTAAAATTATTCCTGAGGCCTTGGAATATAATAAAAGGAGCTTGACAGTGTCTGAGTGAGAAGGATTTACATATTCCTCCCCCCAATACATCACATACGCTCGCCTACGTGGAAAACGGTGGCATTGGAGAGAGAATCGCGTAACTTTTAATCATCGCAGGAAAGGGGTTAATTATAAACCGCACAAATTATCAGGATAAGTGTTAATTTGTGTATATAATTTTATATATGACAAGTTCTTGTGGTCACTGGTAATTATTAAACTTGTTTTTAACTTAGTATTGTTAAATTAATTATAAAATACATTGTGTGAGCATTCTGATACATTTATAAGTATATTATGTCAATATAAATGTATATTTTATTTTTTATTACGCCAGAATATATTTTACTCGTTAACTCATTAATAATTAAAAATCATTTCATTAAAAATTAATAATTTTTTTTAAAATCTTTTTTTTTCGACTTTCCAATATGCTCGCGCCTTCCTCGTAGAGTTATCACGCTCCCTACGAGGGGCTCGAGCCCACAATTTGAGAAGCGCTGTATTTAGATGTAAAGTTGTATAAAATGTGTTGAGTTCTCCATTGTCTCTTGATTTATCCCCTCACACCACTAATAAGAACTGCCGCTCATTTCAAGTTATTAAACTCTCTCTCTCTGATTTTATCTTTTGGCCCTCTGCGGACATTTATTTGTAATCCTTGTGTAATGAATTGCGTTAGAGAAATTCTTTATGATTTTGCAAAATCGCATTTTTAGAATTTCTTTCAATTTAGCTTGTAAGCAGCAGCTCTCTCTTCAAAAGATAAAAGCGAAAAAGACTTCCAAGCTTCTAAGTGCGATTTTGCGAAGAAAATTACTTGAACCAACAACGGTATTTTACCCACTCCTTCCCTCCAGACACTAATCTTCAAGTGTTCTAGATCGATTCTATTCATTTGTGCTTCGAAACACGCGTGAAAAGCGAGGATCATCGATTTCGAATTAGCCCCTTTTCACATCAAATCTTCATTTGTTTAATTTCGAGTCGATCTAAACGAACGATAAAGGTTGGCACTTGTTTTCGAATTACGAAAATCATTCTTTCGTAATGACATTGGCAGTCTGATGCGTCGTTCAATTGTTTCACTGCAGCTCAATCAGAATTTTGATTTTGGAACATTTTCCGGCAACCTAAATCCATTAGTTTAAGCCAATATGTTTCGTAATTTAAAATCATGGTCAGACGATGTGGCAAATCAATTTTCCATGTGATCTTCTAACGAGCAAAAATTCGTGGATACTTATCTTGAGCAGGAAACAATTCAGCGTATGCAGTGGCCAGCTTGATCAACGGACCTTTACCCAATCGACAAAATTTGGGACACTCCAAGACGACGTGAAACTGCTTTCAATTTTCCTCCTAGGACCCTACCCATGCTTTCAACTTCCTCGGAAGAGCAATGGCTCGCACTTCCTTCAGAAATAATAGACAGCATTATCATAATTGAGATCATCACACATCTCTGCATATGCTATATTGGTTCTCGGGGGACATACCCCTTATTAAATGTACTTTTTTATATTCCAAACTGACACACTGTATACATCTGCTAATTTTTATAACACCATAATTGTCTGGTGATTTCTTTTAATGCTATTTAATACCTTATGTGTTGTATAATATTTGTAAGTTTCATTAAATTCTACGCATAACTTTATCATTTATCGTCATTTTTGTGATTTTTCTTTAATTTATTATAACCAATATAAAAATTAACTTTTTTCCACCCTCAGCTTCTTTGTTTGAACAGATTATATAATCATTGTCTTTTTTTTTATTCAGGTTGAGATACTGAAATGTGTAGATTTTTTATGAAGTCAATTCTCCAAATATGATGTTGATGGTCATTCATGTTCTTTTTGTGTTTGTATGAAATGTCCCACTAAAGAAAAACCTAATTTACAAATAAAACGGAGGTGAATTAACACTAGAACGTCTGGGATTTCGATTACCCTTAAACGTCCACCGGTATCGTTTCGACATCGCGATATCAAATATATCAAATAGTTGTTTTAACTAAATAATTGCAGGACTACTGTTCAGTAGGGTTTAGTTTAAGACTTTTTAATATTATTTAATGTATTATGACCCTTTATATCATAAAAAAGACGCTGAAATTATGTTTCGCGAAGCTTGTTGCACCACTGCCTAGCAACAAAACATTTCGAGTCGCAAATCTGCCAGGAACATTACTTTTACGTGGTATCCATTCTGTGCTATCCCTAGCAATACATATAGTAGGATTTACTGGAATATTATCAATTGCATCTGACTTTATTCAGATTCTTTACAGTCACCTTCAATCAATCTTATGTCTTTATCGGAATTTAAATTAGAGCAAGACAACTAAGCACCATCCGATTCATTCTCAGAAAGCTCTCACAACAAATTAGCAATTACATCAGGGCTTAGACCTTTTCTTCAAGCTCTCGTTTCAGAGCTCTGCATATGGTTCGAAAATCGAATGAAATTTTTTTTGTGAGCAGATAAGCAAATTCTATGTAACGAAACACTTAGACATAACGATTTTAATATAACTGACTCATTTCAGCTGTGAACCCAATAAAACTGCATTGAAGGTCAAATAAATATGCGGCAGGACATAGGAAAGTTTGTTTTACTAATGCTATCTACTTATAGTGAACTATATTTAGTTGAACGACAGATATTTATAATGATAAATTGCCTTGGTGTCGAAATGACACCAGCAGACATTCTAGGTATATTTAGTTGTAAGATCACAAAAAATTTTCAAATTATCTGCAAAAATGTGGAAAGGAGAACAAAATAAACAGGCTCCGATGTCCAAATGATACCGACGGATGTTCTAGTGTTAATGGTAACATGCCATCATGGCATTTCGCATACCTATATATTCGTTGTCACTATCCTGCATGTTTTATTTTTCCATATTTAATTTTCGTTCAGATAGACTAAACTATCTGAATGTTTTTATTTTGTCTGACCATTTGGAAGCGCAGAGGTTGATGGAATGTTAATGTCACAGGGAAATGGTGAAATTAGGGATCTGATCAAATCCTTAAGGGATATAGTCAATTAACGGAAGAAAAAATAAAAACTCCTTTGGGTTATTTCTCTGAAGAAAGTAAGTTATTTGATAAAATCTCTGAACTGTTTTAGTGAAAAGATGAAGTGATCAAGTTAGAAAACTCGCTGAATTGCTCTCCAAGAAGACTATAGATTTAAAGGATCTACTAGAAATTGAATCAATTTCTTTATCGAGAACTAAACAACTCTACTTCAACTCCTACTCCAGCAGTGAAAACATCTGCAGAGTTACTTTCATCAGAAGGGAAGCAGGAGTAAGCGACAGTAAAGCATACTGTGTTTTTTGTAGAATAGTTTCTATTGGGATCCATTCATGTGACATTTGTAAAAATCAGGAGCACACAATATGAAGGAATTCAGTAAGAGAAGAAGAATATCGATCGGAAATTCTACGCTGTTCATGGCAAAAAGAAGAGAGGTAAAATGCTGCAAAACACCTGAACGATAGCTGAAAAAAAAAACAAATTTTAAAGAAGTTTAAAACTTTGATCGTGAACTCCCAGACCTCTATCTACCCAAGGTAGATAGAGATCTATTAGAGGGAAATAACATTGTGTGTGTGTGGGGATCGTATTAAATTTAAAAATTAATTTATACCAAATTGGTATCTTAGTTTGACTTGCAAATGATTCTCTATGTAGAAACGTTCTTCAAATAGCTACTACAATATTTGCTAAAAAGTTACAAAGATTAAGCAGCGCGAGATTTCGAGAAAATTATCCTTTTTTGAAGTCAAGGATTTTTCAGTAGAGCAATTCAAATTGCAGTGTAAATCAAAAAGATGAGCTTGCAAAAAAGTAACGTATTTTATAACTCAAGATGACACACATCAGCGACGTGCTTTATTAAAAATGAATAAACATTTTCATTTATTACATTCCCGAAAAAAAAATTCAGATTTTACTAAAAATAACTTTTTCCCCCTAAAAATATGACCTATATATAAAGTATTTATTTCTCTTTTGTTAAGGGGGTCCGGCACATGAATTTTCGAAAAATTATCGATTTTCACTTTTTTTATATTTTCTGAAAGTTAAAATATTTCTGTTTAAAATGATATGGGACATAAGGAAATACGATAATCGGAAGCATTTTTATTTATTTTTTGAAATGAAGTTACTCCTTGACGCGCATCAAATGAGCTAGCTCTGCTAGGAGCAGCTATGTTTCTCCTTGCATAAGTTTCTGATGAGCGCGAATACATATGTTTAAGTGGAACAGTTAGTGTTTTGGGCTTATTCAAAAGTGTATGTGTACACGTCTTTTGAATCTTAAAAGCGAAACGGAGGGTATAAAAGTTAAATGATGGGAAAAAGCCTATGAGGTCGCAACCGATTCACCGATATTTTAATATCAAAAATTTAAAGGTATTATAGCATGACTATTAGAAATACTATCAATCATCTACACAGCATGAAAACTTCTGTTTGGGCCGTTTATTTTCATCTTCTGTCTTCAAAAACGAGAGCCTTGAGCATGGACTGTATCCTGCGATTATAAATGCCTGGTGCCAGTTTCAAAAGACAGAAGTTGAATATAACGAAATGCACTTTGATTCTACACTGCTGGACAATTGCTAAGGACGGATAACACTATCATCCATAGCAACCACAAAATGAAAGGAAGCAAAATGTGGAAAATTAGAATAAGTGCGGGATATTAGTAAGAAGTATGAGTATGCAAATTTTTTTTCCACGTCTGTTCATCACGTGATAGCGTTCATAAGAGCTTTAAAGGTTTTGACGCGTGTGGACAGTTGTTGTTTCAAGTCAAAGTTTTACAGGAAAGATTTAATAGACGAACTTAAAATTTTTGGCATGTCCTCCCGACATCACATAGATGATTGTGTATGCGTGGCCAAATTATTGGAAAGATCGAAGAAGGGCGAAAAATAACAGATGTTGCCAGGGTGTTCGACATCGCTCACAGCGTTGTTTCACGGCTGTGGAAGTCATTTAAAACTACTGGAATGTGTAGTAGACGGCACCGGGGAGGTCGTGTTAGAAGTACGACGCCTGCAGAAGACAGATATATCGTCCTATCAGCAAAAAGGAACAGGCGCACCACAGCTCAGCAGGTGGCAAATCAGTTTCTTGCTGCCTCAGGAAAGCAGATCTCCCGAAAAACTGTTGCCAGACGTTTGAGGGGAGGAGGAATATACGCACGCAGACCTGTTGTGTGTGTCCATTGACCAGACAGCACCGTACTGCCCGTTTGCAATGGTGTCGTGAGCATCACAATTGGACTGGGCATGCGTACTATTCTCAGATGAGAGTAGGTTCAGTCTGTCATCGGATTGTAGACGCCAACTGATCTGGCGCGAGAGTGGTACTGCTTATCGTCCAGAAAATATCCAGGAAAAGGACCGATATCCGACATGCAGTATCATGGTGTGGGCCGGCATCATGATCAATGGCCGCACGCGCCTACATGTGGTTGCGAATGGGACTATGACGGGCCAACGATACATTGATGAAGTTCTACTTCCTCATGTTCGTCTTTTCCGTGGTGCTGTCGGTGATAAATTTGTTTTTATGGACGACAACGCAAAATGTCATCGAACACTCGCTGTTCAGGATTGTCTAGACAGCGAGGGTATTCAACGTCTCGTATGGCCAGTGCGTTCTCCAGATCTAAACCCCATTGAAAATGTGTGGGATGCTTTGGGGAGGCAAGTTGTTGGTCGAAACTATCCTTCGACAAACAAGAACACCCTCATCCGTGCACTCACAGAGGAATGGGATAAATTGCCTCAACAACTGCTGGATAATGTTATGCAAAGTATGGTACGACGTGTGGAATGTTGCATCACACTCCACGGTGGACATATCCCGCACTGATACCTTTCTTTAAGGTGCCTGCTGACTTTTAGATGCATTGTTCCATTTCTCCGTACGCAGATCAAATGAAAAAATTTTTTTCTTTCAGATGTTTCACAGCTTTTGTACTTTCCAGAACAATAAATATTGTTTATTCTAATGTCTGAACAGTGTGGCAACTATATTTTATCCTACTAGGCCTCATGTCTCGCTTAATGTTATGCTACATAGCAATTTGTGATCCGTCCTTAGCAATTGTCCAGCAGTGTAATTACATACACCATAATGAATTAAATAAAGCCAATTTTAAAGATCTAGGTGTTCCTGTGTTATTAAGGAAGTGTTCATATGGAACCCACAGAGCATGACTCAGAATCCAAATGAGTCAATTAATAATACCATATGGTCAGCGATTCCAACATCTACATTTGTGGAATTAAAAAATCGGAAATTAGGCATAAATATGGCTATTGCACAGTTCAATATGAGTAATCTAGAAAAATTAATGATCTTAAAACATTAGGATATTGAACCAAGTTATAACTGCGTGTCGTGCTTCAAAAAACTAAATGTATGTAGGATTTGTGTAGCCCAACGAAAGCATCTTAAGATCCCCAAAAAAGTCAAAATTGTAAAATAGTATGAAAAAAGAATTAGAAAAATCTTTTGCTTGAGCAGATAGTTTAAAAAAAGGCTTCATATGCTTCTGGAAAGCACCAAAGAAATGCTCAGAAAATTACAAATTTTTACTTTAAAGCCTGTTTTTTCAAAATGTAAACTTTTTCAATTTATGTACCTTTTTTTTTCAAAAACTACTTAATATATAATCCTAAAAATTTCAGTGAGCAGACTTTTAACATTTTTAAACATTTTAATAGAGGGAATTAGATATATCTTGCAAACTTGTTTAGATATGGCATTTTGAAACTAAATTTTAAGGGGGAAAATTGGACAATTTTTGAAAAATTCTTAATTAATTTAATTTTTAAAAGACAAAACCCTTCGTTCAAGTGTTATTGAGAGTACACATACCTATTGTAAAATTTTTACTTATTAGAAGTAAGTAGTTCCTGAGAAAAAGGTACATAAACTTACGCAATTTAACATGGGCTCCTATGGACGTGCCGCACCCCCTTAATTAGTTTCCAATAAATTGCGTGTCAATGATTATTGTATTACTTACCCTACATTTAATAAGGCATGATTTACTAAATAATGACTCTTAAACTCTTTGAACAATATTATTTCCTCTTTTCACTAAAACAGTTCAGGGACTTGATCAAATCACTGACTTTCTTCAGGGAAATGGCCCGAAGAGTTTTTATTTTAACATCGTTTGTGAACTGATCATATCCTTTATGGCAGGGGTACTTAAACTTTTTTTCTGCTGGGCTGCATAATCCATATTTCATCTATTTCACTCGAGTCGCATACATATGTTGTTTATTTCACGCGGGCAGCAACAGGATAAATGAGGGGAGGGAAGAGAAATGTTTTAAGACCAAGAAAACATTTGAAATTCAAAAAGCGGAAAATTGATAAAAATATTTTAACTCCTGTTTTGCTTTTTTTTTAATCATTGTTTTTTTATTTTTGTCATTAACACTAAATTAGAAGCATTGAATCTGCATCTCTCAGTAAGCGATTTCATATGATTACCAATAATGTAACAAACTTCTCATAGGATATCTTTGTTACCGCTGTGATATTACCACTGACAAAACACTTTGTTGCTGTTGCAAAGATTATACAAGAAAGCCTATTTATCACTTCTTGAAAGAGATCTTCGAAAAGTGTTATTGAATGATTCTTTTTTATTAGTATTTTTTTAAATACAGCACTTTCGTGACAAATCAAACAATTACTGATCCATGTTCTTTTTTTCAGTACAAAATAGTCCACCTTCTAATCGTCTTGAAACAATATATTTCCTTCGAATATTTTTCGCTGGCAAGATATGAAAGATAGTTAAAAATCAGTTCCACTCATAAAATTGCCGCTACTCAACTGTTGTCTGTTATCACTAACCGTAACCGTTCCAAATAGAAAAGAATATTATTTCGTACCCATACGCGACAGCAAAAAGCAAAATTGATATATTTGATTTCTTGACAAAGAATTTCCCACCAAATTTGTAATAGAACGTTCTTAAATAAATATCTCATAGCAATGGTCCATGACCGGGCCACGTAAAAAGGCTCGGTGGACCGCATGTGGCCGTGACTCGTGGACCGCAGATTGAGTATAGCTGCTTTAGGGATTTGATCAAATCCCCAATTTCATTTCCCTGTGAGAGATAGAATTCTGCTCTTCTGTAAGTCTATGAGCCTGTTTGTTTTTAATCTCTTAGGGAAAATAAATGTTTCTATGTCACAGATGGATTTCATTCCTTGTAATTGAGTTGTGGGCTCAGATCCTACATTTTGAAGACGATGCATAATATTTGGGAAGATATCAAGTTTGTATATTTGCATAAAACTAGATTAGTTCTTATCAGATACGTTTTCTTTCGTTCACGGTTTTCATAGATCTCGCGAAATATTATTTAAAAAAAAAATTTTTTTTTAGCGCTTTATTTAAAATATATTCCAAACTAGCTGAATTTTTCTGTTTTTTTAAAAATCCTTTTAATAATAATTCGAGGTTTTTTCTCTAAAGGGGCTGCGGATTGGTATTTCTACTGTTTTTGCGAATCTAGTACATTCCCTAGGATCTGGTATCACTCTTTAGTGCGGCACGATATATGTGATACCAATTACCGCAAGTTATTTTGACGTCCAGTTTCCTCCCCAGAGAAAGGCACCTGAGCTCTGCCGATGCGAAATTTTGTACTTAGGAACTTAATTTTGCCGAAAGCATCCAAGCGAAATGGACACTCAAGGGATTTTTTACATGCCGTATAATCATACGACATGGTTACTGTCGATTTTCTGCATCTAAAAATCTGACTTGGGCCAGGATCGAACCCGCCACCTTAGGTGCAGAAGACCAACGACGAACCAACCACGCCACCCAGTCGCTTAAAAATAGAAACAAGTCGAGAGTTCTGAAATCTGGCTTAGGAACATTTGAAAAATCTGAACCACCTTCGGGATTCAGAAGAAACTGTACAATAATTCAAGTAGAAAAATTATTTAAAAAACAGTATTATTACAGAATGCTTATGAAATCAATAACTGGGTTAAATCAATACCTCTATACAAAGTTCACTTGTGGAATCTTGAAACAGAGTGTTAGGTTAATTTTTTGGAACAGCGAACAAAGAATTCACACTACGCTAACAGCCAGCGACCAATGCATCAATTCCATCTACACAGCAACTCTAAGCTACCTCATCGGCCTAACAGTCAACTCAAACCACTCCTTTGAATCTGCAATCAACAACCAATTTTTCTCAAATGATGAACCCAAAAATTAAGTCAGTGCCTCCGACAATTTATCCATATTGCCCAATCAATCCATTCGCCTAACACCCTATTTGGTTTCAGAGTCATTAATCACAAAAAAATAATTGATGGATTACTAACAGCTACACGGAATAGCTTTGAAGACACTGCTGTTAAAATTGAAAAAAAGAAAGACAACATTTTTTCCATTCACTGTCAGCTCTGCTTACATATCTACAGAAAAACAGACTATTACCTCATTTTTGAGAATCTCAATGCTAAGCATAGCTTCTAGAATACTTTCTGATGAACAAATATTGCTGTAACATTTCTCTAACTTTTGTGCTTATATTAATCTGGACAAATATCTCTCTTTAAAGGCATTTGCAGTGTCCAAATAACTGTCTATGAGCTCTCTAATGACCCCATTCCGGTTATATTTGGTGTGAGCTTGGATAATCTTACCTTACAAATCCACAATTCTTTTCCATTCCCTAAAGTGGAATAAATTCTATAAGTCACGCTTTCTAACTCCATTGCTTCTAACTCCAATTATAGTTGAATGATGCTGCAATCTCAATTTTAACTCTACCATAAATAACGCTATCTAAGCCAGCAGTGCATTTAAAATACTCTACCATCCTCTTCTGAGCATCCTACGCCCCATCAGAAATAAAATCAAATAAACAGAATTTGTGACAAGAAAAACAAAAATACCCCACCTCTCCTCCTTTATTAACAAATTAAATAGATTGCAAGAGAAATATATAAAAAAGATTTTACATTTATCCAAAGATTTTATATTAAAGATACATTTTTTCCACGTACCAACTAAAAATAACTTCCTCTACCAAAATAATTATCAAAATATTATTTCTCCAATCTGTACCTTTCTCCTGCTTAGCCCCATGGAACCCTTCTTTATGAAGATCATATCGAAAAAGTTGAAAGGAATATCAGAAGGTTTCAAAGCCGATTTACACTAACTCCACATTAAGGGATGAATATCATCCAAAACTTACAAAACAGGAAAGCTCTGATAAAGAACTCCATAAAAAGTATCATACTCAAAGGCTCTCATTGAAAAAGCAGATTTATGAACAGTAGAAGACGATCTTGAAAAAGCTTTCGCCCCCGGTTGGATTCACATTGTTCACTTTTCGTGCGAATACTAACGTGGTAGATGAATCTGAAAAATAAACTTCTTAATAGGAAAGCAAGCTGTTACGAGATGGGAATCATTTGCACACAAAATGAATATACGCCGGAAGGGGAAGAATCAAATATTAAGTTTCTAAAGGATATATATATATATATATATATATATATATATATATATATATATATATAATCGAATCTCCGTATTATACGAACCTCTATATTGTGAATTTTTCTATATAGCGAACTTTTTTTTGCTGGAACCAAGAACATTTCACTATTTTCTTCATAAAATAACCTCCCTATAGCGAAATGCATTTTCTACATAGCGAACCGTTTTTCTTGTGATTCAATTTTTTTCTCCCTATTTTTAAAAGTATTTCTAGACATTTTAAGTTATTCTCTCTTAATATATTTTATGGTGTTGATAATCTAGAACTGCCTAACTCATCGATAGCAATAGAATTCTGGGCAAAGATGCATTGCAAAGGTGTGAGGCATATTATGAAACAAAGCATTTTTTTAAACAAGAAAACTAAAAAAAATAAACAGATTTTATGACTATTTAAATTTAAGGACGCATGTAGCAATGTATGTTTAGAATTTCTAGTTATAAAATAATATATGTTTAGGATTACTTGTATGCTTTAAATTATGTACTTAATATGTCATTAAAATTCATTAATTTTAATGATGAAATTATTTTCTTAATGTTGAAAATACAGTTTATTCCTCAACATTTTTGTTCTCATTTCCCTCTTACAGTTTTTCTATTTTTTTTCTATGTTTAAAATAGATAAAATAAAAATATATTAATTTAGAAAAAGGTGTGAGAATAATTACTCTTTTCAATATATAGTGCTCGTGAATTTAAGATTTGTTTTATGGGATTTATAAAGTACATCGAAAGATGAACCTCTATATAACGAATTTTCTATATAACGAACCTTTTTTCAGGATTTAGCAACTTCGTTATATAGAGGTCCGACTGTATACTTGAACCTCCATATTACGAACCTCTATATTGCAAATTTTTCTATATAGCGAACTTTTCCCTGGAACCAAGAACATTTCACAATTTTCTTCGTAAACATAACCTCTCAATAGCGAAGTGCATTTTCTATGTAACGAACTTTTTCTCTTGTGATTCAATTTTTTTCTCCCTATTTTTGAAATATTTCTGGATGTTTCGAGTTATTCTCTCTTTTAGCACATTTTATGGATGTCATAATTATTGAACTGGTTTTATTAGGTACCTAACTCACCGAGAGCAATAGAATTTTGGGAATTTCATCCAAGAAGTTCACCCTTTAACTCCCCTTGTCCAGTTCACTAGAAAAATCTTCGATATCTCCTTGCACCCTCAGCAGAGTTGTCTCGTGTACCCGAATAGTGTTCATCAGTCATACTGGTAACTTCGTTTATTGTGGTTCGAAAATGTCAAAACGTAAGTGCTTGAGCATCAAAGAAAACATTTAATTCCTCAGGAAGTGGATAAAGGCGCCAAGAAACTTTCCTTGCGGTTTTTCTTTCTTTTCTTTTTTTTTGATAAGTAAGATATATAAAATAAATGCATATTAATTTACAAAAAAGTGTTAATAATTACTTTTTTAATATATAGTGTTCATGAGTTTAAAATTTGTTAGATGCTATTTATAAAGAAAATTCAAAGATGAACCTCTATATAACGAACTTTTTTTTTCGGGATTTAGCGACTTCGTTATACAGAGGTCCGACTGTATATATATGTAATAATTCCCTCTAGCTTCCTTTTAAGTAACTCTTTTAATAATATTGAAATAATCTTTTAATTATTTGGTTCGAAACTTACACCCTGATCTTAATCGTAATTGACTAATATTATTACATCATAAATCCCTTTCCCGCCCATTCTAGCCAATCAGAACTACGATTACGTAATCATTACGTTCTTGCACTGTTGGTATAAAAACCAACTTCTTGTGTAATACCGCTCTCTTCCTCTTTGCCGTTATCATGTAAGAATGTAAATGGCTGCTCTTTGTGTTGTGTCATCCAAGATGTTGCTGTTGCTTGTCTCCTGTCCACTTTGCTTTATAATCGTCGCAAGTTTGTGTGTCTCGTCAACGTGAAAATGTGCAGCAATTTTGTTCTAAGCTTTTGATGTGTGCTTCAAAATAAAGAAAATGAACGTCCACTGAAGATGCGTTTAATGAAACTGCTAACACTCGACAAATTTACCACTCTGCCAATATTTTACATATATATATATATTATGAATATTTTCAATTTACAAATATCTTTATAATTTTGTGTGTGTATGATATAAATATTTTTCATTTGTTTTGAATTTCATTAATATCTATATCGTGTGTGTGTGTGTGTGTGTTGAAGGAGAATTGTAGTTGGTAACGTGAAACTCCAAGGGAAGTACTGAAGATATATTTTAATGCGATAACAGTTGTGATATTAAAAGAAAATTTACAGAGAGGATACTCTAAGTCAGTGATTCTCAACCTTTTTTTTTTTTTTTTTTTGCTACGGTATACTTTTAACAATTTCAAAATATTTGGCGGCAAAATAAGTTTAAAAGAATTTTACTTATCTGTAATACACTTCCATCTATCCACGAAAGAATAAGTTAAATATACCTCGAGTGCTCTTAGTTTATTTCTATAAAACGACCGAATGATTCGGTTCCTGATTTTATTTTTTTCTCAGAGCATAATTAATAGTTTTTGAAAAATTTGACCACGCACTTCAAGAATTTGGTGGTGCACTAAAGAGCCACGCCACAGTGGTCGAGACTCATTGCTCAAAGTGTTTTTGAACATAGTATATTGAAGCACTCTAAATATGTTGTTTTTGCTGTAATAATACACTTCTTGTGGGAAAAGGGGTTTGACGTGGAAAGTACTTTTCGCAGCATTAACGTGAATGATTATCAAGGTTACCAGATAGATGACTTTATCGCCCTTGGCTACAGGTTGTGACGGATTTTTACGCGTCCTATCACTAATCTTCTTGGGGAATCTTTGGGCTAGCATTCAAGTTTAATTTACAGCCATCCCTCTCAAGAAGAAATCGTGATATGCAGATTAGTTCGACTATATAAAGTCAGAGTTTTGTAATTATAGTAGAAGGAGGTAGAAACTGCTATCTATACATTCGCTACACAGGTGAGATCGAATAAAGTTGACTTTCGCATGTAAAGATTTAAAGTGGTGTTTGGTCACTGTGTTGAGTTAGTAGATCTAAAGTTAGGAATCCACGCCTGATTATGTTAAGATAAATAAGTTACTTGCGCATATTTGCTTGTTAATCATTGCTTTCTCTCTGCTTCTCCACTTTGAAAATAAGTTGTTGGTTAGTGTGTTCGAGTAAATAAATAATTGTTATTATCGAAAAGTTTCTGGTTCTACTTTCATTCCTCCTCCACCCTTAGGTAGGCAAGATGGGGAGGGAGCAACTCTTCAGGTGTAAGTCGCTCACAAGGTTTGGTGAAAAGTTCCATCGCCTGGAATCAACCCTTCTAGAGATATCCGTTAGGCAAAAAGGGACCTCTGAATTCAGAAGTCAGTCGATTTCAGAATCCGATTGTTCGCTCTCTGCGATAAGACAGAGAGGCTTTATCAGCCTGAGTTCCTGATAGAGGAATTGTTATAGCGAGCCGTTTCTGGAGCGTTGTATAGCTTGTTTGTAACGAATGCGTTTTTCAATTCCTGTAAATAATCTGTTTTAACATTTATTTGTGTATACATCTCGATTTGTCTCCGTGTAGTCCGTTGTTCGTCCTTATTCATAAATAAATTTCTTATTATTAAATTAATTGGAGTCGTTGGCCACGCTTTCCCTCCACGCAAAATTACAGCAATATGTTGTCAGCAACAAGCAAGCGACTGCTCTCCTTGACGTTTCTCTTAAGATTTCTCCTTTTCGGCGGGGCATTTTTTTAAAAATCTCTTCATCAGAAATTATCTTCAGAATCGAAAGTAAGTTGACTGCCTTTATGAAGCCGCTGGTCATTCGGAAGGAATTTCGTGTAAAGAAGCCACCTTATGATGATGATAGTGCAGTTTTTCTCTAACTGTGGGGCCCGCCCCCCTTGAGGGGCGTGATAACTCTACGAGTGAGGAGAGAGCACATTGAAAAGTCAAAAACAAAAGTTTATTTAAAACTATTAATTTATAAAAAGTAAAGAAACAAAAAAAAATACATTTTGACATAATAAACAATAAAATAAACATTTACACTGATATAATACACTTATAAATGTATCAGTACTGCACCATGTATTTTATATTTAATTTAACAATACTAAGAACAAGTTTGATATTTACTAGTGACCCCATGGCCTTGTCATATAAAGAATTATATCCAAAAATTAATATTTATCTTGATAATTTTTGTACGCTTTATAATTTATACCTAACTGCCGATTAAAAGTTACACGATTCGCTCCCAAAACCACCGTTTTTTAAATTAGGCGCACGTATGTGATGTATAAATAGGGATAAATAGGCAAAACCTCTGAAAAAAAGAGTAAATCCTTCGTAAACACTGTGAAGGACCTTTGATTGTATTCCAAATCTTCGGAAAAATTTTATGGATAGAAAAGATCACATTCGGAAAGACGTATATATACGTGCGGAGCAATTATCACTTTGGTTGAGCAAGACGTTTATATACGTCGGTGGCACTTAAGAGGTTAAAGTAGTGTTGTAGAGCTTTAGCGTCAAAGTATAGTATTATTGATTTCAATACATTGTCATTGTATGCAGGGGCCGTGATGAAAATTATGATTGAATATTGGGTCGCACATTATCAAAGTTTTGAAAAGCCCTGTGATAGTGAATGCTATAATATGAACCAAATCTGAGAGTATTTTGTGAGGTTCCTCCCGCACCTAGCCTTGCAGAAGTCAGAGGAATCAATTTCGGGGGTTGACTGCCTCCTAAAGATCCTTCGACCCACCTTTTTCTTTTTTCGCTTCCTATTTAGATATCTCGCATTCCTAACGATAATTTAGACACTTGATTACTAATTCAACGAGTGTTTGCATGGTTAACCAGTCAAACACCACAAAATAGCTATTCTATCTGATCATATTTACTGAGCTCTGTTTAAAACAGAAATTCAAGTGCAGACATGGTAAAAGTCAATTTTTCGAAACTAGTCAGAGGCTGGTTAACGAAAAGGGTCTTTAAAAAGAGGAGTCATGTCCAAAGTAATCGGGTAGTATACCGAAATGAGGTCGCCTTTTTTAAATTTTCGGAACGTGTTTTGCTTTTCTTTTGCAAGAGGCTATCTTAAGGATTTTCAAAAATAAGATTTGAAACTTTAGTTCTCAATAAAGTATTACATTTTTCTAAGTAGTAAATGGTACATCGTTGTTCGATAGTGTGATGGGCGGTTTTCAGTAACATTTGGCCCTTATGAGTTGCATAGCTATTAGCCATTAAGGGGGGGGGGCAATATTTTGTACAAATTAATTTTAACATAGCCCCTTGTAGCTAAAATTGTGCTTTATAAAACTTTGAATCGTAATTTTTTTTTGTGTATTAGTAGGATTTTTCTTTTTTTCCCGTTTTCGTCCCTCAATTTTTCCTACGCACATTATTCTCACTTTTCCCCACTGTAATCGTTTTGGTAATCGCTGTAAGTTTTTTCTCCAGCTTGTGAGATTCCATAACAGCAATAAAAAAAAATGGTTTCTTTTTGCCCTCTGGTTGACTCAAAGCATCGCCTTATTTTCTATTTCCCCTATAAAATCTCAGCAATCGTATAAAATGCGTCACAAAAAATAATAAGCAAGAAGTTTTGAATAATTTAGTTTATCATAAAAACTGAGAGTAGGCAAGAAAAAAAAAGTGGTTGTCTTTTCTGTTTTTTTTTCCAATTTCTATTATTTTAGTTCACTCTCTTGCTGTCTCTCTCTATATATATTGTTCAAATTTTCAATCGTTGATAAAATTTTTTGAATTCATCCGCTGTAGTTCGAATATATATTTTTAAACTTCTAGTGGATGACCCTTGATGTTAATACAGTTGTTTCAAATATTAATTTATTAATTAAATTTTATTATTTTTATTTTAAATTTAATCTGCATTATTTCTAACGTAGTTAGAACTACCTTCTAAAGATGGCGCCGGTATGGTAACGAATTTTTTCTTGGCATGAACACATTTTTTTAAACTTGTAGTGGATAACACTTGATTTTAATACAGTTTTTTCAAATATTAATTCATTAGTTAAGTTTAATAAACGAAAAAAAAATTCTTTGTTGACCTAAGTAGGAAGTGACTTCAAAAAAGTTTTTTTGGTTTACTTGTTTATTTATAGAACGTTCCTCCGAGAGACGGTGTGGCTGAAGTAGCCTAGTGGCTAAGGTCGCGAGCTCGTGGCTGGAGTGTCATGGTCCCGAGTCGTGGTGGCATTGAAGACCCTACTGTCTAAAAGGTCGATGTCCGTTACATCTGTCGAGACTTTGTCATGGTGTAGTAGTTAGGAGAAGGGTGCCAGCTCAGGTGTCGTCCTCTTCACTCGACCATGGTTCAAACATACGAGGTCCGTCCCCAAAAGCCCTCGTGTAGCTGAACAGTGGGACGTTAATATTCATTCACTCACCCACAACCCCTTTGAGAGTCGATTTCCATAAGATCCATTTTAACAGGATTTTAATTCAACAAAAGAAACAAGCATACTAAATTTAATTTCTGTAGGTCTAGTAGTACGAAAACAGGAATTTTCGTTTTATCTATACATCCTGCAAACCTCCAAAGGAGTCGATTTCCATAAAATCTGTGATGCTGCGGTAACCCAGTGGTCAAGGTATCGGATCATGGCAGGCATATCATGAGTTCAAGCCCAGTACCACTAAAGATCCGCCATGTAGGGCAGAGATGCACGCTAAGAGAGCTATCTGTCGAGAGCTGAAACGTCCTCCCGTTGGTGTGGTGTGGTAGTTAGGAGAGGTGGTGCCAGCTCAGGTGTCGTCCACGTCACTTGATCATGGTTCAAAATTACGTGGTCCATCGCCAAAAGCTCTCGTGTAGCTGAACAGTGCGACGTTAATATATATTCACTCACTCCATAAAATCTGTTCTTATCAAATCTCTATTCAATTTTTTAAAGAAATCAAATATGTGGGTTTAACTGTTCAAAAACTGGAATATATATCTATGATGGCTCTTAAACCCTTGCAACTCCACATGGGGGGCGATTTTCCCAAAACCCATTTTGTAGCGGATCTCTACTTCATGAAAGGAATTTACCTACCGAATTTTAAGTATGTTCCTCTAAAAGTTCAAAACCGGGAATAATTATAACACTCCTTATATAAGACCTTGCAATGTGTTTTAGGGTAGGATTTTCTTAAAATCCGTTCTTAGTGGATCTTTACTGAATGAAAGGCTTACTAAATTTGAAGTCTTGAGGAGACTAATTGCTCCGGAGATGAATGAGTGAGTTAAGTCTCTTTTCTCCTTTGTAAATATAGATAAAACAGTGTTACAGTTAACTAAAGTCCATTTTTTTTTACATTTAACTCTCTATTCACGTGGAGTTGCGAGTTCTGTTTTCTCTGATATAAATCGCATGCGATGAGAATTATTCAGATGCACACACATGCGCGGAACTGAAACACCGATGTGAGAGTTATATTAACATCGTTCTATAACGAAGCTCTAAGGCGATTGGAGACAGACCTTGTAATTGTGAACCGTGGTCTAGTGACGAGAACGACACCTGAATGGACACTCATCTCTCCTAAGTTCCTCACCTAGCCAAAGGGAGGATATTGAGCTTGGACATATTTAGCGGGCATCGGCCTCTCTACACGGTGGGTCTTCAGCGGCACTAGACTCGAACTCATGATAAGTCAGCAAGGAGTCCGTGACCTTAACCACTGGACTACCACAGCCACACTGAAACACAGGAAATTGTTGATAAATAAATTATCTGTGTCAGATGCAACACATTTCCATCGTCTTTGAAAAGACTGTATTTAAGAAGTGGATATTAATTTATATATAATTAAACTGTAAAATGTGTGTGTGGTTATGAAAATATTCATAAGTATGTGTATAATTCAATTTCTACTATAGCTCACTCTCTATATATTTATTTATCTTGTTCAAATTTTAAATCGTTAGTAAAATAATTTTTATTCATCCAATCAAGATCAAATAAATTTTTTAATTTTGTAGTGGATGACACTTGATATATATATATTAATATATTTTTTTCAAATACTAATTAATTAAATTTAGTTTAATTAATTAATTACAAGTTTTTGACGCCAACTTAGATTCGTCTCTAATGTTGTAACAATGTAACTGTTAAAACAAAGACAAAAGTTGGCGTCGAAAATCTGTTTTTCAGCCAAACTACCCAAACCGGGTGTGCATTGTTACAACAATGCAGACAAATCATGCTCTTTTTTCAATTCTTACTATTAGTTCACTCTCTCACCACATATAGTGGCCGTGGTAGCCGAGTGGTATGGGCATCGGATCGTGGCTGGCTTTGTCACGAGTTCGAGCCCAGTACCACTAAAGACCCGCCGTGTAGGGCAGCGATGCACGCTAAATCTGTCGAGAGCTGAAACGTCCTCCCGTTGGTGTGATGTGGTGTGGTAGTTAGGAGAGGGGGTGCCAGCTCAGGTGTCGTCCACGTCACTTGACCATGGTTCAAAATTACGTGGTCCGTCGCCAAAAGCCCTCGTGTAGCTGAACAGTGCGACGTTAATCTTCACTCACTCACTCACTCACCACACACACATATATGTGTGTGTATGTATATTATAAAGGCCTTTTGGGGTAGTAACTTACCTTACAATGTTTAGAAATATTATCTTAAATCTAAATCTTATAAAATGAAACTTAAATTTAGTTACTGATAACATATACTAAAACATAGCAATTTTGTTAAGTTGTGCAATAATTTCTTAGAATACAATTATCCAAGCAAATTTATTTTTAAATATATTTCTATTTCAAATTAAATCTATTTTTATCTTAAATATTTTGTTCAAAATTTCTTCTCTTTAGTTTATTTTTTAAAATATTTTAAAATATCTTAAGCGCATAATTTAATTGTAATATGACTATTTTGAATATTTTTATGCAAGTAAATTTATTTTTAAATATATTTCTATTCTATATATAAACTACTCTTTGCTTTGTGCATTATTTTATTTAAAATTTCTTATGTGTTTAGTTTATTTTAAAATATCTTAGTTATTTTGCAATTAAACTAACCACTATCTAGGTGGCACTACGGTTTTTCCTTCTTTTTGATGTTCCGTTCGAATACTTAACAGCATTTCACGTGGGATATTAGCGTAATAGGTTGCTATACGGTATTCAAGGTTTTTATTCTTACATGTAAGTTTTTATCCTAATTTTTCTTTAGAATTTTTTTATTATTATTTCTCTCCTTCAGAGATACATTATTGTTCTCTTTTCATAATTTCATTTTGTTATTTTGTCAGGTTTATCGTCCACGTGTTAGAAATATAGTCTTAACTTTTCAACATGGATCTAATTTTCTTTTTTTCCTATTATGTCGAAAATTTCTGCTGTACGGGAAGGTGGATCCATAAAGCATTGCTTAACCCTAATAGCTGGTCTAATTCATCGACATCCAAAGACTTTGTATCTACATTTGTTGTCTCGTGAACTCCAATTTCTTTCTTCTTTGGCATTGTAGGTTTTAGAACTTTTTCACTTTTTTATTTTATTATACTATATATATATATATATATATATATAATCTTATTCCAATTTTCAATCGTTAATAAAATACTTTCTATTCATCCATTCAAAGTAGGAACTGACTTAAAAATTGTTTTTTATATTATACTTGTTTGAATAGAATTTTCCAGAAATACGCAAAGAAAAACATGTAAAAACTACTTTAAAGTATCTTTCGTATAAGTATGAGTTTCTTTTTTTTTGCCACCCATCCTGTGTAGTAGTTAGTGATGCTGGCTGCCATGCCGTAGGGTCTGGGTTCGAATCCCGGAGAAGACATGAATGCTTATAAATGTATAGTGCCTTCGTGGCATAGAGTTACTCTAAATAGCATTCGATCCACTAGTCCTCTCGTCAGGTGACTTGGTGGAGAGGTAGGAGGCCCCTGACCACTTCCCTTAAAATTGGGGTGGAACCAAGTCAAATCATACTGCTATCTGTACGATGCTGACATCTATGGCTAACGAAAGATGTACAATCTAGCCCTTTGCCATAATGAATTTCGTGGGCCTATATCTAGCACTGCTGATTAGGTGGCATAAGCAACCAACACAACTTTCTGTTTTTATTATTTATAATAATGCTTAATGAACTTAGAATAATTAAAAGCGAGAAACATTACAAAGGGGGTTTTCCAGAAGACATTTAGAATTTAATAGGTGAAACAAGGTTTTTCCTATTTCATTTCGAATCATTAATATTCCAAAGTTTTTGTTTAGCAAAGTATCAGCATAAGATTAGAGAAACGTATTCGCCAAAACGTAGGTGAAGAGGAAGAAAACTCACTTATTTCCCATTAAAATAGAAACAAAAGCAGACTAGTGGGAACCTCGACGAAAGCGATAAACTCTGCACACGTATCTTACGCACATCACGCCACTTTAATGATACAGAGAGAGAGAGAGAGAAACTAGAACTAGGTCTTTCCACATTTGAGCATATTTGGATGATGTATTGTATATCAGTCATAAGCGAGATTTCTATTCCTTGTCTAGTCAGAGATATTTCTTTTTAAGGTATCCGACTACGTTCGGAACCGTGATTTTAAAAAAGCGCATAAATGGATAATTTTCATAATATTTAGTGTCACTTAGATTAGAATACATGTATTAAATTGTTTTAGGGACATTTTGACAAAAAAAAAATATGATTTTAAATACAATATTTCGGTAAAAAATTAACTTAGAATAACTTTTTTTCAAAATGTTCTTCTTTTGTGAAAAATGCTTCTATTATAATAATATTTTGCCTGTATATAGCTTAGACCTCTGTACAGAGGCTCAACTAGGATTTATGAAAAAATTCACATTATTTTCAGAGTTATAGCTCATTGAAATAATTGGCGTTTTTTTCTTAAAATTTCTCCCCTCTGTTGTCGTAAAACATAGACAAATCCACTTCTAAGTTATATATTTCAAAAATTCTAGTTGAGCCTCTGTACAGAGGCCTGAGCTATATACAGGAAAATTATTATAATAGAAGCATTTTTCACAAAAGGAGAATATTTTGAAAATGGTCATTCTATGTTTATTTTTTGTCAAAATATTGTACTTAAATAATTTGTTATTGTAATACTATTCTTAAAACAATTTTATATACGTTTTCTAATCTAAGTGACACTAAATATCAAATATTAACCATTTTATAAGCTTTTGCAAAATCACGGTTCCGAACGCAATCGGATATCTTATTTTTTTTCAGTTGTTCTGTATTCTGTATTGTTTTTATTTTGCATACACACGCAAATTTTTAAAAGAAGCCTTCATCGCATAGTTTTAGTATTTAATAATTTATCTAGTAATCAAAAATGCGATTTATCTTTCGAATATTCTGAATATTTTAAAAATATTATAAATTGTAATTAATGCATCAATTTTCGTTTTTTTTTAATCCTCCAGTATTGAGTATGGAAACGAGATCTAAGCATTGGTAAGAGAAGAAAAGAATTTCGTTAATATTTAAGATTTTTGGTGTCAGACACACACGGAGGGTTTTCATCTCCCTAGAAAGTTCATACGGGAGTGTCCAAATCTGAAATTGCAGCATTTGTTATTGAACAGTGTAGATTGGGTGTGGTTGTTGTACATTAAGTGGAATTTTCAACTGGAGCTCAGTGCGGGGAAAAAATAAAATATTAATATATATGATTATGAAAGGATATATTTTTGATGAAGTCCTACCCAAAAGGATTCAGGAAGGCACACTAACGACATATTCGCTGATTGGCCGTAATTATTTTAAGAGACAAAACATATTAATGTAAGAGCAAGACATTTACAAAACATAGAGGCAGCTGCGACAAAACAGAAACGCGCGAGCGAATACAAAAGCCTTCAACTAATACTAACTTAAGAAACTTCCGGTATGTTCTAAGATATCACGTCTTCTGGAGCCAATGAAGGGTTGTGGTAGCCCAGTGGTCAAGGTATCGGATCATGGCAGGTATGTCATCAGATCGAGCCCAGTACCACTAAAGACCCGCCGTGTAGGGCAGCGATGCACGTTAAATTTGTCGAGAGCTGAAACGTCCTCCCCTTGGTGTGGTGTAGTAGTTAAGAGAGGGGGTTCCAGCTCAGGTGTCGTCCACGTCACTTGACCATGATTCAAAATTACGTGACCGTCACCAAAAGCCCTCGACGTGCGACGTTAATATTCACTCACTCACTCTGGAGCCAATGAATAGGATCCGATAAATAATGCACTACTACGTCAACTTCAAAACTGATGAAGTGAAGCCTGTTTTTTAGAATTAAAGTTGCGGTTACTCTACTCTTTCCGTTCAATGGGTAATAAAAAAGAATTGAGCCTAGCGACATATTGGAAGGTTCAAGACCAAAATGGAATAAAGCCCTTTCATGAAAATTGGAATAATAAAATCATTACATTAAATAGAGGAGTATTGCAGATTTTACTTATTACCAAAAAATGATCGAGAAATCTGGATAAAATGGTCTCTGATTATTAATTGATCATTATATATATATAAATTACAATACATATCCTTATATATATATATATATATATATATATATATATATATATATATATATATATATATATATATATATATAGTTGTAAATTACAGTCCTTAATGTTTTTATTATTGTCTATGGAAGCTGTAAGACCCACTGGTCGAGTGATAGCATATCGCGCTTCCACACTACATTAGGTTCTATTCCCGGTGTTGGTGTGATAGTTAGGAGATGGGGTGCCAGCTCAGCTGTCGTCCTCGTCACTTGACGATGGTTTAAAATTACGTGGTCTGTCACCAAAAGCCCTTGTGTAGCTAATCAGTACAACGTTAATATTCACTCACTCTATTCCCGGTCTGGGCAATGTTGACTCAGCCTTTCATCCCTACAGAAGCGGGTCGATAAATGAGTACCAAGCTTGCTTGGGGACTTAAACACTGGGTTCTCGCTTCCGACTGACCACCTGATCGGGGCATCTGCTCATGCACCTCAGCGCTCAGTGGCCACGTATACTGTGATGGGCAGAGTAGGCTGAGGCCCTCATGGACTGTTGAGCCATCGAGTTTGAGTTTATGGAAGCTGTAGATCGAAAAAACCCTCATTGAAGAAAAAGTAGAATATTGCAAGGAGATGCAATGAAATGTGATGGCTGTTTATGGAAATAAATTCACAAAGAACTGCACACGTCAAAGGTATCAATATATTGTGTTCCACCATTACTGAATATTTATTAGAAGTCAACAAGGCGCAAACTATCAAGGTACAGTTACTCCCAAAATTGAGGGTACACCTACTTTTAAACCGAGAATCAATGTTTAGAATGAAAAAAATATATTAAATGAGGGAAATAATTAAAACCTTTATTCATAGATGCGTTTATTAGATCATAATTTATTATTTTGAATGATAAAACAAAATATTTGATAGTTTAAACATACTTATAATAACTTATAAAGAAAATTAACAGAAATTAATAGCCACAAAATTGAGAGTACATGCATCTATTTTCCTGCATAAATCATGAATAATAAAGAGTTAATATTTAGTAGCATAACCTTTTGCTGATATGACAGCTTCCAATCGCCAAGGCATCGATTCCACAAGATGTCTAGTGGTCTCGGGAGCAATATTCAGCCATTCTTCTTGCAATACCAATTTCAATTGTTCCTTGCTTATAATTTGATGTTTTTGCACAGCTCTCTCAAGATGGGACCACAGATTCTCGATAACATTTAAGTCGGGAGACTGTGGAGGTGTATTATGTTGATTCCGACAATGATATAGCAGCCATTCTTTTACAACAAACGCAGTGTACTTGGGGTCATTGTCTTGCTGGAATATGAAATTCGACCCCAGTGTCCCAATTTATCAGCACTTTCTTTCAAATTATTTTGCAGTATATTAAGATAAGCCATCTTGTGCATGATTCCATCAATGAATACTAGCTTTCCCACCCCGACGCAACCATACACCCCCAAACCATCACCGACCCACCTCAGTGCTTCACAGTAGGAATTGTGTGTTTTGGGTGGTGTGAGGTATTTGGTTTACGCCACACCATACGACGACCGTCACTGCCGAAGATGTTGAACTTACTCTCTCATCGCTGAAAATGACTTCGTTCCAAAATCGTTGAAATGACTTCGTTCGCTTTAAAATGTGTTCTTTAGCAAATTTCAATCGCTTGACTCTATTCCTCTTACCAATTAAGGGCTTTTTTCGAGCTACTCTACCATTAAAGCCAGCCTTTCTTAGGACTCTTCGTATCGTTTCTGCAGAAACCGATCGACTTAAGTTATTAGAGTTACTGGCTGCACTTTTAGGAGCACTAATTTTAGGATCAATCTTCACTTGATGTATAACTCTTCACTCGGTTATAGAGTTCATAATTTTCTTTCTCCCTCTTCCTTCGTTATTTGCCAGCATACCAGTCTTTTTAAATTTTTGCAGGATTTTTTGGATGCAGTTAACACTTCGTCCATCTACTTTAGCAATATTCCGCTGGGATTTACCTTCATTTGACAGTTTAATAACAAGTTTTCTCTCTTCGATCGTCGTTTCCTTCCGATTCTCCATTTTAATCAAGACATCAAATCACAAACATAAATTTGTTATCAGATAGCCTTTGAAATCCTTTCTTTATCATAGATCTATTATCAAATTTCTATTTAAAAAATACTGGTAGTTTTGCATAGTGATTAAAGAAGTGTACCTTCAATTTTGTGACATTAAAATGGTGTAGTTTTTCTTTCAAACCTTCATATTTTTGTTTCAATCAATTTCCATATCTTACATTTAATGTTATTTGGAAGAGTAATGTATGCATTTTGAATGTACAAAAGTGCGTTAACATAGCTTATTAATTTCTACACCTGGTGATCCGATGGGGAATTCGGAATTAAGTGTACTCTCAATTTTGGGAGTCACTGTATATGTTCAATCTTTTGGAGTAAACTAAGAGGATTGTTTGGTGTAGCTTTGTAACTATGCAAGAATCTCGACTCTATTAATAGGATCTAGAAATCAACGGAGCCGCCCATATATATTCGGTATAGTGGTTAGTGACGCTGACTACTGTGCCGTGGTGCATGGGTTCGAATCTCGGAGAAGGCATGGATATTAGTAAATGTATAGTGCCTTCGCGGCATGGGGGTACTCTAAATAGCCGTCGAGCCGCAAGATCTCTCGTGAGTTTGGTGGAAAGGGAAGAGAGGTGGGAGGCCTCTGACCACCCCCAGGATTTTCTCCCTTACAATTGGGGTGGAACCGAGCAAAATCGTACTGTCATCTGAAAGGTGTTCAAAACTAAGGCTAACAACAGGTGTAAAAATCTAGTGCTTAGCGGCGATGAATTTCGTGAACCTTGATCTAATGTTACTCTCGATCAGGTGGCATAATCAAGAACAACAGAGATCAACGGGGTGAGTAAGCAGGGGAGGCGCAGCGACTCACCTCCCTCTTTCAAGGAGGCAAATGCACAGAGAGAGAAGCATGCTCTCTACCTTTTTTCAATTCCTACTATTAGTATCTCTCTTGTTCAAATTTTCAATCGTTAATAAAATACATTTTAAAGAGCTCAATTGTGTTGAAATTTTATATACATGATTATTTAGGATGACAATAGAGTAATTTTGCCGTTATATCATTTTTGGCGACTTGTGTCAAAACTTGAAAAGGTTTTTTTTCTTACATTTTAAAGCACTCATTTGAGCTGAAATTTTCTATATACTATTGTTTTGGGTAAAAATACGATACTTTTAATTATAATTAATTAAATTTAATTGACTGAAACTATTATTTAAAGAATTTCAGATACAGCCATGTTGGCTTCATTTTTAGCGACTTATGTCAAAACTTTTCCTCACGTTTTAAAGCATTCACTTGAACTGAAATTTTACATACACGATTGTTTTGGAAGGCAATACAATACTTTGATGATAACTAACGAAAACTAATTGCCACTTAATGCTGTGATTCTGTCATATGTTTATACATATTTTTACTAACTTTAACTATTTAAGAAAAAGTAACTAAAACAAACTTTTCTATGTCATCTAAGTGGGAATTGACTTAATTTTTTTATATTACTTGTTTTCCCTTTGATCAACATAGACTCATTCCAACAGGCTACCAACGTTACTTGGCCATGGTTCAAAATTACATGGTCCGTCGCCAAAAGCCCTCGTGTAGCTGAACACAGTGCGACATTAATATTCACTCACTCACCCAACAGGCTATCTGGGTGCAAATTGCATGCATGATGTTTTGATCAAGAAATGGCACAATAAGGATCATCATAAACGCTCACAATGCACCTATTTACTCATTTCGGAATTTGTATTTAAAACGACTTGGCTTTAAAATGTGTCATCTCTATCAGTTCTCCCTATTCCGATTATTTTTAGCAATAACTAAAATTTTAAAATATCCTAATATCCTTCTGTGTGTATATGTTACCGTTAAAGTGCGAAATACGTTGTTTCATGGAATAAATACCGTAAAATCCAGCGTATAACGCACACTTTTAACACAGAAAATGATATCGAAATTTAATGGTGTGTGTTAAATGAGAGCTTTAAAAAAGAAACAAAAAAATGAGCATAAAAAAAATTAGACTTCTACATATATCGAAATACTGTTTATTTAAAAGTAATGACATATCTTATATGTACCTTAAGGTATCCAAATACCCTAAAATCATTATTTTTTTAAAAAATTGACAAATTTTCTTTTATTATGATTTTATTTTATAGGCTCCTTATAAGCTTCTTAAAAGTACCAAGTTTTTATTTTCCATTCACTTGAACAAAAGCTTCAAGTGTTTCAGTAAAGCTGATGCCAAAACTTTAAACAAGATGTCAAACTTTAAAATGCGTTTTACTCGAAAAGAGCGTTTTATTTTTTAAAAAACTCAAACGGGGACAGCGATTGCTCAAAAAGTTTTAAGAATAATCAACTGAAATTTTTTGTGTATGTTTTCTATGTAATAGCAAAAGTGTTTTAACCTTCAGAATTTATCAAACACGGTTTTATTACATTTACAGTTCTTTATGTGAATATAATCACTGTTTTTTAAGCAATTTTATATAATAACTAAGATAAAGAGCTCAAGTGTTTGTAAAAATTAAAATATCTCTTATCCTGAAGGTCATTTCAAAAAGGAATGGCAAAGTAATACATCAAAATTGAGAATTTGTTCTTTTACTATTCGTACAGAGCGGGCCCCGTTGATGTAATTTTTTGTCAATTTTTACCCATTTTTTTTCCATTTTTGTTGCAATAATTTATGTTTCTCTTCTTAATTTTAGCCTTCCTTTCTTACGAAATGTATTAAATAAATCTAAAAACCACACAAAAAATCTTCATATCTCCATTTTTTTTTTAAAAAAGTTGTCGCAAGTAGTCGGATACTGTAGGGCTGTAGTTCGAGAAGTGTAATATTTTTTTCTTAAGTTTGGAATACCTCGAGTGACCCTGACTACAAAACTTAAGAGCATTACACGTGTATATTTCAGGTTTCTTCGTAAAAAAAAGAAGTATGCGTTATACGGCGAATATACCAAAAAATTAAAAATTGCAGCTTAAAAGTATAGGTGCACATTATATGCCCGATTTTAAGGTAAGTTCCTATATAAAAACAAATGATGGAATTTGACTCCTCTCATATTCTCCCGACTCAACCTCCCCTCAAATTGTGCGGTTTCAAAACACGCGAGTGACATATGTCCCTGAGGGAAGGTTAAACAATTTTGTGTCTGGCAGCACCTCCATTGGGGTCCCTGACCGCGAGAAGTAAAAAAGATTATTCTTCATTTGGATTCCACTGACGATAATGGGGCGCAAGGGATGGACATCCAATAAAGATAAAAGCATAATATAAACAAGGAGTTGTTTCATTTGCGTCCACTTTGCCTTATCCAATTCCGATCTCTCTGCTGTTGCTAGAGGACGTCCTCTACTTAGTCGCTGCCATTTTGGCGCTCGGCCAAGGAAGCCCTCCACCGCCCCCAAGAGACGTCCCGAGGGGGTGCAGGGGCAAAACACCAAAACGCGCGGGAATTCTGGGCCGAAAGGGCGATATTTTTCTTTCTTCAGAGTGTCCTTTCTTCGAATTTCGGGTGTCCCAACAACATTCGTTAATTGTTTTTGGAAAAATGAAAATTTTATTCACTCTTAATGGTTAAAAAATGTTGGCGTTAAAATAGAACCTATGAAGGAAAATTTTATATCGATATTTGGATCAGATTTCGTAAAAAACCCAGTCAAGTATGAATTTTAAGCGACGATTGTCTCAAGCACACTTTCCTTATATTTCATGGATTTTGTTAAAAAATTTTGCGACTGTAAAATTTTTTTAAAAAAATTATTTTTAAACTGTGATAATTAAAAAAAAACCCGCCTAACATTCTTATAAATTTGCTACAGTTTAAAATATCTTAACACTGAGTAATTTTTCATGCCGTTTTTCTTTTCCCATTTTTTATTTTCAATTCTTTTAAAACTAAGTTTTCCCCCTCATTATGCTTTTTGAATTATTTTATACTTACATACTTTATACTTGAAACCGATATGAAAAAACTGGGGAAAATATTTCAATGGGGGAAAAATGTTTTAAATAAAACGACTTGTGAGTAGACCGGGGTCAAACCTGTTATGATTTGGTTCTATAACGTTAAAGAATAGTAAAATTGCTTAAATGAATTCGAACAATTTTTTATTCCATTAGGCTTAGCTACGCTAACATTAAAACGTTACAACTAGTCTGATGTCAAAATACGGACTGTTGCCAATCCGGTAAACTAAAGAAGGTTACAAAGAAATTGCTCCCAGATTTACAAGTATAAATATAAACAAAGTTAGTTTACATAAAATACAAAATATAGATAATTACAAATGCCTAAATATAAAATTATGAAATTCATCTTAAAAATTAATTTTCAAATTATAATGTTCCATAATTTTATTACATTTTTGTTTCTTTATTCACTCACTTCGCTTGAGCAGCCATTAGTTGGCAACGAGTTGAATAATATTTGTCTCAACAAAAACCTTCAACCTGGGTGTACAAGGCCAGCCGGCGCTATTTTATTGTTTATCGTGCAATAAATGCGTATTTCTGAAAATACAGGATGACTTTGCGTTTGGTAGATAGATAGATTGTTTTTTTTTCAAATAGCATTCAGAAGCGACTCGAAGTTTATTGGCAACGGATATATCGTCATATCGAATCACGATCAAGTGACGAAAATGATACCCGAGATGGCACCGCCCTCTTTAGCTTGCACACTAACACGAGTACAAAGCCGTGGTAGTCTAGTGGCTGTGATTGCAGACTTGTTGCCGGGGTGTCATGAGTTCGATCCGTTGTGACACTAAAGACCCAACGTGTAGAGGTGTTGGTGCACGTTATATTTGTCAAGGTCCTAACATCCTCCCATTACTATTGTGTGGAAATTAGAGGATGGGATGCCAGCTCAGTGGTCGTCCTCTTCCCTTGACCGTGATTCAAAATGACAAGGTCCTCCGCCAATAGCCCTCGTGTAGCTTCATTTTGCGACGTAAATATACATTCACTCACTATCCCCCACTACTTAGAGCTATGACAAACAACAACTCCTCTACCCGGAGGATCTTTAGTAGACACAGGATACGAACATGGCTCGACTGATAACAAGTTCACGACCCTGACCAAAATCACTTCCACGTTACATTTGGCAGGGAGTACTGCGGCCATGGTAGCCTACTGGTCAAGGTATCTGATCATGGCTGGCTTGTCGCGAGTTCAAGCCCAGTACATCTAAGGACCCGTCGTGTAGAGGAGCGATGCACGTTAAAACTGTGGAGAGCCCAAACGTCCTCTAGTTGGTATGGTGTGGTGTGGTAGTTAGGAGAGTGGGTGCCAACTCGGGTGTCGTTTTCGTCACTTGACCATCGTTCAAAATGACGAGGTTCGTCACCCAAAGCCCTCGTGTAGCTGAATAGTGCAGAGTTAATATTTACTCACTCACTTGGCAGTGAGTACTTGGTTGGAATGAAGAAAATATATTCTGATAGGCTACCTATATATATATATATATATATATAACGGAGCTTTGTCGGAAAGTACTTAAGTGCTCACCCCAAACTAGTGATTTATCGCCAAAGCTTAACTGCCTGCTACACATTAATCACTACGGATTTCGAGAGTTATGGCAACCGTTTTCATTTTGAACCTATTGTTCGCGAAAGCATGACAGAGGATTAATATGTAGCTATTTAAATGATTACTCTGTAAATCCATCAATTATTATGATCAATTTTTGAAACATTCTCTGAATTATTTGAAACTAAGCTTAAATTTCTGTTATTTGGTTTTGATAAAGTCACATTTCAGCAACTAAACGGAAAATCTGAGACAACTTTTATCCTCTGTTACCTCATCACTAAGGTGAACGGAGTTTATCAACAATGCGCGTATTGTTCGATCCGATAGGTCACGATTATATTTCGCTACAACTCTAATAAATGCTGTAACTACACTGTTAATGTTAACTTACAAGGAGAGGGCACGACTAAGGAAATTCATTTGGGTGAGTGAGTGAGTGAGTGAAGATTAACGTCGCACTGTTTAGCTACACGAGGGCTTTTGGCGACGGACCACGTAATTTTGAACCATGGTCAAGTGACGTGGACGACACCTGAGCTGGCACCCCCTCCTAACTACCACACCACACCAACGGGAGGACGTTTCAGCTCTCGACAGATTTAACGTGCATCGCTGCCCTACACGGCGGGACTTTAGTGGTACTGGGATCGAACTCGTGACCAGGCAAGCCACGATCCGATACCTATACCACTCGGCTACCGCGGCCACGAAATTCATTTGGGGGCGAGACTTGGTGTAATAGTAGAACTCCTTTAGGGTGTTTAACCCTCAATTTAATTCTACCGAATGGCCAGTCAATTCGGAGAAAAAATCTTTCAAGTTTCATGCTTAGCATTTAAACAATTAAATTTCATTTTCCTCCAACGATTTCGTAGCTTGGTTGGTACATCGTCTGCATGCTATGCGTGAGGTCTGAGTTCGATTCATTAATCAAAATTTCTTTTTTTTTCATTTCATTTAATTATTTTTAAAATTAAAAAAACCTATTTATGAAAGGTTTATTAAATATTAAATGATATTTTATTAAATTTTTCGTATTTTATAAACTAAAAAAATACTGTAATTATATAAATATTTATATTAAATTTTATATATAAATGTATTTTATATTAATAAATAATATTTATAATAAACTATATAAAACAAATATTAAATGATATTATACATAAAAATTAGTAACAAATAGTTTTATAATGAGAAATAAAATATACTTTAAATAAAATATTATATATAATATAAAATAATTCATAAAGTATATTATTAATTTAATTATTTTATAATTTTATAAAACATTTAATAAGTTCTTTTTAAATAAATTTAAATAATTTTAAAAAGTTTATTTTTAAATAATTTTTAAAAAATTAATTACTATTTCAATAATAAATAATACATTTAATAATAAATTAATAAAAATTTTAATAATAAATTAATAATTAATTAATAATCATTTCAAAAATAAATTAATAATTTTAAAAATTATTACTTTTAATAAAATTAATAATTTTAATAAGAAATTAATAAAATTTTAAAATTAAATTAATAATTTTAATAGTAAATTAATAATTTTAATAATTCTTATTAATAGTTTTTAATAATATTTTTTATTAATTAATTTTAATTATGAATTAGTTTAATTATTAATTATTTCAAGTAACAACTATTTTATATAATTTTATCAATAATTATTTTATATAATTTTATCAATAATTATTTTATATAATTTTATCAATAATTATTTTATATAATTTTATCAATAATTATTTTATATAATTTTATCAATAATTATTTTATATAATTTTATCAATAATTTTATATAATTTTATCAATAATTATTTTATATAATTTTATCAATTGTCAATTTAATTATTGTCATGCAGCCCACTTCCACTGAACTCCAATGAGTGAACGAGAGAAGAGAAGCGCAAGCGAAAATAGAGGGAAAAAAAGAGATTATTCTCACGTAGGAGACAGAAGATAAGAAGGAATAAAACATGAGATCTATTTTTTGATTCAGAAAGAAGAGCATTTAAGCAAAAAATGTGCCCAAAGCATTAAAATCCGATATTTTAATGAAGTTAATTGGCGAGAAAGGTGCCAATATTTTGGTTTACATTATTGTGATGACAACTAAGGGATTGCGAGAAAATAAAAACATTAATTGTGAAAAAGTACGAACCCTCTCCTTTTGTTTGCTTAGAGAACTTTAAGAAAAGTAAATGGCTCTCAGGACATAAATTTTCCTAGCCTTATATAGTATACGGCGCTATATTAATTATATAAATGATACTTAAGTATTATCTCAACGGTATTGGAGATGTTATATGAAAGGAAGTACATGGTTGCCAATTCAGTACGTATGACACATGGGAAATCAGGGTTGCCAACTTGGCTAGTTATCTTGAACGTTGGCTTTGTTACGGTTGTACATAAGTACCATGTAAACATATATTATATAAATATAATCTAGGAGAGAAATTTACATATAAATATTTTTAAATAATTAGACTAACTGATATTTAAATCGTATATAGTGATATATAAATAAATAATAATGTATAATTATTTAAACGTTGCCCTTTACAAGAAATAGTTAAAATAAACAAATCCACTGATGAATGGGCACGAAAAGGAGAACTATTTAACGCCCGCAAGCGAATATGTTGTAAAAGAGAATGCAGTACATCCGAACGATTGGATTCTTTTGCCCAGAATAAATCGGAGGTTTTCACTTCTATTGAGTGATCATAAGCACACACTCAATTTTTTTTGTAGTAATATATACTGAATGGTCAAAGTATTATGACCCCCCTTGAATACAATATTGGACCACATTTTGTCTCTAATACTGCATATATTCTTCTTGGAACGGACCCCATGTTGGTAGGTGGTTTGAGTTACCTGATACCACATCCAATGAATTGCACTTTCCAATGCTTTCAGATTGGATGATACTGGATCCAACTGCAGTTTGATCTCATCCTACGGATTCTCAAGTGGATTGAGGTCTGGTGATTGGGCAGGTCTACTAAGAAAAGTAAAGTTTCAAGGGTCTTTGAATCATCTGGAGACAATGCCAGCTGTAGAACAGGGAGCATTGTCTTGCTGAAAGTATCCATCTCTTGCAGGATATTTTATTAATATAAAAGAATGTACTTGATCTGCAATAACACTTAAATATCCTTGGAATCAAAGGACCTATGCACGATGCCAGAATATCCTTTCTCAAACCATAATATTGCCTCCTTCAGGTAGAAGAGTGTGGCCGCGGTAGCCGAGTGGTATAGGTATCGGACTGTGGCTTGCTTTGTCACAGGTTCGAGCCCAGTACCACTAAAGACCCGCCGTGTAGGGCAGCGATGCACGTTAAATCTGTTGAGAGCTGAAACGTCCTCCCGTTGGTGTGGTGTGGTAGTTAGGAGAGGGGGGTGCCAGCTCAGGTGTCGTCCACGTCACTTGACCATGGTTCAAAATTACGTGGTCCGTCGCCAAAAGCCCTCGTGTAGCTGAACAGTGCGACGTTAATATTCAAGCAATCAATCAATCAGGTAGAAGAGTTGCGGCAAATGCAGATGGGGTTCGTACTTTCATTCAGTTTTCTCTATAATCACATGCTGCCATCTACGTAGTGTAATTGAAAACCTGATGCATCGGACGACATGGCCTTTTTCCAATCATCTGCAGTTCGATCCTTGTCTTTTTTGCGAAACGGAGACGTCTGTTCTTGTCCAAGGGCAACAGTAGAAGCTTTCCAACAGGTCGTCGACTTAATGTGTGACGAACAGTTCGTTCAGATATGTTCGCAGTTGCTCTTTGATTAAGATTTTCCCACGATTTGTATTACGGTTGCTTTTACGTTGTATTGGACAGCTTTCGAATTTCTCTTTTCCGAGTGATTTTTCAGTAGCCTAAGATGATCACAAGCCTTACGTTGAGATCTGGTTTTCTGCTTGGGGGTATCCACTCTCAGTAAACATTTCTGCTCTCGAACACTTCCCAAGTGCAGCTGTTTTGCTGATACTGGTTCCGATACTTCCAGCACGTGCAATCTCCATGTATTTAAACTAAATTAAATTTTGTTTTTTCTCCATTTCTTCGTAAGCAATTGATGCTTGACTCTTCCTGCACTTCCCCTTGTAATTGTAATCTCATCTTCTAGCGTAACAACATGAAGTTATGGCTGATTTCCGCTGATGGTAAAGTGGTCATAAAATAATTTGGCCCATCCGGGTATATTTATGAAAACAAAATAAAGGGAAACTTCTCAATACTTGAAAAAAAACCCAAATTATATTTTTTGTAACAAATAATAAGAAAAGTCATGAGAAAAATGTTACAAACAGATTTTGCTTTCAATTCGATCTAAGAAAGAAAACTTCAATCTAAATTGAAAAACGATTCTAAATAATTGTCAAATTATTTAATGACGTACCGGTCTAAAGAGGAATTTAGGGAAATACGAAAGGATTGGTTGCCAATCAACATTGTGTGGCCGCGGTAGCCGAGTGGTATAGGTATCGGACCGTGGCTTGCTTTGTCACGAGTTCAAGCCCAGTACCACTAAAGACCCGCCGTGTAGGGCAGCGATGCACGTTAAATCTGTCGAGAGCTGAAACGTCCTCCCGTTGGTGTGGTGTGGTAGTTAGGAGAGGGGGGTGCCAGCTCAGGTGTCGTCCACGTCACTTGGCCATGGTTCAAAATTACGTGGTCCGTCGCCAAAAGCCCTCGTGTAGCTGAACAGTGCGACGTTAATATTCAATCCATCAATCAAGCCAATCAACATTGCATTTAGAAGTCCAAAGAGAGTTAATGCGATAAACTGTATCTTTCTGAACCACTTTAATGTGAAGAGAACCACACCTGATCTTGCACCCGGCTCTCCAAACTTCCACATGATTTCAGGACTCTTAAATTGCAAATTTTTCAATTTTTTGAAAAAAAAATATATGTTAAAGCCTCAACATTTCTGAGCATTTTGATACCAAAAATTTGTTCATACTGGAAACAATTCCAAAGTTATCGAGAAATAACTAGTGAATCTTAAACTCATAAACCCCTCATCTCTTTCTTATCTTTAACTTGATTTTTCTCAAAACAAAATTTTACTTTGCGCTCAGGATTTCTCAGAAACTATTAATGAAATCAATTTGAAATTTCATACACGTGTTTAAAATAAGGCTCTTTATAACTTATACAACAATTTTCAAAAAAAATTTCAAGATAATTTTTTTATTTGAATTTTAATTAATTTTTTTCTTAAAGTTTTAAAATTTTCGTTATTAAAAAAAAATTTATTTAAAAATATTTTTTTCTCTTTAAACGTCTTAAAAGTTAGTATAACTTAAAGTGAACATTTTTATACCAAGTAGTATTAATTTTGTAAATTTTGATTAATTTTGTTCTTCAGAATCCTACGCGGTGTAAAATACTCATTTTCATATTTTTGAAAAATTGTCCAAAATTTATATTTTTTTTTAACTTTTTAAATTTTTTCTCAAATTCTCAGAAAATTCGAGAAGTAATGTAAGTATATATGACTATCATGTGATAAAGATTTAAAATTATTGTTTTGTTTTATTGCTAAGTTGCATTGGATTGTTAGAAGGGTGTTTTTCGATTGCACGGATATCTGTTAAGGGTCCTGAGACCCTTAAACGTGAAGACTTGGAGTCTTGAAAGATTTAACGTGCATCAACTACTCTACACAGTGAGTCCTTAGTGGGGTAGCAGAACTCAAAAACACGACTCGACTAAAGAATGGTGGCCATGTTATCGACCGTGACCACCAGGCTACCGCTGTCTACTTTACCTGAGCTGGGTGTTCGTGGTAGAATAGTGATCATGGTCACAAGTTCATAGCCGTCATACCTCGAGTTCGAGTCCAGTGGCATTAAATACCGGTCGTGTAGAAGGGCTGATACACGTTAAATCCATCGTGGCTCAAACTCCCTCCCTTCGTGTGGTGTGGAAGTTAGGAGAGGGTATCATCCTCGTCACTTGTGACCATGGTTCAAGCAGGATTGATATGTTTCGTCGGCAATAGCTTTCGTGCTCCTTTATAGATGCAAATATAACTTTTGGCGATATACCTGGAAGCCTTGAGCCTCGGTCAAATGACGAAGACGACACCTTCGCAAGCACCAACCCAACACACCAACGAGAAGACATTGAGCCTCGACAGATTTAATGTACATCGGCCTCCTCTACACAACCGGTCTTCAATAGTACCAGGATTTGTGCCCGCAACACTTCAGGCACAAATTCATGACCATAACCACTGGGCTACTGCGGCCTCGCGAGTAGGGCCACACAAGTATCTTAAAGAATAAGTAAATAAATTTAATTGATAAAATTGTTTTTGTTTATTTTCCAACTTTGGGAAGGAAGTTTATTAGTTCATGAGTACTACGTGAAAAATAAAGATGAAACTTGTGATGTTTCCACCCCTCTCCAAGAGGCTCTCTGTGCTCAACTCCTGTAAGAGTATTTTCTTTGTTTTCAATAGATAGCTTCTCGGCACCGGCGCATTAGGGGGGGAGGTGGCCAGAATCGAGAAATTGCCCGAGGGGTTTGCTGTAAACAAACGGGCAGTTTTTATAAGATACGTGTGTTGGATGCAACTACAATAACATCATACATTCAACAACGTATCACAAAACTACTATAATAAAAGTAATGAAACGCGTATGCTTACGAAAATAGAATGGTTTCGTCTTTTTTATGTTTGAGGAGCAATAACATCGTTCACGAAAATCTTTGATAACTTTATTGTTTTTATCGTTCTGAATGGCATTCCGATGAAGAAGGCGGAATTTCATAGAACGAAGGATCTGGAGAGCAGTAAAATGTCTCAGTTTAACTGACGAATAGAAATAAATTTATGGGATGTATGTTATGGGCGCATAAAGTGAATGATAAATTGCAGTGATTGGATGGAATGACACAATTTGTTCGACATGTCGAAATGGGTCCGCCTTCAAGAGAATATGGGCGTTAATTAAAAAAACTAAAAAATATGCTGTCATAGTGTTGTGAGAGAGTGTGTGTGTATGTGGGTGTGAATCGGACTAAAAAGAAAAAAAAATTCTTAATAGAAGAATAAAATAATTAACGAGAAAATTAATGCCATTGGGGTAAAAACCTGGGGTGCTCTATATTAAGTGTTATAACTTTTTACTAGTTCTATTCCGAAATGCTGAGTTACTGTAAAAATGTAGTACAAAGCACCCCACACGCTTTTACCCCCAACGATATTCTCTCATTTTCTCGTTAATCATTTTATTCTTATTTGAAGAATTATTTTTTTTACTTTTTATTTAGATTCACACTATAAAAGCGTGTTTTTTAGTTTTTTTAAACTATCATTTTTCATTGTTAAATTTATCCTTGAGTTTGATATTTGGAGCCGAAATTAGTGGCTGCTGGAATTAGTCTTGCTCTTCAATGGATATTAATTCACGTGTCTGAAGGGTATTTTTTCTCCCCGTTTACAAGACCTTGGATGAGTCCCATATCGTTATATTTTAAAGATTCTGTCTCTATACAGGTCAAACTAATAAAAATGTGTTAAGAAGAAATATTAAACGCCATCGTATTATCACCTTTTAAACGTATTGCTATTCTGTTAATTCATATCATCACTTCTAAACGTATAGCTTTATAAAAATAAAAAAATATTTAACAGAACATGATTTTTTTTCACATGCATGAGTTTTTGTTTTTTATTTCCCTTTTCAGAAAAACTAGACAATTGTTTACATTATGGTAAACAATTGATGACGCACTCACCCTTCCCTTTCTCACATAAAAACACTTCTTTTGTTTGTTTTATTTGTATTAACCACAAGCCTATACGCTTTTATGGTTGCACCGTAATCTTTAAGTCGCTAAATCTGGAATTCGTCGCCAAACCTGTGACAAACCTATACGGAACTTTCTCACTAACCTTTTGAGACGTCTTTTTTAGGGAAATTTAATTCCCCTACCTATTTCCAATCAGCTCCAAAGAGAGGACAGGATTCCTTGTTATGCAGATTAGATAAAGTATTTAAGTCAAACGGAATAGTAAAGTAAAAAGCAGTAGGAGAGAGAGACACCACACCAACTTCCACACCAACGCGAGGACTTTGAATCTAGAAAGATTTAATGCGCATCCACCCTTTTGCATGGCAGGTCTTCAGTAGCACCTGGAATTAGATCCACCATTCGACAGAAACAATGACAGCCACGAGTTCAAGACCCTGTTAGTTACAGTCACAGTAAGAAATAAGTAACCTTATCTAATCCGTGCTCGGGGATGTCATGAGTTTGAGCCCAGTACCACTGAAGACCCACCGTGTAGGGAAGCGATGCGCGTTAAATCTGCCGAGAGTTGAAACGTCCTCCCGTTGGTGTGGTGTGGTAGTTAGGAGAGTCCGTTGCCAAAAGCCCCCGTGTAGCTCAACAGTGCGACGTTAATATTCACTCACTCACTAATCCACGCTCTTGTGCGCAACAGAGTGCGATCGAGAAGTACCTTAACTTAAACAATTTATAAGTAGAACTTATTTTAAAAATGCCACAACCGCAAATATTTTTTAAAAACTTTCATTTTCTATTCATAGCAATCTTCTATTGTAAATACAGGGTGTCCGGGCTTAAAGTATCCAAAAGTTATGGTTTATTACGGAAATACCCATTAGAATGGAATAAACTGTGCATCTGTGGATTGGAAATCTTTTCGAAATTTTTTAGGTTTAGTTCGATCGGCCGCACATGTGCGCATTATTCGGCAATCACAGACTATAAACTTGTTACACTGATTCATTAGTAAAGACGTAGACGCCACAGCAAAAGGTGCAGTGTGTACTTTGGTTAACGGAATTTAAACCAATCCCACGTGTACACGACGTGACGACTACAAGTACAGTAAATCCTCGTTCATTCATACTTCATTAAATTCCTGACAGTTACTTTTTAAAATCGTGGCCATGATACCTTGGTGGCTATGGTTACGACTTCGAGACCAGCATGCCAGGGTGAGTGAGTGAATATTAACATCGCACTATTCAGTTACTCGAGGGCTTTTGGTGACGGGCCTCGTCATTTTGAACCACGGTCAAGTGACGAGAACGACACCTGAGCTGGCACCCCCTTTTCTTAACTTCCTCACCAACGGAGAGGACGTTTGAGCCTCGAAAAATTTAACGTGCATAGGACCCCTACTGCCAGGTGGGTCTACTGAGGTACTAGGCTTGAACTCATGACATGCTGACCACGAGTCCTTTACTTTGACCACTAGGCTACCGCGGTCATGGCAGCGTGTCAGGAGTTCAAGACCTAAGGTGACTCACCGTGTAGAGAGGCTGATGCACGTTAAATCCGCTGAGGCTCAAAGCCCTCACGTTGCTTGGTGTTGAAATTAGGAGAGTGAGGTGCCAGCTCAGGTATCGTGTAGTTATCACTAAACCGATATTCAAATGAAGAGGTCCGTAGCCTATAGACCTCATGTTGCTTCATAGTGCGGTGTTTAAAAGTGACCGTAGTAGCCTAGTGGTCAAGGTATCGAATCGTGGCTGGCATGTCATGATTTCGAGCCCAGTACCTCTAAAGACCCACCGTTTAGGGGAGCGATGCACATTAAATCTCCTGTGAGCTCGAAAGTCATCCCGTTGGTGTGGTGTGGTAGTTAGTGGGCGGGGTACCAGCTCAGGTGTCGTCCTCGTCACTTGACCATGGTTCAAAAGTACGAGGTTCGTCGCCACAAGTCCTCGTGTAGCGGAAATGTGCGACGTTAAATTTCACTCATTTTTAAAAATCATAATAAACTTAGTTAAAAAGTTGGGTTAGAATTGCAAAATTGTAGGATAAAATTAAAGATCGCTTTATTTCTGTGGAAAATACGCTTCATTTGAGCAATAATGAAATCGTATCTGGATATTACGAATATTTTCGAAGACTCCATCAATTCATTGTTTCAAGAAATTAATGTTAAAGGAAGACAAGAACAGATTTTTCCAAACCATTGTGTATAACAAGTGCTCTCAGAGAAGTTTTTGAACCATCATGGTCTAAGGTAAGGGTCTTCAACCTTTAACGCTCGAGGGCCATATTAATAAATCCATGATGATCGGTCGGCCACACGACTGTCAAAAAAAATAATCTAGTCAGGAAATTTAAATAAGAAAGGGAGGTTTGCTTATAAGACTGCAACTAATTCTAAGGGAAGAGATTAGTGAGTGAAACGTAACATCGCAATGTTCAGCTACACGAGGGCTTCTGGCGACAGATCTCGTCATTTTGAACCGCGGTCAATGACGAAAACGACACCTGAGCTGACACCTTCTAACTACCACACCACACCAACGGGAGGACGTTTGAGCACTGGACAGATTTAACGTGCATCGCTCTCCTACGTGGCGGGTCTTTAGTGGTACTGGGCTCGAACTCATGAGATGCCAGCCACGATCTGATACCTTGACCACTAGGCTACAGTGGCCACCTAAGGGAAGAGAGTTGAGAGTAAGGGGTGTTGCAGTTTTTTATACATATATCGGTTTCAAAAACGTCAAATGGAAGTCAAATTAAAAAAAAATTGCGTATTAAGGATAAAAGTCTTCCTTCTTCTTCTGAACACTTCTGGGATTCTATACATTTTCATATTTTTTATATTTAAAATTATCTAAGATGCAATAAAATTTTTATCTCAAATGGATATTAAGCATATCAATAAAATGTTTTAAGTATCAAGAATAACATGAAAAAAAATGACGCTTTTTTACGACAAAAAGCAGACGAGGCAATTTTTCCTGAAATTACCTTGGAATCAAAAGAAGGGTCACTTAAATGCCTTCAGCGGGCCACGGGTTGAAGACCCGTAGTCTAAGGTAACGGTCGCCAATCGGCGGTCCGTGAAAACGTTTAATGGTCCGCAGAAAAATAATTCAGACATAATTTATATTTTTATGAATATTCAGTTACAAAAATGACGAATAACAAAGCATACTATGGAATATGAATTATGCTTTTTTTAAAAAAATTTCAGCTTTTACTTTTAGAGAAATTTATTCTGAGTTTAGCGATTTTTTAGCTACTTTTGCTGGTGTATATAGCGATATTAGAAAGTGAGAGTTGGCAACCCGTTGAATTGGTAGCATAACATTTTAGTTTGTTGATATTACTTTACTTTGCCGATTTGTTCTTCTTTTTCGCAACGTTCCTTTATAGTGATATGGAATTGAATATAAAAACGTAAATAAGGTAAACTGTATAGTTGTATTCCAAATATAAACTTTTGCTTAAAAAGGTCCGTAGGGTTCTAAAGGTTGGTTTCCACTGATATGAGGAGTTTTCTCCCCAGCTTAACAGATATCATGTAAGTAATGTCTCTCTCTTGTGTATATCTGTTACCGTTAAAGTGTATAATTCTGTTACTTCATTGAATAACTAGATATTTCATGAAATAACTAGACAAGTCAGTTAAAGTACATAATAGATGAAAAATTTAATACTTTACTTAGTTATTCTATGAAATAACTAGTTATTTTATAAACTAATGATAGATCGTTAAAGTAAAAAATAAACAATTTCAAAGTTATTTTATAAATTAATTGATCATAAATAGCTAAAATCTCTCAAAAAATACATTTATCTCTATCGTGGATGATTAATTGATAAATAATAAGAAAAACGGATATAATTTATAATTGCTCATATTGCTAACATTAGTTAAACAGTAAAGTGGGAAAAGAACATGTTCAGAAATAGTTATATTTAAATAGTATAAAAAAATGCTAGGAGAAGAGAGAAAAACTGTTGCTTCGTAAAAACATCGTGTAAATTTTTTCAAACAAAAATGTTAAGAATCCAGCATTTCTGCTTAAAATGATATCAAGAAATACGATAGTTAGAAGTATTTTTTAAAATTTGTTCAAGGAAGATATTCCTTAGCACGCATCAAATGAACTCTGCTAGGAGACCCTGTGTTTCCCCTTGCATAAGCTTCGAGCGTAAATCCCAATGATGTGTAAGTGGAAAAATCAGATTTTATTGGGCTTATCCAAAAGTGTATGGGTACACGTCTTTTAGATCTTAAAAGCGAAACAGAGAAAAAAAAGTTACGTGATAGAAAAAGCCTAAGAGGTCGTAACTGACTCCACCGACATTTTAATATAAAAAGTTCTCAAGTATTATAGTGTGGCTATTAGAAATAATATCAATTATCTACACAGTATGAAAACTGCTGTTTGGGCTGTTTATTTTCATCTTCTGTCTTCAAGCGAGAGCCCTCAACATGGACTGTGTCCTGCGGATATAAATGCCTGGTGCGTTTCAAAAGACAGAAGCTGAATGTAAGGAAAGGCACTATGATCATAAATACATACACACATACTATATACCATAATGAGCTAAATGAAGCAAATTTTTAGATATCTAGGTGAACCCATGTTATTAAGAAAATGTTTACATGGAAAGACTCAGAACCCAAATGAGTCAGTTGATAAAACCATATGGTCAATTTATCCCAAGATCTACATTTGCGGAAATAAAAACTCTAAAATTAGGAGTAAATATGGATATTGTACAGTTCAATATGAGTCATGTAGCAAAATTAATTATCTTAAGACATAGTGATGTTGAACTAAGTTATAACTGTGTGTCTGCTTCAAAAAACTAGATACACTTAGGATTCGCGTAGCCATACGAAAGCCTCTGGAGATCACCAAAAAGAGCAAAATTGTTAAAAATAATGGAAAAAATAGAAGTCTTTTGCATGAGCAGAGAACAAAAAAAATGCTTTGTAAGCTTCTGGAAAATATTATAAAAAGTAAATACTCTAAAAAAATTACAAATTTTTACTTTAAAGCCTGTTTTCTCAAAATGAAATGTGGCCGCGGTAGCCGAGTGGTATAGGCATCGGATCGTGGCTGGCTTTGTCACGAGTTCGAGCCCAGTACCACTAAAAACCCGCCGTGTAGGGCAGCGATGCACGTTAAATCTGTCGAGAGCTGAAACGTCCTCCCGTTGGTGTGGTGTGGTAGTTAGGAGAGGGGGGTGCCAGCTCAGGTGTCGTCCACGTCACTTGACCATGGTCCAAAATTACGTGGTCCGTCGCCAAAAGCCCTCGTGTAGCTGAACAGTGCGACGTTAATCTTCACTCACTCACTCACTCAAAATGTAATATTTTCCTCTTTATGTATTTTTTTCTCAAAAACTGCTTATCATATCACCCTCAAATTTCCTGTGAGCAGACTTTTAACATGTTTGCACATTTTAATGGAGGGAGATATACTAGCACACTGTTTTAAATATGACTTTTTTTAAACTAAATTTTAAGCGGGGGAATTAGACAATTTTTATAAAAATACATAATTAATAGTTTTTAACAAAAAGACAAAACCCTTCGTTAAAGTGTTATTGATAGTACACATAACCAACTGTAAAAATTTTATCTATGAGTAATTAGGAGCTTCTGAGAAAAAGGTACATAAACTTACGCAATTTAACATGGGTTCCTATGGACATGCTTAAGAGAATATTAATTTAAATTATATGAAATACTTTTATTTTACTATTCATTATTTATTAGAGGAAGGACTACTGTGATGATACTTAGAATTGTGGTTCAAAACTGACTAAAAGCAGCTAGAACTAGTTCAAAGAACTTACGAGTGCCGTATTTCATACTTTAACGATCAAGTAATCGATAGTCTATAGAATACCTAGGTAGTTCGTAGAATTCAATAATTTTATATACTTTAACTGCCTTGTATACTTATTTCATGAAATACCTAGTTATTCTGTGAAATAACGGATTTCATACTTTAAGGACGGATTTTATACTTTAAAATCTACTATTTTGCTTGCTTCTTATTCCAGATAAATTACATTGTACCGTATTCCAATTCTTCTATTTGTTCGTTTTTTAAAAATCATAAAATTGAAATAATGTTGCGAATAATCCTCCCTCTCATGAGCAAGAAACTTTAAAAATCAATGATTAACTCCTTAACGCGTGCGCGATCGCATTAATTCGATGGAGCTAAAATTGTCTAAAACAGGGATACTCAACCTTTTCTTTCCACCGGGCCGCATACACATGACAGGTATTTCACGCGGGCCGCATACATATAAGAATTTCAAGCGGTCCATAACATACGGATATCGGAAAAAATGCATTATAAGATAAAAAAAAAAGTTAATCAAAATATTCAGACTCATTTTTGGCTATTTTAATACTAACCTGACTTTTCTATCAAACACACACAAAAACATTTGTTTTTATGCAGTTTTACTGAGTTATGGGAGAATCTCTCTATTTCCTTTCATCTATGAACAAGCCACTTGCTTTTATTATACTATTAAAAGAAAAAAAATTAACGGCAAAATTGATATATTTGATTGCTTGATTGATAGAATTTCCTGTTAAATTTTAGTACATAGTTCTCCAAAAAATTGAATTTTTTAGTGCAAGGGGCCATGACCGGGCCACTCAGAAAAGGCCAGCAGGACCACAAGTGGCCCGCGGGCCAAAGGTTGAGTAGCACTAGTCTAAACATTGTATGTTCAATGTAATTCGAGTAGAGTTGTATTTTATACTGCTGTAATTTTCACACTCGATCATAAGCGAGTTCCACCAATCATTTTGAGACTGATTGCGATCTGTCGTCGTGATTCATAAAAAAGTGTTGTTGTTGTTTCTAATGCCACCTGTCTGACACAGTCAGATGGAGGCCCACGAAATTCATCGTGGCAAGGGGCTAGAAGTACGCCTGTCGTTGGCCTTGAGCACCATACAGGTAGCAGTACGATTTAGCTCAGTGAAATTCCCGAAGGGACGATAGATGGCGACACCACCAATTTTGGCATGGAACTGAAGGGGAGGGAAATATTCTTCAGTCACCTGCACTCATGATTCAGCCCGCGAGACTTTCGAACTCACTGATTTAACGAGCACGTACTCCGTATGTACTCGGAGAGTATTGGGTGGCATCGGGCCGTGTGATCCCAGGCCTTCCGGTCTGGAGTCCCAGTACCACTAAAGACCCGCCGTGTAGGGCAGCGATGCACGTTAAATCTGTCGAGAGCTGAAACGTCCTCCCGTTGGTGTGGTGTGGTAGTTAGGAGAGGGGGGTGCCAGCTCAGGTGTCGTCCACGTCACTTGACCATGGTTCAAAATTACGTGGTCCGTCGCCAAAAGCCCTCGTGTAGCTGAACAGTGCGACGTTAATATTCAAGCAATCAACCGGTCTGGAGTCCGATGCTCTAACCACTAGACTACCTGCGACCATATAAAAAAAAGTTATTTCAGTTGCTAGACATCAGCATTCGGAACGCATATGTTTTGTATAAATAAAATTGAGGTGGCAAAAAATTTAGATTTCAGAAATTAGTAGAAAGTCTTGTATACAAAGTTACCATTTCAATACAAAAATCAAAAGACCAAAATCTTCTGAAATGATACGACTAATGGAACATTATTTCTCCAGCTTAGTTCCAACAACATGTGTAATAATTGCAATGTGCTGGGTTACGTGCTGCACCTTCCTTCCAAACTTGATCTTGAACACTTTTTTAAAATGAATACTACTACTATAATTTCTGTTAAAAAATACAAATATTTTTACTGATAAAAATGTTTTTTCTTTCCCAAATTCAGTTTGAACAGAAAGATAATAAAAGTCGATGTATGTGCAAGTTTGAAATAGTCGGCTATTATTTGCTGTGGAATCAAAATCCAAAATTAAATAAAATAAAAATTGATTAATTTTGTACTTTTTTTTTTTAAAATTTTGGCCAAAGCATTGTTCTAAATGTGTTTTCTTATGGTATCTGGCTACTTGCGACAACTTTTTTTTTTAAATAGAGATAAGGAGATTTTTTTTGTGGTTTTTAGATTTATTTAGTACTTTTTAAGCAAAAAAAAGGCTAAAATTAAGAAGAGAAAAATAAATTATTACTTCTAAAATGGGTAAAAATTGACAAAAAATTTCATAAACGGGGCCCGCTCTGAACAAACAGTAAATGAACAAATCTCAATTTTTCAATTTTGATGCATTACTTTGCTATTCATTTTTGAAACGACCTTCAGGATAAGAGATTTTAATTTTTACAAAAACTACATCACTTTATCTTAGTTATATGAAATTGCTTTAAAAATAGTGATTATATTCACATAAAGAACTGTACATTTTGTAAAAAATAGTGATTGATAAATCTGACGGCTAAAACAGTTCCACTGTTATACAGAACACACACACAAAATTTCAGCAAATTAGTTAAAAAACTTTTTGAGCAATCGCTGTCCCCGTTTGAAATTTTCGAAAAAAAAACATACATTTCGAGTAAAACGCATTTTAAAGTTGTGGCATCTGCTTTTATTAAAACACTTGTGGTTTTGTTCTAATGATTGGAAAATAAAAAAAAATTGGTATTTTTATATCAAGCTAAAATAAAAATGGCCTGTAAAATAAAATTTAAAAAATTGCATTTTTTTTAAAAAAAAATCATGATTTTAGGGTAGTTGAATACCTTAAATAAAAAAAATTACTTTTTGTGACGGTTTTTTTCAAAATAAGTGAGCGTTTAAGAGTTAATCATGAACAAAAAGAATTCCATAACAATACTCGCAAGGTGAACGAGAAAAGGGAAAGAGCGCGTTTCGATTAGCCAGAAGATTAATCGATTCATCGCTTAAGGAAGGGTATTAATGACCGTCGAAGAGACCTCCGGTCGATTTCGATTAAAATTAATCAAACGCCCATCTTAGGGAGCAAATAACGGGTCTTACCGTAAATGAACTATCTCTGCGCGCGCTCTTGGATCTTTCCCTAGAAATGAGAACAGGAGAGTGGGAATGGCTGCATTTCGAGAGAACTCAGTAAAAAATCGTAATCGATTCATTCATTTAGTCATAGATGAGTGTTGATAGTTCGGAGCCAATAAGAGCTAGAATTTACTCTTCAGATGAAAAGATACGAAATGAGTTTAGTCCGTTATTAGTCAGAAGAGGTCGGAAGTTATTTCTCAAGTGAAATTAAAAATATCACCGGACTTTTTTCTTTTATCATGGTTGACATGGCATCACATTTTATTAGTGAACATGCTTTTATAAACTTCACTTGTATGTAACGGAATTTTATTCACTTTAAGGTGTCCGACAACGTTCGGAACCGTGATTTTGCAAAAGCGTATAAATAGGTAATATTTATGATATTTAGTGTCAGAAAAGATTAAATTAGAAAATGTTAGATTAAAAAATGTATATAAAATTGCTTTAAGAATAGTATTATAATAAAAAATTATTTAAGTACAATATTTTCACAAAAAATGAACATAGAGTAACCAATTTAAAAAAAAAATCTCCTTTTGTGAAAAATGCTTCTATTACACTAATATTTTGCCTGTATATATCTCAGTCCTCTGTACAGAGGCTCAACTAGAATTTTTGAAATATATAACTTAGAAGTGGGTTTATCAATGTTTTACGACAACAGAGGGGAGAAATTTAAAGAAAAAAACGCCGATAATTATTCAATGAGTTGTTACTCTGAAAATAATGTGAATTTTTCTAAAACCATACTTGAGCCACTGTACAGATGTTTGAGCTATATACAGGCAAGATATTATTATAATAGAAGCATTTTTGACAAAAGAGAACATTTTGAAAAAAGGATATTCTAAGTTAATTTTTTGCCGCAGTATTGTATTTAAATTTTTTTTTGTATAAAATTTTTTAAGGACAATTTGACATGCATTTTAATCTAAGTGACACTAAATATCATGAAAATTAGCCATTTATGCGCTTTTTTAAAATCACGGTTCCGAACGTTGTCGGATACCTTAAAAGGTGAGATTAATTCGAAATTGTGCACACTTGTCAAGGACCGCGCGATGACAATGCAATAATTTCATAATTTTTTACTATCCAGTTTTTCTGAAAATAAAAAAAAAAAAAAAAAAGACTCGTGCATGTGAAAAAAAAATTGTTCTAACTCAGGGATGGGCAAACTTTTTCGGTCGCTGGCCATAAGTTAAAAAAAAGAAATGTTTGAATAAATGACAGTTTAAAAGAGTAAAAATACATCCTTTTGTTATAGATAGAACTAAAAAATGAAAAATAAATTATAGTTTAAAAAAACTAAGAAATGCGCTTTTATGAGTAATCGAACTAAGAAGCAAAAATAATTCTTAAGGCAATCTTCGGCTAATGTTAAATAATAGGGGCCGAATTCGGAATATTTTTTCAGATATAAAAGTACTCAAACAGTAATATTATATTTTGGATACACTATCCTGTAGAGAAGAATCACTTATACTTTATTATACTTCTCATTTTTATCCGAGTTGATACATTTTTTTTCTTTTTATAAAATATATTTTGCATTTTTTTCCATATATTATAATACTAAATGAGCTATATCTTCACATGTTTTTAGGAATAACTAATTATTTATGAAATATTTCGAAATTTTAAAAACGCAATATTATAAACAAATGCATGAGTTACAATCTCACATTTTTATAAAAATTGAGGCATTTTTTTCTGTCCAAAATGTGCTCCGCGTTAAGTTCAAGCTCTCGTACATATGGCGAAAACAGCCTTAATATAGGAAATAAATGATTAATGAGAAAATTATAATGCCATTGTGGTAAAAGCGTGGGGTGCTTTGTACTACATTTTTACACTAAATCAGCATTTCAGATTAGAACTAGTAAGAAATTTTAACAATTAATATAGAGCACCCCACGCTTTTACCCCAATGTCATGAATTTTCTCGTTAATTCCACGCATTTTATTCTTATATTAAGATTTTTTTTTACTTCAATTAACTATAAAAGAGTATTTTTTTAGTTTTTTTAAACTATAATTTATTTTCTCTACCTTTCCTCTTGAAACTTTGGACAAACGCATTTTTATTATAAGGATTTCTTCCTGGGCCAAACGTACAAAATTCGGATACGATATCAGCCAAATAAAATTTCATTTACTTCAATCATTTATTATGGCCAAGTGAACGCGCGAACTCGTGGCCGGCGTTGTCAAGCCACGGGTTCAAATTCTAGTGCCACTGGATAACCACCACTTAGAAGAGCTGATGCACGAGTTCAAGTGGCTACGGTAGCTTAGTGGTTAAGGTATAGGATCATGGCCGGCATGTCACGAGTTCGAGTCCAGTACTACTCAAGACCTGCCGTGTAGGGGAGCGATGCACGTTACATCTGTCGAGAGCTCAAACATCCTCCCGTTGGTGTGATGTGGTAGTTAGGAGAGGTGGTACCATCTCAGGTGTCACCCTCGTCACTTGATCATGGTTCAAAATGACGAGGTCCATCGCCAAAAGCCCTCATGTAGCTAAACAGTGCGACGTTAATATTCACTCTCTCATGCACGCACGAGGCTCAAACCCCTCCCGTAGACTTAACCCCCAGGCCGGAACATCAATTTTTTTGCTGGCATTAGAAACATCCGTCTAACAGACGGGGGTATGCAAGTTTTTAAAAATTTTATTACCTTAAGGGCTGTTTTAAATGTCCTTATTGAACATGAAAGTGAGTAGAATTTTTAATATTTAAGTCTGTGTAAGAGGCACACTATATTAATATATTTTTATCGCAAGAATTGTGACTAGTATTTTTATAAAAACTGATTAGAAATTATTTATATTCATGTAAAAATAATACCAAAAAACGGGAAAAACTGCAGGAATATCCGTCTGATAGACGGTGACAGATAAGAAAAATCGCACATATCGTGAGTTGAAAAATCCGTAAGTACCACCTCGTGATCCTCTCACTGGGTAGAGTCCAACTGAAAACGTCAAGGCAGCCCACCCCAAAAATCGCACCACAGCGTTATCTACTGGCATCAAAGCAAATCATTCCCGTCTGAGAGACGGATGCTCCGGCAAGAGGGTTAAAATAGAAGTTCATAATATGAAATGCCATCTCAGGTGTCGTCCTTGTCACTTGACTAAGGTTCAAAATTCCAAGATCCTTCGCCAATAACCCTAGTGTTGTTTCAAAGTGTTACACCTATGGATATAAACATATACCATCATTGACATAAACAATAAATTGATCCCTTATGAGTAATGTTTTTAGTAACGATTAATTGCATATTAGAGAGAGATATATGAACTGAGATTTAAGGTTGCTCTTTGAAGCTGCGCGAGGGCTCTTTTGGCGACGGATCTCGGAATTTTGAACCATTGTCAAAGGACAAGTATGACGCCTGAGTCGGCACTCTACCCCACAAACTTCTGCTTTAAATCATCCTATTCAAACCAACAGCGGAACTTTGAGTCTGATTTTTCGACTGATTTAACGCGCATCAACTCCCGATGGGCCCACAGGGGCATCAGGACTCAAGCCCGCGGCTCGACAACTCCAGCCACAAAATGAACCGCTGAATGTGAGGGCTTAATGTACCAATGTGATCCCAATTTCTTGCAAAAATTGATCTCAAGTTTCAGATTTCTCGTGGTACAGAGTATTTATCAGTTTGTAACTGTTCAACGCAGATAAAAACTAATCAAATGTTATGTAAAATTCACATTAACCCTTTATTACCGACTATACTTATTAGTACCACTCACTTTAAAATTACATAGAATTTTTACGAATACTCTGACGATACCCAGCAGGAATATTTTTTTAAATAAATTCTTCCAAGATATATGGCAACACAGGTTCTATAATTAGCATTTTAGCGGGGAAGACGAATAGTGTTATAGCAGAATTTGCGTTTTCAGCGGATTGCGAAGATTGTCATTTTTGTTCCGAAAAAATAGTTAATGTCAAAAGGTGTCTTTTATTATTATTATTTTTTGTATGTTAATGAAGTCCTCAGAAAACAATTTGACTATTTATTTTAAGTGAATATTGTATATAATTAATTTTAGATTTGAATATCTTTAATTAATTAATTAGCCCTAACAGATTAAATTTCCCAAATTTGAGTATTTTTTTATGTAGCCCTTAATTTTTAATGTAGTGATTCAGTAAAAAATATTGTATGAAAAAAAACTGCAGTACATCAAAATGCGGTAGGTAAAGGGTTAATGTAATATATACTTAACATGTATTTTTCTGTTGTAATGAGACAAAGTATTTTCTTACGAGAGAGAGATAACATTTTCTTAAAAAATATTTCTAAAATTCTCGCAATATTGTTCAATATATATTAATATGCGTGCTTCTGCAATTTTATATGTAGCAATAAACTTATATCACAGTGTTCGAAATTAATCGAATGACGACAAATGTTAAGGAAAGAGAAACTTCAATAATTTCAATTATGGCCGTAGAAGATTGGACATTAGCGTACTGAACAGATTATTATTAAAACAATCGAGCACACTCTTGTAACACGAACAACAATTAAGTAACCACATGACAGAATTTCAACATTCCCTTGACTTTTTTTTGTTAAAATTTTCGTGATATACTTTGCAACTAATTAAAAAAACTAGACATTTTAATTATATTAAAGATTTATTCCTTAAGGTATCTGAATACGTTCGGAACTGTTATTATGCAAAAGCGTATAGATGGATACTTTTTTTGACATTTAATGTCACTTAGATTAGAATATATGTATAAAATATTGTTTTAAGAATATTATTACAGAGTAAAAAAATCATTTAAATGCAATATTTTGGCAAAAAATGAACATAGTTACACATTTTCAAAACATTTTCCTTTAATGGGAAATACTTCTATAATAGTAATATTTTGCTTATATATGGCTCGGACCTCTATACAGAGCATGAATTAGGGCTTTTGAATTATATAACTTAAAAGTGGTTTTATCCCTATTTTAATACAACAAAGTGGAGAAATTTTTAGAAAAAAACACGAATAACATTTCAATTGGTAATAACTCTATAAATAATGTGAATTTTTTTAAGTCCTAGTTCATGCTAGTTAGTCTTAGCTTTATATAAGCAAAATATTATAGAAGAATTTTTCCTAAAAGGGGAATGTTTTGAAAATAGGTAATTCAAAGCTCATTTTTGGCCAAAATATTACATCTAAATTTTTCTTCTAATAATATTCTAAAAATAATTTTATACATGTATTATAATCAAAGTGATACTAAATATCATAAAATTTATTCATTGATATGATTTTTTTAAATCACGGTTCCGAACGTAGTCGGATACCTTAATAATATTGGGAAAAAATTTGAGAGTATGAAAAACAATCAAAAAGGGGAGTGATATAATTGAAAGGTGATTCCAAATCGAATGTCATCGAATAGTGAGAAAAAGAACGGGGCACCTACCAAAGTGAAGATTCCGCTGGCGAAACTGCCTCTCCGCACCGATCGCCAACAGCAGCAGCGTGTCAGCAGCACCATCCTCACGCCAGGGCGGTCGGCCGCTCTCTGCCGTCGCCCCGGCACAGACGCCCTCTCCATCCGCCGAAAGGATGAGGGGAGGTGGGACTTTCACTGTAACATATTGAACAGTTCTTTTTTAACCATTCCTCTCTCATAATTTCAAGCGCCTTCAGTGGCGTAACGGAGAATACTTGCCCCCCCTCAAAATCAGGTTTTGTGCCTCAATCCCAAATTCGTACTTGGTGTCAGTCAGGTTTGAGGCCCCTAGAGTCCTAGGCTCCCACGCGATGCGGGGGTTACGTGGGTGTACGTTAGCCACCTTTTTATTCTTTCTGTTGTGTGTGTGTCTCAATCTACACTCATGTCCATAAATTAAGGATAATTCAATATCACGAAGAAATTGAACTCTAAAATAAAAATTTCACCTGTAGAATTATTACACACATCTTGAAGAAGAATATGCAAATTACAGGAAACCACCAGATGGCGTGGATAGTACGTCACAATGACGAGAGTGTAAGAGAGGGGTACATAAGGAATGGTGCCAAAGAAGTAAAATTGTTATAGTCGAGGAAATTAATTTAAAAGTCCCCCCCTCCGTAATTAAAAACCAATAGTAAAGGTAATAAGAATAAAAAGTTATGTAAAAAGCGTAAAAATAAAGGCAAGGAATCCACGGAAGAGTTTATCTTTCCTAAAAAGACAGCTAGGCCTGTCTCCCCCACCTCAACCCAGGACCCCATAGTAACGAGTAACAATTTCTCTGATTTAGAACAGGATGTTGAACATCCACTCCCGACTACAAATCAAGTAACTACCGAAGCAGTTACTCCCAAGATAAAACTGCCCCACCCCATCATGTTAAAAATTAAAAATAATTTCAGAGAACAAATTAAATGCATCACTGAAAAATTCCCCAATGTGAGAAATAGAACAGTTAATGATGTAATTAAAATGTTCACTAACGATTACGAAGAATACCGAAATCTTATCCACTTCTTGGAGTCGGATAAAGATATCGAATTCTATATAATTAAACGCAATATTGATAAACCGATTAAAGCAGTAATAAAAGGCCTCCCTAGTTCCTCAAAAATAGTAGATATAACAAAAGACTTAGCCGATGAAGGTTTCATAATAGATAGTTGCACGCAACTTATTTCAAAAAGAACTAAAAAAGAACTCCCCTATTTTCTAGTAATTCTCCCGCGAAATGCAAATAACAGCAAAATTTTTTACCTAACCCACTTGAGTTACTTACAGGTGAAAGTAGAAGGTTACCTCGTTAGAGGAATAACCCAATGCTTCAACTGTAACAACTTTTTCCATACAGCCGCGAACTGCTTCATGAAGCCGAGATGCTTAAAGTGCGGAAAAGAGCACGCCACCAAGAACTGCCACATCAAAGAGAGATTAATAAACCCATTTTGTATTAACTGCCAGGGCTTCGGTCACTCGGCATGTTATACAAAATGCCCCAAATTCCCCCAGCCTAAGAAAGGAACCGCTTTTACAGACCCAATTAAAAAGAAAAATTTCGTCAGTAAATGGACCAAAGAGGGAATTTCCTTCGCTAACGTTGTTAGTGGGGAAATCTCCAGTCAAACCCCACCCGAAAATAATAATAAAAAAAGGAAGACTCCCCACGTGAATTCCTTAGCCAAGAAGACAATATTTCAGATTTAGCTCAAGTTTTAGAGCTTTTTAATATTATTTCAAAATTAGTTAAGAAAAACCTAATATATATATATATATATATATATATATATATATATATATATATATATATATATATATATATATATATATATATATATCCTCGATCTCCTCTCCAAATTTAAAAATTCTAATTCCGACGAAGAAAAAACCTGCCTACTGGCAGAAGCAATAATGAATAATGTCTAAATTTCCCTACTCTTACTTATCTCAACCTAAAAAAAATTCTCTCCTAAATATTTTTAAAATTGTAAAATCCTCCCCTTATTATTTATCAATACTTTTTTTTAAAGTAAACTTCTATCCCACGTCCATGATTTCACTCTTAAAATATCACTACCATCCTCCAATCAACGATCACTTCCAAAGCCGATGTCTCCTGCTCTGCCATTGGACCTCCTCTCCTGAAGTCACGCCCTCCTCTTCAAACCCAAGCTTCTAACACCACGAACATCAGTGTTCCAGATAGAGGTTTGAAGGCTGCTGGCGCAGCCTAGACACCTTTTGATAAAATCATCCGTTCATCAAGTAAAATTGTTCACAAGCGCTTCAAAAGCCTTTCAGTGCAATAACCGCATAGTTATGGCACAAAGGAAGCATTTGGATGATTTTTTACGTGGTAGAATTATTGGACGACGGGAATGTGGACGTACCCAGCTGGAAGTATCCGAGGAACTTGGAATCACCCAGAGTGTCATCTCCAGGCTTTTGCAACGATTCCAAGATGATGATAGTGTGAGTAGATGTTACAGCACAGGTCGCCCCCGAGTTAACACGCCGAATGAGGACCGGTATTTGGCAGTTACTGCCAAAAAAACAGACGGAGCGCAGCATCAGACCTGTCTCGTCAGCTCTCTTTAGCTACCTGTACGACAGATTCAAGGCAGACCGTGTACAGACGCTTAGGGCTCATTGGTCTATATGCTCGTAGTCCTGTCAGATGTGTTCCACTTACCGCAACTCACTGTCGCCTGCGATAAAGCTAGAGTGGAGAGCATGCATTGTGGTCACCACAACAGTGGTCTTGTGTGATATTTTCCGACGAGTCCAGGTTTAGTTTGCAGTCTGATTCTCACCGGACTTTAATATGGAGAGTGCCAGGTACTCGTTACTACCAAGAGAACACCATTGAACGACACCGTTACGGTGGTGAAGGATGGCTCGCGTTTGGGGAGGAATTATTCTTGGTTCCAGAACTGACCTGCATGTTCAGAGTGTAACGATGACAGGCCACATCTATTAGGATGTCATTCTGGAACAACATGTACGTTTGTTTCGGGGTGCCATGGGTGTTGAATTTCTTTTATGGAGGACATAGCCCGTCCTCACCGTGCAAACATTGTAGACGAATGCCTTCAATCGGAGGATATCACCCGTATGGATTGACCAGCATACTCACCGGACTTGAATTCAATAGAGCATGTGAGGGATATGCTTGGCCGATGAATTGCAGCCCGTTAACCCCCTCCCACCTATCTACCAGAACTTCGGAGGGCATTGCTTGATGAGTGGTGTAATATTCCCCAAAATCAGATTGATAATTTGATACTCAGCATGCCTAGGCGTTGTAAGGCCTGTATTGCATCGTCCGGGAGACATACTCCGTATCAACCATCATACTAACCATGTTATACTGTTTTTTGTAAATAGGTTCTTTTTTGAAATTTGCTCCAGGGAGTAAAAATCGCAATTTTTATTAATAATGTCAAACATATAGCATCTTTTTTTGTTCTTTACCTTTTGCTTAATAAAAAAACTTTACAAATAAGTCAAATTTGTTTTGCTTCTGTCTCTTTCTTTGCCTGAACTTCATTATCCTTAATTTATGGACATGAGTGTAGTTTCCCCAATTTCTTTTCTCAAATGTATTTCACTTAAGTTGTCCGACCACGTTTGGAACCGTGATTTTGCAAAAGCATGTAAATAGATATTTTTTGTTTTTTACGGTCACTTAGATTAGAAAACGTTTCTAAAATTGTTTTAAGAATATTAATAGAAGAAAAATTATTTAAGTATACAATATTTTTTCAAAAAATGAACATAGAATGACCCATTTTCAAAATATTCTCCTCTTCTGAAAAATACTGCTGTTATAATATTTTGCCTGTAGATAGCTCGGATTTCTGTACAGAGGCTGAACTACAATTTTTGAAGTATATAACTTAGAAGTGGATTTATCTCCATATTTTATTGCAACACAGGGGAGAAATTTTAAGAAAAATACGCCGATGATTATTTCAATTGGTGGTAACTCTGAAAATAATGTGAATTTTTCAAAAATCCTAGTTCAGACTCTCTGGAGAGAAGTCTTTACTTTATATAAGCAAAATATTATTATTATAGAAGCTTGTTTTATATAAAGAAGAATGTTTTGAAAAAAATGTTATTCTAAGTTATTCTTTTTTTTGCCAAAATATTGTATTTAAATAATTTTTTTTGTCATATAATGTACTTAAAATAATTTTATACATATATTCTAATTTAAGTGACACTAAATATAATTAAAACCATCCATTTATGCGATTCTTTTTAAATCACGGTTCCGAACGTAGTGGGATACCTTAATTCACTAAAAGCTGTTCTCAAAAGGTATTTATCATTTTGAACCGTATTTTATGGGAAGATGAAAACACTGAGTCTCTCTTCGCTCCTTCATACTGTCCTCGGGACTTCGCTGTAGCCTAATGATCACGGACTATTGGCCGGCGTGTCATGAGTTCGAGTCTTAAGCCCCTGAAAATCCACCGCATAGAGAGAATGATGTACGTTACCTCTGTGAGGAGGTGCCAGCTCAAGAGTCGTTCTCATTACTTAAACATGGTTCAAAATGACGAGGTCCGTCGCCAGTAGCAATCATGTTGTTTTATATTGCGACGTTAAAAAAACCTCGCTCACTTCCTCCACATGAGGTTTTCCGAGGTTGAATTGGAAGCAACTTAAGCTCAATGGACCGAGATAGGATAAATTCAAAGAAGATATCGGTTCTAGAAGGAATAGAAAATTTAAAATCTAAAAGCAATGGAATGAAATGTGTATTCCTAAACTACATTCAAACGGATCCATAATTTTCTGTATATTTTTAGTATTTATTTATTTAGTGTTAATGTATAGAATGTTGGTCGTAAAATTGCAACTAAATTAATGGTAAGGGGGAGGATTGCATATATGCGCACAAAATGAAGAGGCTTTTTCAATTTCATTAAAAAGTGACCGACTATTTTTCATTTGTCGCATTTTGTGGACAAAAGTTAAATTAATTTTTCAAGTGAAATTGAATATAAATTCAGTAAAACAGCGTTGCTTGAAAGAATTTTAATTGTGAACAGAATAACGTAGCCAAAGAAGCACATAGTCTGGTGGAGACGACTTCACACAAAAGAAATTTTCGGAAAAATGTAAAATTGCAGGGAAAAAATCACTTCTTCATGCAGTATTTTCTTCTACAAAAATAATTTGATATATAATATTTAAGTTCATAATAATTCATCTTTTAAAAAAAGTTTAGTTTTGTATTATTTCAATCAAGATTCATGATTTTAAGTGTTTTTACACAGCATAGAAGTGAAATTTGATATTAGCTTTTGAAAAAACATATTGTTATCATAAGTGGCAGCAGTAGCTGAGTGACTACGGTTCCGAACTCGTGGACGGCGTTGTTGAGTCGTGTGTTCAAGTCCTGGTGCCACTAAAGACCCATCGTGTAGAGAAGTTGATACATGTTAAGGCTGTTTTCGGTTAATGTTAAAGAATAGGACCAGAATTTGGAACATTTTTTCAGATATAAAAGAAATGAAATATTAATATTATATTCTGGCTTCACCATCCTTTTAGAGAGCAGCATTTTTTGTCATACTTCCCATTTTAAACTGAGTGAAATTCCTTTTTTCTGGTATAAAATGTATTTTTTCTCCTATACCGTAATGTTAAATGAGCTATGTGTTCACGTATTAAAACGAAAAAGTATTCATGGAATATTTTAAAATTTTTGAAAGCACTATATAGTTAACAGATGTATGAGTTATAATATTGCAAATTTCCATGGAAGTTGAGGCATTTTTCTGTCTGAAAATGTGCTTCGCGTTTAGTGCAAGCTCTCGTACTTTTACCGAAGATAGCCTTAACTGATAAATTCAAATGTAATATTTTACATTTGAACAATAAAATATTGCAGGATCCTGTAATATTTTAGAGGTGCTCGTGTTTATATGAACGGCGTAATGTTATCTGCATAGAAAACATTATCAGCATCCGATTTTCCACTTCGAGGCGGGAAAACTTTACAATTTTGACCTAATCACTCGCATTGCTTTTTTATACCGACCGTCTTTTGATCACGCTGTCAAATGTCAAAATTTAAATTTAAAAGGGGGGGTAATGTGCTAAAACAAACAAAAAAAATTCTTGTAAAAAAGTAAATTAATGAAAGGTGTTATTTCAAAACCGTGTTAAAAAGAGTTGGGTGTATATTATTTGAGAAAACAGAAGTATAAGTTTTCAATTGGGTAATGAATTTAATGATTTAAGAAATATTTGAAAATAAATAAATACCGTGTCTCTCCACACATACCTCCTTACAAAATGGACTACGTGTGTCACTTGACAGACATTTTAAATAATTATTCTGGATTTAACATTCATTGTTATTTACTTATTACAATATTTCGCTTTCCGTCACAAAAGTGTGACACTAACTAAAACTACAAGAATAAAGAAAGATAGTGAAAACATTAAAAGAAGAAGTTCTAACGTGTCTGCTTTTGAGTGAAGTATTAAATGACTTGAAATAATTTGATACTTATTTTCCTTTTAAATGAAACAAAATTCTTGTAGGTCTTTTTAAAATTCAACCGATTCCTCGAATTTTTTTCAAAAACAAGTCCTTTTTTGATTCGTTCTTTCTCTTTTAGAAGGAAATCAAACAAAAATGTACATATAATTCAAGAAATAAGTTTTTTTTTTCAATCAATTTGGAATCAATTTTTTTAAGTGGCTACATATTTATTCCCTAATGTGATAAAATACGTTAAAAGTCCCGTTATTGCAACTTTAAATGCGTTCCAAAACAGCAGTTTTCATTTTTTTAAAAGCGAATACTCTTTTGAATAAAACACACTAGGAAATTAATTGTACGCGAATTAATAAAAACTCCGTAAAAAAATTATTGAAAAAAAATACTCATGATTGGAGTCTTATAAATGAGTTGAATTATTTGCATTGAAAGAGATATTTTGGAGAAAGATTTACGAAAAACGAAGAAACGCAATTTAAAAACATGGAATCTTGCAATATATATCATTTGATAGTTAATAGATTGAAGAGAGGAAAACTTGATTCTTTAGAAAAATAATCATTAGTAAATCAAAGCGAATATCTTGGAGGAGTCGTCATCAAACTTTGTTCGGCGGAACCCTGGCGTTCCACGAGCCGAAATAAAAATCATAAGTATGCATATCTGGGTCCTACGGAAGGAAATAGAAATTAAATTCGGTTCCAGTTAGCCTCTCTTTTTAGTAATTTCTTGCTACTTTTATTATTTAATACAACAAAATATTAAACTACTAAATGAATTTTATCTTATTCATAATCCTGAATTCTACAAAATCATTTTATACTCGTTAGCGCAATGTTTTGCTAAACTAAGTGGATTAAAACAAAATTTAGATGACATTTTGGAACACCTTTTTCCATTTGGAACTAAAAGCCGCCTTTCAGAGAACATTTTTTAAAAAAAGAAACACCTGTTTAATATTTCCCAGATGAGAAAACCAAGCGTGAATTATTAAATCGGAAGGCTTGCCAATGAAGGGAAAGGAACAACTTAGCGACGTATTTGACGTTAAAATCTAAATTTAAGCAAAAGACTGCTTCTACATCTTAGGTTGCTCCACACACATTGACAAGTTCCTCATACTTTAAAAACTATTTTAACGCTATTCGCGAAACAATGTATTTAAGTTTAAAATATGAATCAACGTATATGTGGCAACAAAAACGAAATATAGAAATAAATTAACGCAGAATATGAAATGCGACTGTAGATGGTATCAATAAACCCAGACTTGGACAGTTTAAAAAAAAAAAAAAAAAATGCAAACACATAACTCATTTACTAAAAATTATGCAAGAGAAAAGGACAATCGGAGCAAATTTAATGTTATTAATGTATAAATTATACTAATATTATTTTAAAAAAAGTTTTAACAAAGAATACAGTATTTTTCTTAAATTGTCTTTATTTAAAATAGCTATAACAAGTTGAACTATTTTAAGTATCATTTTAATATATATTTTTTATAAAAGGCTTTTTAAAGGGGGTTCCCCAGAAATACCTTATAGTTCTAAGGCTTCCATGAGCTAACGAAGTTTAAAGAGAATTAGAGGATATATCTAATACCCGAATCAAATTTGGTAATATCGAAGCTTTCGTTATGTGACGAACCATAATTAAGTTGTGTATCTCCTGCGCGGTGCCTTTCACATTCCAACAAAATGAACTGCTTACAGGCAGCTTGTTTGTAGAAGGAAAACCGAATGACATCTCCCACAGACAAATTCTCGATTAGTTCAGGACTTCACAGCCGGTTGAGCCCAGAATCTATTAATTCAAACTATGATTTCAGCTATAACCAATTGTCCCAAAATTTTATGCCCCGTGGTTTTTAGTAAGATGTTATCAAAACCACCTCTCACTAAAGTATCAAATTTTTAGCACCGAGAAATATCATAGGTATTCATGATCAAACTGTAAAAGTTGTAATAGTTATGCATGGACACTGTGTGTATTCATAAATACAGATAACACAAATTTCCGTATCAATTTACATTGCATATTGTAAGAGTAACAAGCATTAGTCTATTTTCCTTAAAACGTTTTGAACATTTTTTTGAGACTCTAGGTAGACTCCTTGTGTGTCGACAAGTATAACACAAGGCTTATAAACATAAGTCAATGTGTCAACTAATTGTGGTATGAAAAGTTTCAAGTAGAAGGATACATGCACAAATGGGAATCAAAAGGGAAAAGGAGCAAGAAGGGATGTGTAAATACAATAAATAAAGAACAAAATACAAGATTGCTCTCATGCAAATGGAGACATTCAGTAATGTTAATAAAATATATTGTTTTAAATATTAACATATAAATAAACTAGGCGTAAATAGCGTTGTACACGGCCAGGGAAATCGTAAAATTTTCAAATTTTTGAAGTGAAAACTTCTTTAGCCGCTTTGGGCACTTTTTGGTAGGGGAAACTCTTATGGGTTCGTGTCACCGACTTGCTCATGACTGGCGCACGCGCAGTGTGCTTTGACCCTTAAACACTTTTTGGATGGGTGAAATCTCGTGCGTTCGCGTCACCGACATACTTATAGCAGTATATCTGTAGCTATGCTGTATAGTGCTGTGTATATCTTATAAGTGAAATTAAATGGATTTAGTGAAAAGTTGAATGAGTATATACTGTGCATTGTTGAAATAGTGTTTTTGTTTGATTATTATTTGTATCGTTTAATTGAAGAACCATTGTGCAGTACGATAGTGAGTACTAAATAAGTATACTAATATTTTAAAGATAAAAAAATAAATAGCAGAAAATTATATTTTAAATACTCGTATTTATTTTGGCGTTTGAAAATGTTATATTATTTAAAATTATTTTAAATCTTCGTATTTATTCTGGCGTTTGAAAATTTGGTATTATTTATTTTCTAATATTTAACCTCTGCAGTGCATCGTGCAATCCGGATTAGTACACTGGTGTGCAAAAATTAAGGACGAGACGGTTTTTTCAATATAACTTTGTACAAAAGCTTTCCAAATCAACACATTTAATACCGTAAGATCCCCAATACGTAAGGACATGTGTAATGTAAGCAACACTTACTAAAAGAGAAATCAGAGGGATAAAAGAAGCTTTATTGAAAAGTAGCATGGAGCGCAATGCGACTGAAGGCCGAAACATCCCTGTGATGGGTGTCCAGCAAGAAACATGCGGTCTTTAGTAGGGGATATGATCTCCCCTGACTGCTAGGCAGGTTTCACAGCGTCTGTCCATGCTGAGAATGAGGGTGTCAATGAGTTGTTGAGGCATTGCTGCCCATTCGTCTTGCAGCGCCAATTGAAGCTCCCGAATCGTTACTGGTGGTTAGGTACGAGCTGCCAAGCGTCTGCCTAGAAAATCCCATACATGCTCGATGGGATTGGGATCCGGAGATCGTGCCGGCCAATCCATACGTTCAATATCCTCACTCTCTAAGAGCTGTTCGGCAGCTACTGTGCGATGACATGGTGCATTGTCGTCCATGAAAAGGAACTGCAGATCCATAGCGCCTGTAAAAAGACGCACATATGGAAGAAGAATCACGTTACAATAACGGGTCCCGTTGAATGAACCTGCGTCGAAGATGTGAAGGTCTGTACGACTACCGAGCATGATGCCTCCCCAAACGAGAACAACGCGACCTCCATACCTGTCCCTTTCAATGATGTTCGAGGGATGATTGCGGCTTCTCCGCTCTCTCCAGATGAGTATGCGATGAGAATCGCTACTCAAACTGAATCTGCTCTCATCTGTAAAGAGTACTCGTCCCCATTCATTGTCTTTCCAATTCCGGTGTTCCCGGCACCACAGAGAACGCCTTCTCTGATGGGCAGGCGTTAAAGGTACACACCGTACAGGGCGTCGTGCAAACAGACCACCACCGTGCAGTCTTCTGGCCACGGTAAAACGCGATATCGGTCGTCCAGTCGCCTGTGTCGTGTGTCTAGCGATTTCTCCCGCTGTCTGCCGCCTGTTTCTTCTGGCCTGTAAGACAATGTACCGGTCATCTGCGGGTGTGGTTCCTCGTGGACGACCACTACTGAACCCCCGGATAGCTGTTCCTGTAGTTTTAAATTGTCTCCAAAGTCGTGAAACGATGCTGTGAGCAATTCCGATCTCTGCAGCCACACTTGTCACACTGCGGCCTTCCTCCAACTTCTCCCAATGATTCGACCTCGGGTAAAAGTATCCAGATGTCGTCTAACAGATTGATTATTCGTCATTTTTCGCTGAGGCAGCAACTCGGTGTGATTTTAACTGCTATACGGCGTGCAATCTCTTTGCCAGAAATACTGATCTTACACCGACAACATGCTTTATACTACTCAGACACTCCCCCATTACGTCTACCTGCATATCTGCGCATGTGCTACCGTACATCACCTTACTTAATCTCCTGATTGGTCTTTTTGTCCGCTCTCCCTCTTCGTTTAGCTGATATGCTAATTTTTCGACTTCGTCCTTAATTTTTGCACACCAGTGTATTTTACAGCGGCTTAGAATTTTTTTTACTACCGTGGTAAAACAGACTTTTAGTTCAATCATATTTTTATCGTGGATTTTCAAATTAAAAATTTTTATATAATCTGATAATAATTCAAGATTAATGTGTTGAAGTTTAAAATATGGTTTTTAATGCAAAATTACAGCTTATTACCTTATATCATTAAAATCTTTAGTTTAAAATAATGAAAACGGGGTTACAAAATCGAGGAATCTTAGTGTCCACCTTAATCTTGAAGATGATGTTGTGCCAATCACTCCTCAGACATCATCCACATCACTCAATAAGAATAAAACCATAATAGCGAAACGAAAACATTTTCCACTTATTTCTGCTTTGGATGACTATTCATAAATCACAGGGAGGTACTTATGATGCTATTGTCTACGAATACGATCGCAAACGTCCTAGAGAATTAGTATACGTAGCTTTATAACAAGAGTAACGAGGATTCACAAGGTTTATTTTTGGTTATTCAAGAAAATATAAGTAGCAGAGAGAGAGAGAGAGAGCTGGAAATTTTGAATTGGTAAAACAGGAACTCCCCTCCAATGCTTCAGAAACAGATAAACATCATAAAAGATCAACAAGTCATCGAGAGGATCTAACGTTAGAATTGAAAAGGTTACAAAACAATACACTACAAACGGTCCCCAAAACTTTTCTAGAATTCATCTCCAACAAGAAAGGATAATCGATATTTTCATTTAATTGTCAAAGTTTGCATGCTCATGCAGCTGACCTAAAAAATGATGCTATCGTAAAAAAGTCAAATGTTCTGCTTTTGTCATAAATTCGTATGGAAAACGAAGAACCACTTGATATTCCGAATTTCAACTTTGTTGTAAGTTATAAAAGAACCCAAGTTCCAGCAGCAGGCATAGCTATTTATCACAATACTCAAGATACGTCACACTTCTTTACTTCACATATCGACATGCATACTAAATTCATTAGAAGCATTGGCGTTAATGTTTCTGATATAGGCAAAATATGCATTGCTCGTTGCGATTCCGAGAATGGATAATACATATTAATGGTTGCCGTTTATATTTCGCCTGGAAAATCTATGAGACAGATATAACAATTTTTATTCGAAAATTTTATGATTTATACAAAAGAAGGTTCTGAAATACTCGAAAATAGATTTGGTGAAAAATATGATAGTGTACCGATGATTTTAAGTGGAGACTTCAATATTAACTTTGCAGATGATAAAAATCTACCACTAATTGAATTTCTAAATTAAACACTTGATGTAAATATGTCCATTGATCGAAAACTCAGTACTACAAAATATAAAACGGTGATCGATGCGGTTTTTACACGATACTTAGATAAATTTGAATGAAACATTTTCCTTTCTTACTTTAGTTACCATAAGCCTATTGTATCTTTTTCAGAATAAAATGAAATAATTGAAAGTACAAAAAGTCTAAGTATTGTTAAATTAATGATGCCAATAATGCAAACAATTAAAATAATGTTAAAAATCAAGTACATTGAAATTTAAGTACATACAAATACTATCCATAAATAATATGATTGTACATTAATTGTTATTTCAATTGAATTGTATTTATATTTTGTCATGATCATGATAACCCGTAATATATTTGAATAATAAAAAAACCTTATAAACATGCATTATAATTGTTGCTCGGAGTGTCAATAGATGTGAAAACACCAGATTGATGTTAATAATTTTAATTCAAACATTATGAAATTTCAAGTTTTAATACTAAAATTTCTAAGTTTTCACTTCTATCGGTAGTCTCTATAACTGCCTTTTTTTTGTAATTCCGGTTAGGAAAAAAGGTCCTCACAAATGCTGATAGTGATCCTACCAGTGGTGTCAGGAAACTTCACTATAAATAATAAGATTCAATGAAACACATCTGGTTACATTTAAAATTTCATAAAATTTAAACGTAGCATTATACATTATAGCTTAATCAATGATTTCTTAAAAAAGAAATAAGCGCTCATTGCAATGAGGATAAATTTTTTGATGCGTTCGGAATAAATGAATCTAACAGAAAATTGTGATTAAAAATGACGAAGTCCGTCGCCAATAATCCTCGTGTTGCCTCAAAGGGCAATGTTAATTAAAATCAAAACTGCAGAAAATTGTGTTAAAGCATTAAAAGCTAAGTTAAACGAATCAATGAAAGGACGAAAAGCCCGTTAAGAGGGATTCTTTTTCATCTCAGTTGTCTAAGGCAGTAGTCCCAGTGCCTGGGCTGTCTTAGGAACATTAAATTATTTCTGTGGGGTACTTCTCTCGGGTTTGTAAGACATTCCTTGGAAATTGCTTTATGTTCCGTGTTAAATCCCTTTATATTCATTTATTAGTGTAACTGCATTTTATTCTGAAGGTATTTTTAACCCTCTGGAACGAGCATCAATTTTTTTTGCCGTGCTGAGAAACATCCGTCTGACAGACGGATACGCAAATTTTTTTTTTGGAAATTTATTACTATAAGGACTGTTTTAAAGGTCCTTATAGCTCATGAAATTGAGTATGGCTCAAATAAGATGTGTAGGGTTAAGCCAAGCACAACTTTTTTTTTCATCACTAGAATTGTGACTAGTATTTTTATAAAAACTGATTAGAAATTATTTATATTCATGTAGAAGTAATTAAAAATAATAATACCAAACACGAAAAAACTATGGGAATATGAGTCTGATAGACGGTGATGGACAAGAAAAATCACATATATCGTGAGTTGAAAAAAATCGCCATGTATCCCCACGTGATCCTCTCACTGGGTACAGTCCAACTAAAGATGCCAAGGCAGCCCACCCCCAAAATCACAGCGTTATCTACAGGCATCAAAGCAAATCATCCCCGTCAGAGAGACGGACGTTTCGGTCAGAGGGTTAAGTATAATAAAATTATCAAATCAAAACAATCTAAAACATGAACAATCATCTTCCCCTTTCAGCGGGTCGCAGTAAAATTATCAAACGTTAACCGGTCCGCGGCGATAAAAAGGTCGAGCAGCACTGGTCTAAGGCCTGTACGGTTTAAATGCGAATTGGTAGGTTGATGGCCTGCCAAGGTTCTACGATTACTTCCTCCAAAACACAAAGTTGTTTGTATTATTGAAGATGGTTAAGTTTGGGAAAATAAAGAGAGTTGTGATTATTACTTATGCTATCCACTAGTCACATACCTAGCCATGTGTGATGTCCATTTTAAGAAAAAAGTGGATTTGAGGGAAAGCACCGTTGAAATGAAGAAATAATTAATTGTGAAAACGAAGGAGAGAGAGAAGGGGGAGGAGGGCTGATTTGAGATTTAGACAAAGCTGTGGATTTAGAAATTAAAGGCTCAGATGCTATGTTTCATATCGTTTAGGTAGAAAAAAATTCAATGAGTGATATAAATAAAACTATAAACAAGTAATAGAAAGAAAAATTAAAGTCAATTTCTCTACTTAGATCAAAGAAAATTTTCTTTTAGTTACTTTTCATTAAATAATTACAATTAATATAAATATGTATATGCATATATGACCAGTGGCGCACACATGAACTTTTCAAGGGGGGGATCCGGGGTCGAAAGTTCACCATTCTTGTATCATGCTCCTTTTGATTTTGTCGATTTTCGGGAACAAAACACAGTAAAAAACTAATTATTGAACAAATAATTAGCATTAATTAATAAAATTAATCATTAATAACAAATACTTAATTAAATTTTACGTACTATGTACTTAGAATTATAATCAATCGGAAAAAAAAATCAAGGGCTTTGGAGGGCCGGACCCCAAGACCCCCCAAAGCCCTTTGAGTGCGCCCCTGTATATGACAGAATCACAGTTTTAAGGAACAAAATAGAAAGCGATTTTCCTTGCATGTTTCCATTTTCCTTCTATAAAGGGAATTGGACTATCTTTTGTTTGTTTGTTTTTTACTATTTATTCATTAATTAAATTTAATTATTCCAATAAAACAATATAGTAAAAAAGCAATCACACATTCTCAGAAATTAAGCCATCCCAAATGGGATTCGAACCCTTGGCCTTTGAATTAGAAATCCAACGCGTTACAGGAACACAATGAACGATTTTCCTTTTTATATGGGGTGTTGGACTATTATTTTTGTTTGTTACTATTTATTCATTTTTAAATTTGATTAATGAATTAATATTTGAAAAAATTGTTTTAACATCAAGTGTCATCCACTACAAGCTTAAAAAAATGCTTTGAACTTAAATAGATGAATAGAAACTATTTCATTAACGATTGAAAATTCAAACAAGATATATAAGAAGAGAGTAAACTAATAGTAGGAGTTGAAAAAAAGATAAGGTACAATACAAAATTATTCAGGAAGGTTACTTCCAAGAATATTTTACAAAAATTATATTAATGCAGAGTTTGGCTTTGAAAAGATGGGTTTGTTTAGGTGCCAAAACATCGTGGAATAGTTAGTTGACAATTCTTGAAAAAATTAAATATTTGAACTATTTTTAAAAATGCTCTTTGCGCATTAGTTCTTACTTAGTGTACATACTTTTTTGTTTTTTATATAAATGAACTGCAACAAAATATATCCTTGCATGAATTTTTAATTCAGAATAAAATTTGATGAAAAAAAGACAAACTTTCTACACTACAATGACACGTAGTTTCTATACTTCTATGTTCCATGTATATGAAATATTTCACTAATTATCACACATTCATGGTATTCAAAACAAAACAATGTGATACGTTAAATTTTTTAAACTAAATTTTAAAACGAAGGCGCAATTTGTGGTGAATTATATCATCTTTCATGAGTTGTGAAAATTTCTAAGAGATATGATGTAATTTGAAAAGCAAGGAGCATTTAATGCTACATTGAACAGGAAAAATTTATTAACTCAGAAAAGTGTGTTTTAAATATTTATTTGAGTAAAACAAAAAAAAAAAATTCAGCAACTATTAATCAAAATTAAAAAATTCTTCGACATAATTATTCAATGAAATATAAAGAATATTATTAGTTTTAAAAAAAATCAAAATCTCAATTTTGACCAGAATTCGACATTATGAAAGTCCACCATCCCCTTAACTAATGAATATTGGTTTCAACAGACTATAATAATTATCATAAGAATATTTTGGTAGGAAGAAAAATCATAAAGGAGAGAACTTGGAAATTTTGGAGGGAAAACGTTTAACGCGCGATGGACGAAAAACAAGTAATATAAAAAAGAAAATTAAGTCAATTCCTACTTAGATGAACAAAGAAAAAAATTTATTTCAGCTACTTTTTATTAAATAGTTACAATTAATATAAATATGTATATACATAGGACAGAATCGCAATATTAAGTGGTAACTAATTTTTATTAATTATCATTAAAGTATCGTATTGTCATCCAAAACAATCGTGTATATAAAATTTCAGTTCAACTGAATGCTTTAAAATGTGAGAAAAAAACCCTTTTCAAGTTTTGACACAAGTCGCCAAAAGGGTCGCTAAGTCGCCAAAAATTGATGCCAATGTGGCTGTATTTGTAATTCTTTAAATAATTAGTTTTAATCAATTAATTTTTATTAATTATAATTAAATTATTTTATTGTCATCCAAAATAATCATGTATATAAAATTTCAGCTCAATTGAGCGCTTTAAAATGTATTTTATGAACGATTGAAAATTCCACCAAGATAAATAAATAAATAAATATATAGAGAGTGTGACCTAATAGTAGGAATTGAATTAGAAAAAGCGATACACTCGAGAGGACTTAAGTCCTATGATGTTCAACTAGAAAGATTTCTAGATTGAGTAAGCTAGCTTAGAATTCGAATTACCGAACCCAACAGAAAATCAATCATCAAATATTATAAAACTGGTGAAACTTTAAAAATAATTAATTCTTATAATAAATAAATAATTTTTCTAAAATATGTAGGTTTTTTTAGATTTAAAAAAAATGTTGATGCATTTTTGGGAGCACTAGGATAATGGAGAGCAATCTTGAGGCGAATTTTTTCCGAAATCTCTCTTATATTACTCAAAAGATAATACTGAAGCGTTTTTTAATAGATTTTGCTGCCTATCTCTCAAATGAAATGCGATTTATTGTTCATTAATGTCATACTTTGAAGCAAAAAAAAAAAAAAGGATTATTGACGATGAATCTCGTAAGTTTGAACTTCGATCAAATAAAGAGGACGACATTTAACCTAGCAATCCTCTTCAAATTTTTATACCCCACCATCGTCAGAGCTTTGAGCTTCGAAAGTAATTGTGCATCCGTTCGTCTATACGGCGGATAACGAAACGTCGCAAGATTTAAAGTTATTGCATTGTTTGAGAGATGCAAATTTTTTTTACAAGATTGATTTTTGTTTCGGGCTTGCTAAGCAACTGGCCAATTTTTTAAGGTATCCGACTACGTTCGGAACCGTGCTTTTAAAAAGGCGCATAAATCGATAATTTTCGTGATATTTAGTGTCGCTTAGATTAGAATACATGTATAAAATTGTTTTAAGGACATTTTGACAAAAAAAATTATTTAAATACAATATTTCGGCTAAAATTTAACTTAGAATAACTTTTTTTCAAAATGTTCTCCTTTTGTAAAACATGCTTCTATTATAATAATTTTTTGCCTGTATATAGCTCAGACCTATGTACAGAGGCTCAACAATGAATTTTGAAAAATTCATATTATTTTCAGAGTTACAACGATTTGAAATAATTATCGGCGTTTTTTTACGTAAACTTCTTCCCCTATGCTGTCGTAAAACATGGATAAACCCACTTCTAAGTTATATATTTCAAGAATTCTAGTTGAGCCTCTATACAGAAGGCTGAGCTATAGACAGGCAAAATATTATTATAATAGATGCATTTTTCACAAAAGGGGAATATTTTGAAAATGGGTTTTTCTATGTTCATTTTTTGTCAAAATATTGTACTTAAATAATTTTTTATTGTAATATTCTTAAAACAATTTTATATACATTTTCTAATCTAAGTGACACTAAATATCATAATTATTATCCGTCAATACGCTTTTGCAAAATCACGGTTTCCAACGTATTCGGATACCTTAAAATATCTGAAAGTGAAAGCTTCTTTAGGAATTTTTTCTGAAGAGTTAATCTAAATTAAACGTCAGGTTTGGCTGCGTAACACTCAATCGGATTTACTCAGCTCAGTCGGTAATTGTGATCGGGTTGGCGAAGCTTGCTTAGTTTTGAAATGAAAACTTTTAAAGAGCGTCTTTTTTCTTGAAGCAAAAATTTCATGCATATTTTTTCTCGAAGTTTTATTTTCTTTATTTAAATATTACTGTCGTGTGCAACCCACTTCCACTCAACTCCAGCGAGTGAACGAGAGAAGAAGAGAGCTCGCGAAAATAATTGAAAAAAAAAAAAAAAGATTATGCCCACGTAGGAGATCGAAGATAAGAAGGAACGAAACATGGGATCTATTTTTTGATTCAGTAGAAAGAGCATTTAAGCACAAAAAATGTGCCAAAAGCATTAAAATCCGAAATTTTAATTAAGTTAATTGGCGAGAAAGTTGCCAATATTTTGGTTTACATTAGTGATGACTACTAAGAGAATACGCGAAAATAAGCACATTCATTGCAAAAAAGAGCGAACCCTTTCCTTTCGTTTGCTTGGAGAATTTTAAGAAGCTTTTAAGTCATAAGTTTTCCCTAGCTGTATACAGTATACGGTGTTATATAAGGGGTATTTACGTATTATCGCAACGGTATTGGCGATGGTATTTGAATGGAAAGTACATGGTTGCCAATTCAGCACGTACGACACACGGGAAATCAGGGTTGCCAACTTGGCGAGTTATCTTGAACATTGGCATTGTTACGATAGTACTTAAGTACCATATACACTTGGTTCTCTTTTTATGTGGTTTTTTTTTATGCGATTTTAGAGTTATGCGGTTTTTTTATGGCAAGAAAAAAAATTTTTTATTCATATTTAATTCTTTTGGTGATTCACTTTTCTGAAAACGAATAAGAATAACAACTACAACTCTACTATAACGCAATCAATACAAAAAAAAAAATTTTATTCATATTTAATTTTTGGTGATTCACTTTTTCTGAAAACGAATAAGAATAACAACTACAACTCTACTATTACGCAATCAATACAACGAAAGAATTTCTCCTTTATTATAAAAACAAAACTTTGTGAAAAAGGTTACTACCGAAAACCGGAAGATAAATTTACTCAAGTGAATTGTAAGTTTTTTTTTTTTAATTTTTTTAGTGCGTAATTGTACATTAAGTTTTCTCTATAATTTTTTAGTCCTCTTAAAGAAAATGTGTGACAATATTAAAAAACAAAAAGAAGTGCAATTTCGCTAGAAACCAAAATTAAAATTCTCGATTGCTTGGCGAAAGGAGAAAGATCAACAGCAGTAGGTAAACGTTTTCATTTAGGCGAATCTACTATAAGAGCAATAAAAAAAATGAAGCGGCAATAAGAAGATCAGTCAGATCTGGTACAAATTTGAGTTCTAAAATTTCATCATATTCAAGAGACACTTTAATAGAAAAAAACTGAAAAGGCTCTCGTAATTTGGATTGAAGATTTAACTCAAAAAAGAATTCCGTTAGATGGACATTTAATCAAGATGAAAGCCCTTAAATTTTACAAGGAGTTAAAAGAATCAGAGCCATCTACATCTTCACGTGAAAGTAATCCACAATTCTCTGCCAGCACAGGGTGGTTAACTGGTTTTATAAAAAAAAGACATTCTTTTCATAATCTAAAAATAAAAGGTGAGGTGGCTTCTGCAGATGAAGAAGCTGCTAGAAAATATCCTGAAAAGTTAGCTAAAATTATTAAAGATGGAGAATATTGCGCTCATCAAGTCTTCAATGCTGATGAAACAGGATTGTTTTGAAAAAAATGCCAACCCGTACTTACATTGCAAAGTCCGAAAAAAACTGCCAGTGGTTTTAAAGCTGCTAAAGATCGAGTTACTTTATTGCTGTGCAGCAATGCATCTGGCGATCGAATGTTAAAACCGCTGCTTGTAAATCGATCTTTAAAACCACGTGCATTAAAAGGAAAAGACTTAAATACACTGCCCGTACATTGATGGCTAACAAGAAGGCCTGGGTAACAACGGCTATTTTCACTGAATGGTTCAATAAATGCTTCGTACCCGAAGTTGAAAATTATATGAATGAGATGGGTCTCGAATTTAAGATCTTATTAATTCTTGACAATGCGCCAGGTCATCCAATCTTAGAACATCCAAATATAAAGGTAGCTTTTTTTCCCTCCAAACACAACGAGCCTAATTCAACCATTAGATCAGGGAATTATTTCAACATTTAAAAATATTATGTAAAATTCACTTTCCAATTCATTTTCGATAAACTGGAATCCGAAACAATAACAGTTACTGAAGCTTGGAAACAATTTAATATCTTGAACTGTGTAAATCATGTTGCATTAGCAATTGCCGAAATAAAATCACAAACTTTAAATGCATGTTGGAAAGCTGCTTGGCCTGAATGCGTATCAAAAGGAAACGAATCAAATAGAGCAATAGTAACATCAGAAATTATTTCAATTGCTAAGGAAATAGGTGGGGAAGGTTTTGATGATTTTGGCGAGCATGATATAGAAGAATTGCTTGTGGACGAAGCCCTAAATGATGATGATATTTTGGAAAGTATGGTAGATATTACTAAAGATTTGGAAACAGTAGATAGCGAACCGGAAGAAGATGTTACTCCACTGACGAAAATTACTTCGGGAAGGCCTTCAACTTTCCGGTAAATTGGCAAATTTTTTATTCAAAATGATAATGATGTAGAACGCGCCTTAAAATTCTAACGTGATCTGAAATTTTGTATGTCTGGCTACAGAGAACTCTACAAAGAACTAGTGCCATCACAGAGTTTGATTACTGACTACCTTGTCAAAGAAAAAAAAAAAAAATCACTGAAGTTCCTGAAGAAGCATTACCATGTAGATCTGATGACGTAATTTTATCTTCAAGTGATGAAAGTGATCTTGCACCAATCCACAAACGGGTTCGCACATTATCAGACAGCGAATAATGATGAAAACATTCTTAATATGATTTTAAATGAAGTTTTGTTTTTTGTTACATATTAAGTTTTGTTTTTGTTTTTAACATACATATGGGCCATTTATTAAAATATGATGGGAAAAAAAATAAATCTTATTATTTATAAATCTTTTTTTATGCGATTTCTGGTGCATTTTAAAACATTATTTGGGTTTTATGCGATTTTTTGAATAAATGGAACGTATCCATCATTTTGCATATAAATGTATGTCTTTTTTTGTGCGATTTTTTTATGCGGATTTCCCTGGAACGCATCTACCGCATAAAAAAAGAACCAAGTGTATACATATATATTATATAAATATAATTTGCATAAATAATTTTTCTTTTTAAATATTTAGACTATTTAACATATTAATCGTATTTACTAATACATGAATATATAAGAGTACATTGTTATATTTAAACAATGCCCTTTACAGAAAATGAATGAAATAAACAAATCCACCGATGAATGGGCATGAAAAAGAGAACTACTTAACACCCGCATGCGAAAATGTCGTGAAAGAAAATATATTCGAAGAATTGGATTCTCTTGTCTAGATCTAATTGTTAAAATTTGTGATGTATATCTTAATTTACTTTAAACTAGTATAAAGTAGATTCCTCTGTATATTTTAAATGACAGTCTACTTATTTTTATATTCCATTTATAAACCCAACTAAAAACTAGTTTTCATCTTCATGAAAATCCAAAAACTAGATACTGAAATTTTATTGGATTTTTGTAAACTGTCTGGCATGCCTGTGCAGTCTAGCCCTTACCCCAGAGATAGAGATTCCTAATTGATGTCACTCAACTAGCTGTAGCCATGGTTGCCAAGTGATCACAAATACATGACCAACATTCAGTGGCGTAACGGAAAATATTAGCCCCCCTGCAAACTCAAGTTTAGAGCTTCAAGCCTAAATACATACTTAGCGTCAGTCAAGATTTGGGCCCCTTATAGTCCCTGCCCCTCTCCCTTCACAATGCGGAGGTGACCGTTATGCCCCTGCCAACATTGTTTCTGTCAAACCTGCAGTGTAGAGAGGAAGACGCTCGATGTTTTCACTTTGGTGTGGTGAGTAAATCTGGAGAATGAGGGAGACAGAGCTGAGGTGTTGTCCTCGTCACTCGACTTTGGCTCAAATATATTAGATCCGTTGCCTAATCATACAGTAGACTTCATGTAGCTTCAGAATAGGACTTGAATAAGCAATCAGTCATTCTTAGACTAGTTTTGACATCTGTCTCCATGCAAGTCCCAACATTGTGGAAAAGTGAGGCTTATTGGATCTCAGTCTTTCAGGGGAGGAAAGAATTGTACCTGTTCAAGGGTTGTTCTTGTCATCTGAGATTCTAGAATACACAAGGTATATATCATTAACAACCCTCTTTAATTCCTAACCAACCAATGCTGTAGGTGCTTTGGAGAGCACCTTATACTTTTAAGTAAATGTTTTCCTTTTTTCTTTTGTTTGAAGAAACTTTGTAAACAGAATCTAGGAGATTTAAATAGCTTTCGTAAAAAAAAGGGGAGGAAATTGCCTGAGCAACGGTCTGGATCGATGGAAGGGAGAAATCTCAGGCTAGGTTTTTTCATTCCACATAATTGGAGCTTTCATTGTTCACGTCCGTTAGGGAAAGTTCTTTTTAGCTGCGCTTGCGTCGGTCGTTTCATTTCGTCCCCCCCCCCCATCGATCTGACGTGCGAAGAATCACAGTTTCCGGAGGAGAGAGGTGGGATCCTTAATTGGATTAATCAGGAGGAACATCCCCGAAAGAAGAAAAGATCTGCCGGGGGGGGACGATTTTTTTTATTGTTCCTGAAACTGGATCAACTGGATCACTGGATTCTTTTAGAAAGATGGAAGGCAAACGCTCTTAAGTGAGTGAGAATTATGTTATCGTCGCATTACAAAAGCAACTCGAGCCTAATGATGACGAGCCTCGCATTATTGAACCTCGGTCAAGTGACGAGGACGACACCCGACCTGGCTCCCCCTCTCCGAACTACCATACCAACAGGAGGACAGAGAACCTTGACTGATTTCACAGCCCTCTTCAAGGTGGATCTATAGTGACATCAAGACTCGAACCCGCAACACTCCAGTCACGCGTTTGTAACCCAATGTTCTTGATGAGGGGATTTCAAAGTGAATTTTTAACGAAACAACAGTTAAAGTTTATTTTATGAAATTCAACTCGTATTCAAATTTTGTATTTTGTCGGGTATGCCTCCATGCACTCCTTTCACCGCAACAAAAACTATTTAATTACTTTCCTTCGACGATTCCCGCATGTTTTTAGACTTGCCTTGAATAAAACGGCTAAAATGTTTAATTTTCATGGGGACACCACAAGAATGAGGTAACTTCATCGAAATCCACGCTAGATAATGGTTATGGACTCCACTTCGCGCGGTTTTTAATTCGCATTATCTCCATTATTTTTCTCTTATTTGTTTTTGAATACTTTCCATTGTTTATTTCTACCGGGACAAAAACCTTCTAAACTGTGGTAAACGAATGATTGTGGTTCTGAGTTGGTACTAGAGTTGTCGATTCGTAGGTTTGTTTCCTGGTGCTATCGTGCAGAAATATCAATGCACGTTAAGTCTGCTGAGGTTCAAAATCCTCACTTTGGGATGATGTGGAAGTTTCGAGAATGCACTGTCAACTTAGGTGCCATCCTCACCATTCGACTTAGGTTCAAAATTATAAGATCCGTCGCCTTCCTGTAGCTTCAAAGGGAGACGTTAATAAAGGCTCTATCCATCAGCAAAGGCCCTCCAAGAGCTTTCTAATTTCGAACTGCAGTCAGATGAGGAAGTCGACTCTTGAGCTATCCTTCTACTTTTCGTGTATGCCATCGTTAATATGCAGATTATCCAACTTATCTGCAGATTAATTGATTTCTACACTTCAGCGTAACATATGCAGGTACGTTTAGTTTGCCGTCTTAAATGCAGTAAAGTACCTTGAAGGAGATGACCTTCTAAAGAAAGGAATTTGAAAGGTATACACACAAGATACGAAGACTTGAAAGAAATTTATGGCACTGTTTGGGGGAATGGGAATACATTACAATCAATATCAATAGGGACGTCTTAAGACTCTTTGAGGCCCTGTTGCCCAGAGAAATCTTAAGATCTTTTGAGGCCCTGGGCCCCTACTCAAAAGTAGGTCCTACCTGAGAGCTTAAAAAGCAGACAGTATGTACTATGCAGTGTCAAATACTCGTTCAAATGGTCATAAACAAATAAATGTACACGACTCACTATTTCAAAAACCTAGGCACAAACCAGCGCGAGCGATGGCCGCACTTCGACTAAATGAGTTGAATGATTGTGTATGGTATTAGGTTTAGACCTAGAAATGGACAACGGTCATCACATAATAATAGCCTTACCACTTTTGCCAGTTGACAAGTAGTTTGAAATTCCATGTTTTTCGAAGAATCTGTACGGTAATAATATTTGACCATTAAAATTAGCTGGATTACGATCTTACTTAGATATACCCGAGAACGAAATGAGGCCCTCACCGAGGTCCCGGGCCCAGTTGGCCCACGCCTTAAGACGTCCCTGTCTGGAAAATGTTTCGGATTAATATTTTGGTCTGATTCATTGTTTATTATAGTCGCATTACGAAGCAACACGAAAAATATTGGCGATGAACCTAGTCATTTTGAAACCTTGTCACCACCCCACTTTCCACTCTATGCCAGGGTGCCTCGACAGATTTTAAGTGCGTCTACAGGGCGAATTCTTGTTTTGAAAGTTGCTTAAGCTTTTCCATTCCCGTAACTCATCTGGATTGAACTGCGAAAGCAGTTTGGCTCGTAAAAGATAAAATTTATGGAAATGAAACAGCTTTGGATTCGTGGGGAAGTTTTTAATTGAATGAGACTCGTGATGGTGAGGTACATTGAAGGGGACGAAATAATTTTCGAACCGATAGATGTCTCTAATGATAGATAACCATTTTAAAGCAAAACTTGCTGAAAAACAACCACTTGCAGTAGCTTACAAACATTTTGGGGAATATTAAGTCCAGTCACTAGCTTTTTTTTACCTTAAGAGGTACACAATACCCTACAAAAATTTCAAAAATACCGGGTTTTTTTTTTCTTTTTTACATTTTCTTGTGACCGATATCATTGGAAAACTTGCCACTAAATTTTAGATCTGATTACAAATTAATTTTTAAGATATTTGAAGTTTACTGAGGTAAAAAGTTTCGGCTTCATATAAATATTTTTCTCATTCTTAAATTGAATTCATTAAAAATACTTTTGAACACAATCAAAACTCTTTCTGTGTGATATTGTTATTAATTTCAATTTTCATTACTACTTGATAATGTTTTGAATTATTTAATTTTTCCTAATTACTTAATTAAGATTGATTTCAAGGCAAATTTTTTTACAAAAAAATAGTTTTATATAACTTAGAAGCTTTTTCACACGCACACACACATTAATTTTTTCCTGTTGAGGAAACGCCGTGACCAAAACGTTCTCTGGTTGCTAGGAGAAACAATATTTCGAAGAGATGGAATACTACTGAAAATGGTGTATTTACAAATCACCCCTCAGCTGAGATGCTGCAATTGTGAATTCAAGTACTGCAGATAAAACTAAACATTTCCATGATGTATTAAACTACATTATAGAAAACATATTGCAGTACTATATTTTAAAGTTGCGTAACAAAAACTCAAACTTCCTAAACTTCAAACTGAAAAAAAAATTATGCACAAACTTGGAGAGTTTTAGCTTATATAAGTTAGTACCCTTATTATATATATATTCTGTACATGAATGCTTTGTGTTTCAAACCTTTTTTGAAAATATTGTGTTAAGATTAGGCTCAATAACCTGTCGTTGTACCAAATTCTATCAATATTATGCAAAATTATTTTTTGAATTAAAAAAATATTTTCAGTTATATTTAATTAAAGCATTTTTTTAATGTAGAACTTAAGTTGGAAAATAACATATTAAAAATTAAAGCTTTAAAGGCATTATTTTCTTTTATGACTTAACATACACTCTAAATGTGTTTTCCTCAGACTTTTAATTTTGAAGCTATAGGTGTTTTCTATATAATCCGTTGGACTTTTTTTTTCTGTTCAAGATAGTCTTGAAATTTTTTGTATATACTCCCGAATATATGTTCTATAACAGTTAGTATGGATTTATATAGGTCCGAGGTCTCTAGTTATTTTTTTAAAAATGCTAAAGTTATATTTTAAAAACTTTCGTGTTTTTTCCAGATTTAGCTATAAAAATAATTATATTAAAAGTCAACAACGGAATAGATTTTCATCCATACTAACTTTTGTTTGCAATAATATAAGAAACATAAATAACTAAAAATAACTAAAAAATTAAAAAAATTATTCATTTTAAATCCTTTAAAATTTCTTAATTTTTTAAAAAAATTATAAGACATTGGCTGGTTAAACTGACTTTTTCTTTCAGAATCAATTTTTTTAAATCTGAATATAAAACATAAACTATTTTAACTGTTACTGTCTCCAAAAACCTTTTTGTAAAAGGGTACACTGTGTAGCCTTAAAAACGCAAGAGAACCATCCGATTTTCAAATATGTTCTGAAATTCCCTTTATGAGGGATATGAACTTGCTGAAATGTCGCATAACCGATTGCAGCATTGCAACTTAAAGTCCTTAGTATTTTGTAGGGGGTTGTAAGTAAAAGAACTACAATGAATTCATCCAAACGTTGACCATACTACTCACCGTTGATGAATTCCTCAATGCGAATTATGTACATCTACAGAGAAAAGTCTCCCTTGTTTGTGTGATTGCTTATTAATCACAACACGCAGCAACACGAGGGTTATTGGCAATGGTTCTCATATTTCTGAACCACGGTCGATTGACGAGGATGTCCACACCTTTGTCCATCTCAAGACTTCCACGTGGCCGCGGTAGCCTGTGACGAATCTGTACGGAACCTTTCCACTAATTTTCTTAGTCGTCTTTCTGGGGAATATAAATTCGCGTTTATTTCCAATCAACTCCAAAAAGAAGTTTGGGATATTTAAATTAGATAAGGTATTTAAGTCGAGGGTTGCGAGATAGCAAGGGAGATGATGGTAGGCTATTGAGCCAACAACGTTAAAAGTAAAACTAGAAGATTCAAAGAGATTAGATTCGAGAAGACGTCGTGCTACTAAACGTACCAGAAAGCTGATATAAGCCAGCGGTAAATATAATTCACGTACGCTTAAAGTAAACGTCAGTTTGAGCTACTTAGTTAAAGTTAATGACAATTAAGAATTCGAATACGTGTGTTTCTCGGATCTCCTATTTCGGTAAACCTTACTCGAGTTGAGCTAGATTAGTAATTAATTGTATTCTTAATAATTTAATTTAATATAAAGGCAAATCCCTTTAGAAGACGTAACATTATTGTATTATTTGTTATCAGAGATTTTTGAGGAAAATTATAACAAAATAAACAATATTATTAATCAAAATGGCTCTTGGTGGTTCTTTGCCTCAAATTAATCTTGGTGTTCAAGGTGTGTGTGACCCAGGGGGTCATCACAAGCCTAGTGGTCGAGGTAATGGACTCGTGGCTGGCGTGTCCTGAGTTCGAGCCCAATACCACTGAAGACCCTCCGTGTAGGGGAAGATGTATGTACGTTCTCCCATTGGTGTGGTGTGGTAGCTAGGAGAGCGACTGCCAGCTCAGATGTCATCCTTGTCACTTGACCATGGTTCAAAATCACGAGGTCCGTCGCCAAAAGCCCTCGTGTGCTGAACAGTGCAACGTTAATATTCACTTACTTACTCAAGACTTCCACGCCCACGTGAGGGCTTTGAACTATAGATATATAACGTGCATCAGACTCTCTTAACGGTGAGTCTTCAATGGCACTGGAGCTTAAAGCCACATGACTTGACGCTGGCGATGAATCCGTGACCACGATCACTCGACTAACGCGACTCGGAAAAATCTCCCAAATAATGACTCCAATCGAATGGGCAATTCTGGGAGATGATTTGTTTGATCTCGAACGCTTAATAATTTTCGATGCTTCTTTTTACAAATTCCTTCAAGTACTCAATTTTGTATTTATTATTTATTCTTTTGCCATTTTTATTTCTGTGGGCCATTCGATTAACTTACAAGATACACCATAAAATGCACAAGACTTCTGTCGACAGCAGTGTTATCGAATGATTTCGTTTTTTCATAAACCTAACACAATTTTTTTCCAATCCATTAGTTTAGATTACTCTTCCCGGACGTCCTTCTCTCATGCAATATTCATCTGCGTTTCGTTCTCCGATAAAGGCCTTTCTTTTTTTCCGGAGATGGAACTCTTGCAACGGCGAGATGTTCAGTATTCCACCCGAATTTTATCGGGAAGTATTTCGGTTTCCTGTCAAATTTCATGGGGAAAGGCTATTTAACTCGTTTACGAGATGAATCTTCTGCTGCATATCTTTCAAGACCACCCGATAGTTCTCATCGTACCATGCGCTTCTTTTTTGATTGCAAATGCCATCTATCTTTCGAACACCAAGCTGTGGCCATGAATGCCTCGTGGTCATGGTCATGAACTTGTGGCCGGAGTGTCCCGAGATTGAGTCCTGCTGAAGATCCGCCTTGTAGAGGGGACTGATGCACGTTGAATCTGTCGAGGCTTAAAGCCCTTCCGTTGGTTGGGTGCGGCAGGTTCATACTTAACCTCCCTAGGCACTTCAAATTGTTACGCCCCATACATTATTTCTAGAACATCCCCTTTCAGTTCTTACCTTGCCAATTTTGGCTCGGGAGGGATTTTCCCTTATCCCTCCCCTTTCTTGTTCTTTGGAGAATCTTTCCATTATCCACCAACTATGGACTAACAGTGTCCCAGAATGGCCACTGGCAGCATAAGGAAGGGATAGTGTTCATTTCTTACCTTAGAGCACCACGGACCATCATCCACCCTTTTGTGAATTAGTACAGTAAATTTATGAAATAGTTTGTAATCTGTGACGGATCTATCCGCGTATCTTTTAATCCTCTTGGGAAATTTTTGGGCTATTAATTCGTGCCTAGTCACAACCAAACCTTTTGAAGAAGAAACTGCGTGTATTAGATTTAAGTCTACTATATTTAGTCTAGGTTTTCTTACTAGCAAAACGAGGACAAGGAGAGAGATCGTGATGAAATAGAATAAATTGCTACTGATTGATTAAGTATTACAACATTTCATTGAATTTTTCAAATATTTGATAGAGGAAAGAATTTAAGTGACGATTGATCACTATAGTTAAATTAGTATTAAATTAAGTGGGATAGTAGATTTGTGTGTGATCCTGTGATAAGAGGGATGGTATTGATAGTCTCCTTATAATTCGTGCATATCGCTATTAATCCACATTTTATTATATTGAGAACATTTCTTCACGTTGAAATTAATTAATCAATTAAGTGTTGCTATTTTGTGAGATCAATAAATAGATTGTTCTTTGATTATGACTAGTGTTTCTTCCCTTCCTCTCACATCTTTAGGCGGGCAAGAGAGGGATGAATCCTTCACAAATTACAGTATAAAGTATACATTACTGTATGAACTGATATCAACCTGTTAATTATCATCGCTTATCGCTTTACTGTCTTTTACTTTTAAGCATATGTGGTGGGTAGCCCGTAACGTACCACTAGACCAAAATGATCACTTCAGTTTGGAAGCTATTACTGGCTTATGTAGATACTACCGCTACCCACATCCTTATTCTTTGTTGAGTCACTGCTATCGCACTTGCACAATAAAGGTTTTTTTCAAGCTTTGATCATTGAAAAATCGTTAATGACATCATTGTAATTAATTTATATCGTAATATCATTTTGAGTGCATAGCAACATCAAACTGTTAAGCTTTCCATTTTCTATAGTTCCGCGTAAACACAACGCATACATGATTCGCTAGGCTCTGGCACGTGCCTAGTGTTCCTAAGCGGAAAAGCGGCCCTTGAGTGTGGTACTTAGGAAAGGATGGTGCCAGCTCAGGTGTCAACTGACCGAGGTTCAAAATAACATGGTTCGTCATCAATAGCTCCAGTGTTGCCTTATTGTGCGACTTTAATATAACTTTAAGGTTAGAATCTGATACCTTCTGCACCATAAGCACATATAACCACTGTACTAAAATGATCACCTTAGTACGGAGGTTGTTACTGTCTTATATAGGTACCACCACCACATACTCCCTTACCAATGAATTGGTAGACATGTGAACGAACGATGAAGTTGTTATGGCGAGCGTATGAGCTATTGCTGATGCGTCATATGGATCTGATGGCTTGAGTGTTGCGTCATGGGGATTTGACGGCTTGCTGTGCTGCGTCATACGTGTCTGATGGCTTTTGCGGTGGATAGATGACACCACGTCTGCTCCTTGAAGGTTCCTGTTCAGTTCAGCCAGGATCACCAATGAAGGAGATTAGTGTTGCATCATATGGATCTGACGGCTTGAGTATTGCGCCATGTGACTTGACGGCTTTGCTGTGCTACGTCATGCGTTTTGACGGCTTTTGGTTGCTCTTGTGGTGGATAGGTGGCGCCATGCCTGCTCCGGGAAGGTTGCGTTGGTTCAAAGTTCAACCAGGGTCGCAAGTGAAGGAGATTAGAACTCGGCACCTTCTGCTCCGTAAGCACATAACATAACCACTATACTAAAATGATCACCTTAGTACGGAGGTTGTTACTGGCTTATATAGATCCCTCCGCCACAAACTCTTATTCACTCGAGCATCAAGCTGATTTGCTTTAATGAAACATCTCTTCTTTTTGATATCACGAGAGCTCCACGAATTTATCTATCATTCTTTTTGATGTGTGAAAAAAAAACATTTTTAAGATACGTTTTCAAAACAAAAAAAAAATATTCTCTGTACAATTTAAGATAAAGTCTTACGCACGACGATAGGACAATATATATATTTATAACCTCGTACTTTTTCCACTCATTTTAAATATATTTATATAAATCTATTCCCGAACTTGCATATTAACCCCATGCCAATGGTTTGTGGTCGCGGTAGCCTGTTGGGTACGTCTGGAGAGTAGACAAAAAGGCTGACTCTACGGTAAAAGGCTGCGTAGGCAGTGGTCGAGTCGTTTTCCTCCTACTGCGGGTTGAATTGTTTTCTTTCTGCTATAGTTTTGGTTTCGGTTTTCAATGCGGTGGGCGAGCTGAGTTGAATTCTTCTCTCCTACTGCTGAGTTGTTTTGTACAAAACTGCGTGTCGTTGTGTACTCGTAATCAGCACGAGCGGGTTCGGATTTAATTTGTCTGATCTTGATTCTACAAGATGGTGACTGAAGTCTGCGTGCCATCAGATGAGTGCACCACCACACACAAGTGCTGAGGTTCAGCAGCTGTTGCGCAATAATTTCACGGATGAAAGAATTATTAGTTGAGGTTGTACAGTTGCTTGGCTGCCTCATGTCCTGACCAAACTCCATGTGATTTTAGTCTCTGGGGTTGCTTAAAATCAAAAGTTTGTTAGTGGAGTTACATACTTCAGTGTCTTAAAGGACAGAATATCAAGGCGGTGTTGAATATTCCTTGTGACATGTAGCGTGAGGCCATAGAAAATGTATGGTGTAGTTTCTGAGAACGGTGGTCACTTTGAATGTAATAAGGCATAATACGTACTGCACTATAATTTTTTTTGTGTTAGTTTTTATTTTTATTGTAACACATTTTACATGGTACAACGTCATAAATACCCCAATCGGCAGTTTTTCAAACTAATTTTTTCCCTACAGAACCCTGCTTCTCATCTCAATATTAGTCTTTATATCAAATATGTTGCAACCGATTGTCAGATCAAACTACAGGTAGCTCTGAATAGTGCCAGCTTTAAAAAAACACCTTGTGTTTTTCGGAGCTGTTAACATGTTTTACAGCCCAAATTATTGGCGTGGTTATCACACAAGAAAGAATTTGCTTTCTAATTAAATTTTCGAATTGGTAAATGACAGCAACGCCATAATAGTGCCAATTCAGGTGTCGTCCTCGTCACTTAACCATTGTTCAAAATTATGAGGTCCGTCACCAAAAGCCCTCGTGTAGCTGAACAGTGCGACGCTAATATTCACTTATCACTCACGCAACGCCATAATTACCCATATCAGTGGTTTTTAGAACTAAATTTTTTTCTCCAAGGAATCTTGCTTCCCATGACACCATTAGTCTCTATACCAAGTTTGGTGCAATTGCAGTTGTTAGATCGAGCTACATTTGTCTCTGAAAAGTGCCAGTTTAAAAAAAATCACCCTATATATATATATATATATATTTCTGTCTAAAGTTGTTTGTGTAAAACAGAAAAGTAGTAAAACAAAAGAAATTTTATTTTAATCTTTGCTTTAGGAAGAATCTTGGATAGCGTACTTCAAGATTAGAATGCATCTAAGGGAACGAGCAGCTGGGAAACTCGTTAACGTCAAAAAAGTATAAATCGAACCTATAACGAGAAAATGCTTAGATCCAGAATGAAATAATCCCCCCCCGTTATCTATCTCACCCCCTTAATTTTTGTTTTGTTCATTTTGCCCCCAATTGAGTTTTTTTTTTTTTTAAAAACAAAAATTTTAAAAAAAATCCCTTGATAGAATAACGTAGTAACGGTCTTCTTATTGGAAAAAGCACATTTTCGGATTTGAAATCTCTAATCCCTTTTCTTGAATAGAAAATATTTTCTGCTCTCAGTTATTACTCAATTTAGCCCTGGAGGTTCAAAGTACAGCCGGGTAAAATGATTTACGGAATATCTTGGGAAAAATCTAAACTTTCTTTTCATATTGTTTGTTCTGTATTCCTGAATTTTAATTCATATACTGTGACAAGGATTTAAGTCGTCTAGTAGAATGTTGGATACTTATTTCAAACTAGACGAGCAATTGCGTTTTTTACACGTTGTTTCATAAATATCATATGTAATGTTTTGGTGAAACGATTTATGTGAGATGTTCATAATAAAATGACACATTAATCTCATGTCGTTTCAAATGGTTCAAACTATGTCCGATGAATAATGCAAAATATCAAACCCTTATTCTCCGATTCACACGGTACATTTTTTTACATTGTTTTCAAAAATATGAGATTTAAAAAAAATTCTGCGAGGATTTTTTAAAATTCATTTCGCCTGGTTACATTAGAGCTTATATTCCTAGTCATTGTTTAATTTCCTTCTGTTCAGAATTCTATTTATTCCAATCTACAAATGAATGTCTCCATTTTGTATGTATACTCAAATTTTCTGTTCATGGGATTTCCTTTCTTTTTCAGTGACTCGACAGTCCAGGGTGGGCCTTGGCCTTCTCAAGAAGCCTTTTCCAGGCCAACCTTCTTCCTGCTAGTGTTCTCCAATTCTTAGTTCTCAATACTAGGAGATCTTTTTCTCGGCCATCAATCCATCCGAGATTTGGCCTACCCTTTCTTCGTGTGCCAATTAATTGAGCGTTGAAGACTTTTTTAGTGGTGCGTTCTTCGTCTATTCTGACAACGTGATCGGCCCATTTAATTCGTTGTATTTTGATGAAGTTAACAATGTCAGATTCTTTATGATTGATAGAGCTCTAAATTTGATCTTCTTCGTCACATTCCATTTTCCTGGATTCCTCCAAAAATAAATCTTAAAATCTTCCTTTCGTAGATACTTATGTTCTCATCTGTTCGAGACATGGACCTAGTTTCACATGCATAAGTTAATAGTGAGCTTTTTTTTTTTTTTTGATTAAATTCAATTTTATATATTTTCGTATTCCATCTATTAGCCATAGTAATTCTCTTTTGGATCTCAGTAGTAAAATCGTTTCTATTGTTAATTTCCGAACCTAAATAAGTTCATGGGATTTAGTGCAGTAAATTTTCATTGTATTTATCTAATTAGAATGTTTTAAAGCTTCATTTTTGACAATTAGTGATAAACAATAATAATTTATAAATCATCTTTATAATGTTTTTAATATTATAAAAGGTATATTGAATACCCATGCCAAAAGAAAATTTAAGAGAATCAAAATTGCATCTTTAGAACGTGAAATAAAAATTTTAGATCGAGTGCATGATAGAGAAAGAGCAACACATATTGATAAATATTATTCCATGAATGAGGCCACAGTAAAAAAAAAAAAAGACTCGATTAGAGAAAAGGTGAAACTGCTCAATCTTCTGCGAGCATAGCTTCATACGAAAAAAGATTGCATTAGAAAATATGGAAAAAGCATTAATGATATGATGAGTAAACACCACTCAGAAGCCAATTTCAATTTATACCAATACAATTACAAATTTAGTTTCATTTTAAGTTTAAGTAAATGATTGAGAATTATGCACATTTTAGTTTGTTTTCAATTCACATACGGTTTTACTTATAAAAGCGGTTTACACTTTTTATGTGTAAATCAGGGGATAGGTGTTAATCTAGATTACAAAATTTCAATAAATTTTGTTGTTTTTGAAGCAGAGTTGTTACAAATAAAAAATATTTTATTAAGCTAAAAAAAGGAACCTTCACGGGGATTGGTTCGCACTTCGAATCAACACAAGAATCATTGGCTATGTCAATTGGAAACAGGACCAGAGGCGGTTCTAGGGTCGTACAAATCGGACCCCTGCCTGGGATGGCATTTGAAAAATATCTATATTTTTTTGTTACAAAAAAAAAATTGATATATTTTCTGAAATATTATTGTGTGTGAATTTGGTGTCTCATTCAACGTATCTTATTTCCTTATTTTGTATTCTAAATGTATAATGTCAGTTTTCTTTTATATTGAAACTTGAAGGATTCGAGGCGGAGTATATGTTAAAACATGAAATTTAATGTTTACACATCTTTCACTGGTAAATTTCTCCCCATCCCAGAATGAGGTCACAATGGACATTTCTTTCACACTTACGATGTTCGGTGTCAGATATCCAAAAGGGGACATAGGTAATTAGAGGTTTTGATAGATAGAGAGCCACAGGAACTGTTCCATTTTAGTCCTGAGTGTAGTTATTATTAGTTAAAACAAACACTTGTGATCCCCCATCATCAGTAGACTACTTTTCGAAGAAATTGGCCCTGCTTAAATGGACGATTCCTTCTCTTACATTTCACTCGTTTCAAATTATAACAAGTATTTATGTCCTTAATTTCGAATTTTCAAATATACAGTAAGACCCCACTACGTTCCATCAAAGCAGAGCGTAATATGAAACAGCGTTAAACGAGGTTACCTCATCATGTAAATAATAATGGGGTTAAGAGAAGATGGGTAGAAAATTTGTCAGGTATTTTTTACCATTAAATTTATTAATTATGTGTTTTATAACAAAACAAAAATGTATTTATTACAAATATAGAAACATAATAAATGAATATACGTATAAAAATAAATAAAATTCTAAGTCAGTATGTTTACATTTCAGATTCATAGAGTATCTTCTGTATTTCCAATTTTCTGCTTTTTTTTTATCAATAAGGCATCTAATGTAATTTGCGTTTTCTTTTTGCGCTCTGTAAGAAGTTGTTGGTAAGTGGATAAGGCATCCATAAAACGTCCCGTCTTTTCTTTGAACTCCTGTCAAAATTTGCTCCTGCTTTTTTTTCTTGTTGCTTTATTTTCGTGTTTTTTACTATCACCCATGATAACTAAAAATCATGATATTTGTCACTATAGCAAACGTTATAATATATAAATTTATACTGATAATAATGCTAACAAATGTTTGCAACGATAAAAATACGTTCGCATAACACCGCTGGAAAGAAGAAACACAGATAAACTGCTTCGGATATCGGGAAGTACACCGCTATAATTTCGGGGAATCCCACAATTCAAATAAAAGAGCGTTAAACCGAAACAGCGATAAACGAAACAGCGTTAAGCGGGGTCTTACTGTATATATAGAGAGAGGGGGGACGGCATTTTCCATTTTTGTCCCGGGCGGCAAAACTACTGGAGCCGGCCCTGGCGGGGCATTCGACATTCCAAACTTCCACACTGCGTCGTTATGAGGACTTGAAATCTCCATAGATTTAAGGTGCATCAACGTTGAAATAATGTCTCGTAGGGCACCAGATCTAGAACCTACACCTCGACACAAACGCTAACCAAAAGTTCGTAACCTTGACCATTCGGCAACTATGATCACAACAGAGACGCAGTTATAGCCGTAACAATGATATGAGGCCCCCAAGCTACATGTATCAAAAATGCTACGCACTTTGAAATAAGTTTTATTAATGTGATCATTTTTATCTATTTTTAAAAATATTCCCTCCCAAAAGGAAGGATACGGGGCCCCCTCAGCACTAGCTACGCCAGTGGGGCACAATAATCAAGAGTGGTTTTTGAAAAGTCTTTTTGAGTGCCATTTTTATGGAGCAAGATTCAATATTATTTATTCTTATTTTAGCGTACTAAAAACAAAAGAAATAATTAGAAAACTTTTTTCTTAAATTAAATTCTATAAGACGAACTCTCAACGTGTTTCATAGACATTTTAAAAAAGATTTTAGCTATTTAAAGTAATAAGGAAGAACCCTCCCCCCTTGTGTCGCGGTGCGGAAATGACAAGTCTCTTCTTGGCGACGTGTTGGCGCTCCCCGAGAATCGCTGACGCATCCCGCCCCCTTCCCATCTCGTTTCATCATTTGGTGGTTAACAGAAATCGACCCTCCAATGAATAGGGAAGCGTATAAATCAAAATATGCCGAGGTAACTTGTTTTATTTTTCATTTAGAAGGAAACGTTGGATTTCCTTCACTTGAATAAGATCAATAGGACACCAAAGAATATGACTAAAAAGGATTTGATTCGCTTTGCCCAACACACGCTTGAGGAAAAGAAATATTATCAGGAAAGAATATATCGTACTTTAAACCAGGTATTTTTTTCTTCAAAATTCAGATACTGAAGCTAATTTTAGAAAATTAAAAGGCGAGATATCCTTTTGAACTGTCACTGCCTGTTTTTTAGAGCAGTGATGAAGGGTTACAAGTTCGATTCAAGAACTAGGAACGTTGCTCGCAAAATTCAACAGGACCTCATTTTTAATTAATGAATAAATCAATCGTCAATGTTTTGTAAAACAATTTTTGGGAAATGTCAACCAGGCCGAATCCATCAATTAGAACTTCTTTATTTTTTGGTGTCCTCGTATCAAAGTTGCATTCTGAAGCAATACGAGGGTTATTTGCGACGGACCTCGCAATTTTAAGACATGATCAAGTGGCCAGAGCAACAGTTGAACTGGCACTCAATTCTCCAAGCTACTATCCCATGCCAACACGAGGACTCAAAACACGCATCAGTTCACCAAAACGGTGAATCTGTAATGGCATCGATTTAAAGCAGGGGTGGGCAGACTTCAAGGTACGGGTTACTTCTCATTTTTTCAAGGTGTTGCGTTCCACCCAATGGTCTAGGTGCGGTGAGCTAAAAGAAGTCTACAATATATATTATTTCTTAAGATATTTGTCGGCCCAATAGTAAATTAAGCATTAGAGAGCTCAAGCAACACGTGAATATCAGTGCACTTCAATGGTGTTTTTTGCTTTTTTCCATCTGCATAGCATGAACATTTGTTCGAAAAAGCTATAGCTATATTTTCTTCCGTTGAAAAAAAAGTGTATTGCTTTCCTTTCTTCCGCAAATTCCATGTTTGGACAACTACGAACAACTGCTAGAGCGCGGACGTTTTCAATGCGGTGAGCAGCGAACACACGTGGATCGATGAATCTGGTAACCGACGTATGTGCTTAACACGTTCACTGCAGGGAGCCGTGACATCGCACGACGCAACATCGACACAAGAATCCAATCCCACGGAAGGGCGGAGTTTAGGGTGATGTTTCAGAAACCACACAATCCCGTGTTATCGCGGGAAGAGCTGATAAACATTTATTTTCCTCTTTACTCAACGTGTGTATGTGTGTGTGGGGGGACCCATTTCGCGGTTATCACTCTTTTCTCCTATAGTGACAGAAAATGTGCTAAACGTCATCGTCCACTTCCAATGATGGAACATGTGTCTTCTACACACAATCGCATGAATTGTGAAAAGCTGATTCTCCAGTCCAGCTGGCATCGGTGTTTCTTTTATTATGCACGTCTAAGGTCTTAGTAAAGGCGGTCACTACAAAGACTTGGCGGTCCACCAGTCGATCGCGATCGACTTAATGTTTATCTAGGATTTTAAGTATTAGGTCTACAGTAAAATTCTGTTCGATTTTAGAATAAAACAAAATAATACATTTTTCATACCTTAAGCAAATTTTATTGAATTATATTCCTATTAATATTTATGATTTCTTGCCAGCGTGATAGCAATTTGTATCTCTCATTTAAAAAAAAAATGCCTTATTCCTAGAGGCGAAAAATTGAAACAAATCTTCCCTGATATCATCTTCGTTCCCGTCCTTCATAAGTTTTGCAAGGGCAGTAAGTAACAAGAGATAATCACAGCGTGCTAGGTTTGGCGAGTATGGTGGATGCAACATAATTTTCCAGTCTGGCTCTGTGAGTTTCTGACGAGTTCCCAAAGCAGCACATAACTTGATAATATCATGAAGCAGAATGATGTTCTCCCTGTTGAGCTTCACTAACCTCTTTTCTTGGAGTACTGTTTTTCAATTATCCAATTGCTGACAATATATCTGTTCCAATTCAGTTTGAGCAGCTCAAAATGCATTGGTCCTCGAATATCCCACCCTATAAAGAAGATTCTCTTACTTAGGCTCAACTTCGGTTCAGAGGTGAAGGGGCAGAGGTTCACTATAGGCCCTTTTCCTCACGATGTTTTCATAGGAAATCCACATTTCACTCCCAAGCATCCTCCGATTCAATAAGGGTTCGATTTTGTTCGTGCAAGCAGAGATGTGCTTATGACACGATCATTGATATTTTTTTGCATTTTTGTGGCACCAATCTTAGTTTCCGAATATGGTTTGTTAAGCCTTTCAGCAATCTCCGATATTGTCAAAGGATTTTGCTCTAGACGAGAGCAGTTTATAAAAAAGGTCAAAATCCTCTACTTGAAATTTTTCGAACTGTTCTGTCAGAAACTGCACCTTCACCAAACACTTTCAATAAATTTTTACACGCTTCTGTACTATTTCTTTCTTGTTGGAATTCGTACAAAACACAGAAATGAAATGCGTAAATGAGCTTTATCAGTAACCATGGAAAGAAAATAGCGATTCACTTAGTAGTAAGACGAACCATCTGCGTTTTAGTTCATTTACTGGGTCACAGTATGTATACATTCCGTGATAAAAAGCCAAATATGCACCAAATGAACATGTGCATGCTTGTTGAAACTGGAACGGGCGGAACTTACCTGTACACCTAATACATCGGCCATGGCCAATGATCAGCCATACATTGAGTGGTGTCTGTCATGGACAGAATATCAGCTGTAGTGGCCTCTCCATCAAATGAAATTAGTCCGAAGGTACTTGATCAGTCATCAACAGTTCTCGTGTTGTTTTTGTACAATGCTAATATGAATTAAAAAATTTTTTCTATTCAAACATTTACCAAAAACAAATGTTTCTTTAAATTGAAATCGTAACTAGCTCGTAGATTTTTAGGACCATTTAAGAACGGGAAAAAATATTTTAGCTGGAATTTCGCTCAACAAACTACCATACTACGCTGCGTGATATCATTCAGAGATGCTTTCGAATTATCGTGAAGTAGTTTTTACGAGAAAAATAAAAAATTGGATTGCTGTACTTGCTTCGAGTGTGATTGAATTCCTTTTTGTGTCCTGACCGTACAGATAATTGATTATTAATTGGTTCGGTATTTCCAGAAATTAGCATGAAAAAGTTTGTATGTGTCAATGCTCAGTCCTCGGTCGAATAATTAGGTAAAAACTCAAGTGTCATCATCGTCACTTGACCATGATTCAAAATTGTTATATTCATCGTCAATAATCAATGTAATGTTTCTAATGAGGCTGCTGCAATCAAAACAGATGGATTTGTTTTTCATAGATTCCATCCTCTACATCAGGTATTGGCAACCTATAGCACGAATGCTGGATTTGGTACTCTCAAACTTCTTTATGAAATTATCAAAAACATTTAAATCTCGTCTCTCTGAGAATGACACATTTTCTCTCCTTTCGTTCATCTCATCGTGCTGATTCATCAGAATCGAGCATGATTTCTGTTGAAAGTAGAATTTAGTTTGATGCACATCGTGCAAAATAGGCCACTTTTAACTTTACGACACATTCTTAGTTTCATTACAAAAACTTATATTCAATTTGTTTAACTGGTGTGACAATTCATATCTAGATATTTAACCACATCGCCACTAAAAAATAAGAAAGCTTAATGTTGGTGGTTTTCCTAAACTCATGGACTAAAATTGACTACTTCGTAAATATGATTGTACTATACATTATGTCACCCGTTAAATGTACAAAGATATTTAAGCTAAACACAAGAACTCCAATTCGATGTAAGAAATAAGTTGCATTTTTTGTTGAATAATCGGAACCAAACTTAAGGAGACTGATTGCAGTTTTGTACCTGCTTATTGTGTAGCTGCCAATAGCCAACCTTTTACAGATAGCGATTTTATTTTTGTGTTGATAAATATCTTTAAATGATGTATAATTAATGTGTGTAGCAGAGTGTATTTTTTTAATCTCTTTCCTAAGTCAGCATGTATCCCCATGGGAATCGAATTCTTTCAAGTATGTCCTACTGTGTGGCATCCTGAATCATATTGGTAGACTGGTTTAGCACAACATAGTTACAAGATTGCGGACCGCTATTCTACATAATGACACTAACCTCATAAGTAACCCCTGATATTTAGGAAAAACAGAAATGGGTAGTACAAAAAGACTGATTATGAATAACATGAAAAGACTTCACATTATTACCTATGGAGTGCAGTACAAAAAATCACTATACTTGGAACACCTATGCCTTATAAGTAGTAAGTTATAGAAACAAAGTATAGTTTTAATTACTTTTGTTTTTGAAACAATATTAACCAGTCAATCAGGCAAATATGAGAATAAGTACTTAGCTAAGATTTTCACGAGAATGATGCAAGGCCTCTAATTTCATCTCATGAATTGACTGCATTGAAGTGATATTATGTATCTGTGTATTAACTATCACAAAGTATACATGAAAGGAAAACTGTTGTCCAACAAATTTCTATGAAGAAATATTTGTAAGCATTTAAAGCAACAGTCTTGAAACGAAAAGTTGGCATTGTGACAACTTGTCAAAAAGACCAAAAATTGGCTTCGAGTAAAAATAAAGTATATATCCTAAAATTAGTCAGTTAACAATTCCAAACAGATCTCCATTTGACACTTAAATAAAACATATTAATTTGAATTACTTGATTTATGCAAGAATAATGATTTTTTTTTTTTAAAAAAAAGTTTTGTACAGTTAAAACCCATTTAACTCATCTATGAAGAAAATTGCAATTATTAAATGTATGTCATTTCTGTTTGGATAGTCAGAAATTGTACCTTCATTTGATTAAAATCAATACTATGTTGAACCCTGCCACTTTCATTTTATTATTATTATATTCAAACACAGAATATATAAGCATAATGTGTTATACCATAGAAAGGACTTCACACATAAATTTAACTTCTACTTGTATTGTTATTGGTACAGTAAAAATTTCTCATCCCTTTCAAATCTGACTTACTAATTGAACTGAAACCCTACCCACATCTCTTGTAAAATAGGACATTGTAAAAATAATATAATATTTAATCATGAAACTTCTCAATTTTTTTAAATTCCAGGCAAGTATATATATAGTTTTTTTTTAAGTATCGTATTTATTCTAATCTAAGCCATACTTTTTCTCCCAATGTCAATGCTACTTAAAATTGAAAGCAGAAAAATTCATTGAATGGAAGAAATTGAGCATGATATTGACAGTTAGAGCAATTTCAGGCTCATATATGTATTTAAAAGTTTTAAATTCTAGTAAAATTATTCCACTTATAAATTCTCAAAAAAGCTTCATAAATATTGGATATTGTGATAAGCCATTTAACACTTTCTTTTATTTTTTCACAAAAATGCACTGAGAATTGAATAAATACAGTCTCATATTATAAGGCCTCTGTCTTTCATTTTGTATAAGTATATTGATGTAGTTCTAAAAATAAGTTGTTTTAATAAAACTTTTAGTTATGTACAATTTATATACAAGTTATAGCACATAAATATTTGATCATATTTGTTGTCACTGCACAGTTTCTTTGAAGTCATCCAACAAACGTGTTAGGTCAAGTGCTTCTTTGGATTTTTTGAGAGGATCCTCTTTCCTGTTCTTATAGAGGTAATTATAATCAATGTCCAGCATGCCGCCAACCACTTCCTGAAACCAAAATACTAGAGTTGCAGTTAAAAAGTATGTGATGTACAATAACTAGAAAATTTCATGCTTGAATTTCAAATGCGTTTAGTATAAATTATTTACTTATTATACAGTAAAAAGTAGTTAGTCTCATTTGCTGAAAATGACAACATTTAGAAAAGAAATTATGTTAGTAAAAATATAATAAAATATGAACCACTTTTTGTTTCTATTCCTATACGATTTCCACAGGAAATCAATTCCTCTTTTGGTTACAACTAAGATATGGCATTCGACCAGCACCAGAATATGGATTTGACACCCTCCTCCCCTCTCTCTACCACCTCCTCAACCATCCATGAAAGCTCATTGTGCGAACAGCTGAACACAATGAAGGCATAAGTATCCAGGCTTCAAATAATATGCAACGCGAAGGAGAAAACAGTTTCCCTACTCGGACTGGATCAAGGACAGAGCGAAGCTGATACACTGTATCAGTTGGCATGGAGCAAGGAGATCCAAGGCACACTTCAACAAGTGGGGAGTGACTGACTCCCCACCCCACCCCACCATTCCCGCCTGCTCTGCTCATTACATGAAACTCCTAAAAACACCCCAGTTAGCACTTCATCTCTTTCTCCAACTAGGAGAATGCAACAACAAAATCGAAAGGACGAGGATAATTTTGAATTTACACCACTACGAAAAACTTCTTGGAACTCTAACTTTTAACTTAGAAACTGCACACACAAAAAAATTTTTTCAACCAAAAACTAGCACACCACAAATCACAGGTTGACTGATCAACACTTTTTCACCGTCACTAATGCTTAAAGTCACTGATGACTATAGAACGCAAGTTGATACAATAAAAGCTGCATCACATACACTCAGACTACGCCTCTCCGGAGAATTTATTCAATTATATGCTAATGATATAGAGCAGTACTGAACACTTACTCGCCTTCTTAAAAGATTGTACTATGTCATTTGACCCAAAACAGAATGCCCAATTAAAATTGTCAAAAAAGAACACGACACAATCAAAGAGTTAGGATTTCAACTGGAAAAGGTTACATGACTCATAAGTTACAGTATTAAATAGCTACTCCCTGTCTTTCTCATAACATTATCACGATCCATTGAAATCTCAAAATTTTTTAACTTAAAATTCTTCCTCATACAAGCATTACTGTAGACGGTTATAATGGCAAGAGAGTCATGCTGTGCTTCACTTGCAATAATTTTCACCTAAATGCTGAAAACTGTTTTCTAAATCCCAATTGTTTAAAATGCGGGAAGCTCATATCAATAAAAACTGTTCAATAAAACAACACCCAGAAACCAAATTCTGCCTCTATTGCCAGATTTACGGCCATATGGACAATTGGCAGGGATGCCCCTGTTTTCCCAAATCCCCTAAGGGTACTGAAAAAACTACAATAGCTATACTAACCTGTACAATAGCTTTGTAACACCAAATTTTTCATATATGCAAATTACAGCCAACAGTAACAAAACTAAACAGATGGCACCACGTAAACATGAGATTTCCCATCAAACTGAGGCCATGAGAAATGATCCTCCCAGACCACAATTCCTATTCAAATTTTTTTTAATACCGAACCTAACCATAACATTAATCTGTCAAACAACAACAATATCATAACCCTCCTAAGTGCAACACCACCCCCACATTAGTAAATAACTACAATCAAGTCAACTCCGCTCAAGTGGATCCAAACCAGATGTACAGCCTAATAGAGGCATCTCGTAATCAAAATATAGTTATAAGTTCCAACTGGCCGCAGTTTGCGTTCATGGAACTTCATTGTGTTGAATGTTGAACTTTGCATAGAGAAGCATTCCCCAGACTTATTTCTCATACAATAAACACAACTGAGACCAGCACAAAACTTTAACATATGCTACAGAAACACCAGACCAACAAATGATATTGACACAGAATTTGGTGGAACTCATTAAAAAAATCTATTAAGCATTACTGTCTTACCACCCCTTCAAGCAAAAGAAGCTACAATAGCAGTTCTCACTCCTCCAGATCATGATAAAATCTTGATCTTATCTGTATACATTTCCCCCTTAATCTGATTAATACACTTTCATTATTGACTTAGAGAATATTCTCCAAACCCGTAGCAGCTGTGCTGTTTTTGGTGATTTTAATGCCATATACACTGCCTGGAACTGTAAATCTAATTCCTCTAGAGGTGTGCACCTTTTTGACTTTAACATTCTTAATTTAAATATTGCTTTTCCGAACTCTCCCACAAGATTCAGAATCAACTCAGTCAATGCTCTGGACTTCGCCATTATTTGTAATTTTTACTATCCACTTCTAACTCATTGCATGAACTTTCTTCTGATCACTTCTTCAATCTTAAACTTAATAATGATTTCTCTAATCTAAGAGCGATCAATACAAACTGGGCTCTTTTTCTAGATTTCTAAACAGTAATATTTCTCTTTTCAACTATCCTCCTAACAACATCAACTCTCACACTGATATAAAGCAAAAAATTTCTGAGTTTACTGAAATGGCCCTCACCACTAACAGACATGCCTCCTAACCAATAGAAATAAAGATTAATCTCAGAAAGCAGAAAAACCAATTCAGAAATTTATATCACAGAACATTAAATCCACTTTATAAGACTGTACAACAAAGCAATGTCAAAAAAGAAATCCTTAAATATAGTAATGCAAATTGGAACAATAATCTTATAGCACTGAGCCCTCAGGATAGGGCGCAAAACTTAAAAATAAACGATCTTGGATGTCAAAAAGCTAAAATCCTTGCTAATTCTATCTAAAATACTAGACCAAATAATAATTACGACAACATCAATAACACTGTTAACACCTTCCTCTCCCTCCCCACACTACTCCTCTTGAAACACTACTTACCCCTCAGAAATTATCTCTTTCATCAAGAAATCTAAGTCTAATAAGACTGAAAACTTCCCCCTCAAAGTAATATTAACTTTTATCATTCTTATTAACAAAATATTAAAATATGATAATTTTCCTGCTAAATGGAAAGAAGCAGTTATTTTTATTTTCTTGGCAAAAACCCTAAATTACCTGATAGCTATAGGACTATCTCTTTACTTTCTACCTTAAATAAAATAACCAAATCCATCATTTAACCAGACTTAAAAATTTTATTAATGAAAACAACCTGATAAATCCTAACCAGAGTATGGATTCACTAATAAGCCCTATAATGAGACTCATGAAATAATTTCTGAAGGTTTCCAAAAGTAAAAGAGTACAGATGTAATCTTTCTGGATATCCAGAAGGTTTTCGACCGTGTGTGGCTAAATAGACTAACGTTCAAACAATTTACCCCTACCTCCTTCACTCCAATACTATTAATCAATTTTTTCAGGTTAAGAGTTAAAGATAACTCTTTCCAGTTCTCATAATATTGACTGTGGGGTTCTGCAGAATAGTCTTCTGGGACCCCAGTTGTTTTAAACTCTATATTAATGACATTAAAAATTACTCCCTCACTAACATTAATATGTACCCAGACGACACAGCCGTGTTAGCTACCTACAACAGAACACACTTCCATAACTTTTGCACTTAATAAACATCTCAGAATACTAGAAACTTTTTACGACCAGTGGAAAATCAGCGTTAATGTTGAAAGATCCGCCACTGTCATTTTCACCAAAAAACACACCTCCGCCAATCATGTACAATACATCTATACAATGGTCTCATGATACTAAATATCTCTGAATTATTTTCAATAAGCACCTTACTTAAAAACAACACATCCTACACATGAGAGAAAAATGTTTAAATTACTCCTTAATTTGCCATATTTCTGAATTTAGACAGCCTGCGTTCCATTACAGGAATACGCTGCTAATCTAACATTAAAATCTTGGATACTTTACAAAACTCTACTAATCAGATGATTGTCAAAGCCACTCTTTGTATGAGAAATGATGACATCTAGAAAGGTATCAAAATCAATAGTTTTAAATCTCACATTCAAAAAATTGCTAAGAGCTTATTCAATTTGCATTCTCATACTAATAACATCAATATGCTTAATTTAAATACTAAAAGACTGAAACGAATACTTCTCGACTATTATAATCCTCCTTAATTTTTAATTTATCACTGCGATTTTATTTAATGCACTTTTAATTGCTAAATTTTTAACTTTATTTTGTATATCTCCCTCTACGGGACACAAGCCCCACCCTACCTATCTTACACTACTTTCCTAGACAAATGAGATGCAATTTCCTCACACACAAAGATCCAATCAAAGAGCAATCTCACTCAACTCTCTCCCAAGCACCCAAATGAACTTTTTCAAACGATTGGCTCAACCAATCAGGAGCCTCCCTCCATCTTACAGCATGACAAAGTTAACTTCCAATTCCACATCTACAGTACCAGATATGGGATGGAGGACCGCTAGCAGCCTATATGCCCAGTGATATGCACCATGTAAAAAGTCAACAAGTTTGCATTTGTAAAATATAACTAGGTAACCTTAAAAACTTTTCGTAAATATTTTTAACGAAATGGTTAAGTAAGCATTTATTAAAAAACATTACTCTTCTAAAATTAGTTACAAAATGCTGATTATTTTCACCAATCAAATACAGCACTTGTACTGCAGGTTCATTTAAATAATGGAGTAAATGTAATTCTACCAGAGGGCACTGACATTTTTGGAGATTATGAACCATGTAGATCAAGATGCCAGTCAATAAAAGATGCTGAAAGCTGATAATAACAAGTGTTTTAAATTACATGGCAACGGAAATATTTGAACTAATTGCAATGGATTTCAACTAAATTTACATATTAAAAACAAACTCACTTTTCCAAAATTTCGAGGAAAATACTTTTCATCTTCAATGACATGAGCATATCCGGCATGAACAGAAGGATCAAAGGTCACACAAAAATAAGGCAAAGTTTTTGGCACCTAGAAGAAAGAAAGAATACATAAAAATGTGTATGCAAGAAAAAGAAATGTATGATTTTAAACTTCTACAGGAATTTTAAAAAATAAAACACATTCATTTTCAATCCCTTTAGATTTTTTTGACCTGTTAGCATCCATGCTATTTTATTTAGTGGTTTAACTTTTATGTTTTATTCTTTCGGATTTGTAGTCAGAAGCAAGTCTTTTTACATATTTTTCAGGAACTGAATCTGCGCATCACTTTTTGGATTATACTACCACTGAATTATTTCTCAATTATAGTAGTTTGTATTTTTATGTATAATGTTCTGTGATAAGTTAGATGTGGCTGCTTTACCGGTAAGTACACTTTTTACAGTAGATCCTCTTTGTTTTAACGTAGTAGAGCTTACAAGAAACTACAGTGTTAGGACATGCAGTGACTGTGAGGATTTAATTAAAATGTCTTCTAATGTAATGCATAAAGTTAAAGAAACAGTTAGTGAAGTAGACAATATTACTAAATGTTAACTGATTAATGAAATTCAATGGATGGCACTCAAATGTTCTTATAAATCAAATAAGATGTAACATAAGTTCAAGACTGTGATGTTGGACTTCCAACACCTTAGTAAACATATCCTCGCTGTACCTTGTTCCCCTTTGAAAGAAAGAGGAGGAAAATAAGTGTTCAGCAGCTTCTCCCACCTAAAAAAAAAGCTTATTTGGAGTGTTTGTTCCTAAATAATGCACCTTCCCCTCCCATACCACTGAAGACGAAAGTATTTTGGATGGAATGAAGGAAGAAGAATCTTCTGGTGAGAGTAACTCGAAAGACTAACAACATGAGGTAAAGTTTAGCTCTATGGTTGCAGCAGAGACAGGCAGTCGTCACCCCCACTGATGTGGATAACGACGACGATTTCATTGTTGTCTCCCACCCAAAAGTGACCTATTGCTTCCATGTTACTGATGAAAGCCAAAATACAACCAGACTACACAATGCAGTGAGTGAGCATTTAGGACCTACATTTCAGGGTCACTTAGAGAATGGAAAGCTGAAGAGTTTTCGCCAAGACACTCCTTGAACATCATAAGTTCCCAAATTTTCTGTCAGTCAAGAGGATGCAATCATAGCATGTTGAAAATGCCAGTTCTCATCCAATCATCGAAGTTAAGCCCCATCGGTGACCACCTGGGAACACTGGGTGGTGTAGTCGGTTTGTCGCTGGCTATGTACGCCTACATTTACGGGTTCAATCCCAGCACAAATTGTTGGATTTTCATGATTCAGAAAATTGATAGTGTCCATGTTGTATTGCTTATGAAGCATGTTAAAGATTTTGGTACCAACTCCCGATGAATGTACTAGGTCTGTAATGGTAAATACCAATCCGCAGACCCATTGGGGAAAAAACATTTGAGAATGGCCAATAACTTAAAGTTGTCCAAGAACTACTTACTGACTTTGATCAGAAGGAGCTTATTTCAGAACTCGGTGTCTTACATTCAAAGCCAACTACACTTCTATTCTTCAGAATAGAAAAAGTAATACAAATATGCCATTTTTCTTGGTAATCCTGCACAAAATTCAGGATATTTTTAGGTTTTTCATGTGAAGAAAATATCTTCAATGCCACAGTGTTAGCACTTTTAGAAGTTTTATCATCCCATCCCACCCCCACTCTGTATTAGAGCACCCAAATGTTTGAAAGGCAGTGGAAAACGTCTTATCAGAGATAATTGATTGCAAATAACAGAAAACACAACTCATGAAAAACATCTGGGAGGAGAGAACCAAAGAGCACACTTAAAATTCCACATTGTGCCAATTCCTTGGCACCAGCCATCATCTATATTTTGTGCTTTGAATAATTCCTTCAGTCAGAAAATCTTTGATCTTGATTCTGTGAAAACTGCCATCCAAGACATTTTTATTACTTGAAACAGCAGGAACTTTACAGTTGTGGAATTCGCCTCCTATCAGAAAGATGACAAGAGGTCACAGATAGCAGAGGGAATTATGCACAATCACAGGTAATGTTCCTTTTGCATTTGATATAGTAACTCTTGATACAGCTACCCCAGCACTATTATTGACATCACAATGGGAGAAATTAGCTGCAAAGCCAATTTACCATTAATAAACTTAGCAATGCACACAATCCAGTTATTTTTGAGTTTTTAACAAACGACGTTCTTAAACCATCAAATTAAAACATTACGAACAACTCCATATTTTTTAGTGAACTCATCTAGATGATGTGTAAGTCATGTGATTAAGAGAGAATAGTATTTAACTGTTGCTGTAAGAGGGCAGATTGTAATGGCCTGAATACTTGGAACGAGTATAACGGAAACAGCATGACTAATAGGTTGTTTGTGTTTATGCAAAATGGATAAATAACAGTGAAACCAGAAGTAGATGCCTGGCTGTTGGACATCCACAAGTAATCAAAGAAAAAGAACATCAAAATTTGTCCCGCTGGGTAAGCAAAATAGCTGACAGCTCAATACTGTGGAGGTCCAAGTGCAAATGTTTTGGAACGTATAGTTAAGCATATACTGTTCGATATGGGGCTGTGCAGCAAACGTCCCATTCGTGGGTCTCTGTTGACCAAGGGTCATTGCCAACTATGACTAGAATGGGCTCAAAAACAGTGGGATATGACCATAAATAAGAGGAAGAATTTCCTGGTTCAATGAATCACAATTTCTCATTCCTCACACTGATGGTTGTGACAGAGAGAGAGAGAGTCTATCGTCTTTCACAACTATTTTCTCCATGTGTATAGAATGGTGAAGGCAGTATAATGCTTTGGAGAACATTCTCATGGGTCGCTCTGGGACCCTTAGTCTAGGTAGATGGAACCATAAAAGTTGTAAACTATCTGAGCATAATTACCAATCAGTTGTACCCTTATATAAAGACTGTTTGCCCTGCTGGAAGATTCCATTTCCAGTTAGGAAGTGTCCTCTCTCAAAAGCTAGAATTGTGTTAGAAGGGTTCAAGGAGCATAAGGATAAATTCCAATAAATATCCTAACCACCTAACTTAGAGGTTCTTAATCTGATAGAGCACATTGAAGGATTTATAGAAAGGTAGCTCTGAGATCAAAAACCACCATGACAGAATATCTTGACTTTACATGATCACAGCTTAGACAAAACATGATATTGAATAGGTTTTCATAATGTTTTGTGGTTCTTTGGTCGAAATTCTACATCATAACATGCCAGGCATAGATAATTTGGAACAAGCCATTCAAAATTTTAACAACATAGATTTGAATGCTATTTCCTTCTCTGCCTTCCTATTAATATCAGAGAGCTTATTAAAGCTAAAAATAGATTTTGTAAATCTTGGCAAAACACTAGGTGCCCCCATATAAAGAGAAGTAAATGCTCTCATTAGGCAAATTAGTATAGAAATCACTGAACATAAAAAACCTATAATTAAGGAGTTATTAGAATCTTTAAATACTGAAGATAATTTACATAATATACAGTCATCCCATCTCTCCATAGTCCAAGTGAAATGGCTTATTCTGGTGTCAACAAAGCGGAGACCTTCAAAGACACTTCTGAAGTTACTTTTCAAAAAAAGGCTGAACTGTACAGTGACAAGAAGATTTAATAGGTCACTTTCTTAACAACTTCAAAACAATCACATCTCCCCTCACTTCACTGCAGAAGTACAGGACACAAATAGAAAATCTACTGGCCCAGATCGAATTCTCATTATTACTCTTAAATATTTGCCTTTTAATGCTATCACACATTTAACTAAAATATACAGCTCATATTAGCTCATTATAAAGGAAAAATAATGATAAACTCTTGAGTTACTTACAGATCTTCGAAGACCTTTTTTGGTTAAGTCAATTAGCTTTATGTTGTGGGTCCATTCTTCTTCTGATTCTAGAATAGCTTTCTGAAACACAAATAAAGACACTTTCATTTCCTATTTGCTGAATTAGAAATATGGAAAAACAAGAAAATAAATAAAGTTTAAACACTAATAGTTTTGATAAAATTCCTGGATTAAGCTATTAAGTTTCTGAATCAATATTCTATTTTAGAAAATGGAATACAAAAGCTGATTATTCACAATTTTAAGAAGAGAATAAGTATTTAAATAAATAAGGATCTTTACTCTTGTCTTGGTCTGTAAAACGAAAAGCAAGATTTAAACTAAAATTTAAGAAAATGTTTCTGTTCTTATAACTATGTATTTCTCTTACTACGTTCTTAAATGTTAAATTTTAAATAAATAGATTTAATAATCTGATAAGCAAAATCAAACATTAAATTAATAAACAACTGGATATATTTTAAACATTAAAAAAATCATTTATATTAAACACAAATTTAAGGTATAAGATAAGCTGTTTCACAATGTAATACTTTACACAGCACGATTTCTACTTTTATCCCCTTTTTTTAATTGCTTCTAATTTCACATAGTACCTACTCTAACATTTATTTTCTTTAACATAGCTTGAGTGTAGCTAATGAGATCAAACCTTTGAATAATCCCCCTGATAGCCAAATACTTTCATGCATGGAAAGGAATTAACATTTTCTGATGATGTCATTTAAACAATATTAGTTTAATCATAGTGATGTAAAAAGCAAAGACAAAGTAATTACTTTGAAATATAGTGGTGCCATGTCTCCTTCTTCCAATGGTACAGGGATGCACTCAAGTACTGCATGTGGACAACGTTGAAAACTCATACTGGTCTCCAAACAGATGAGGCTCTTCTCTTGCTTCTTGAAGAAATGCCTGAGTAAATTCTTTAACTCCTATCACATCAAAAATAAACATTATTAAGATCAAAACTGTTGATTGCTCTTCCATTATTTTTAAAATCTTAGATTCACATAAAACAATCTAAACATAGGCATAAAACAGATAAAATACTTTCAAAAATTAATATAATTTATTTTGTTAGAAAAATAAGTTTAATGATTCTATACTGCAATCCAGATGAAATCAATATACAAGAGAGTTGCTCTTCTTACTTAAGCAACTAGTTAAATAGAAGATTACTAACAGGGAAGTTTAAAGCCCTTTTTAACACACTTTTATAAGTTTCACTTGTATGTAATGGAATCTTTGAAATCGATTTTTACCCTCTTTAAAAGGTCAGATTATTTCGAAATTTTGCACACTTATCAAGGACCGATGACAATACAATAATTTCATAATTTTGTCTCATTGTCCTGATCAGGATCCTCAGGATTTTGATATTTAGCGACTAATTCCTTATATCGTTTCCAGATTTAGAGACTAAAAAATTAAGGATCAACCCTAAAACCGCAAATAGGTCTTTTAGTAAATACAAATAAAACAAAACAAAAAAGTGTTCTTTATTTTCTTTTTTACCATAATATAAGTCTAGTTTTTCTGAAAATGGAAATAAAAAAAAAAGACTTGTGCATGCGAACAAAAATAGAACATATATTAACTGCTAAATATTTTTATGAAATGATGATACAAATTAACATTATAGCAATATGTTTAAAAGGTGATAATGCAATTTCTTTAACACTTTTATTAAGACCTGTATCTATAGAGACGGAATCTTTGAAATATAATGATACAGGACTCATCAGAGGCCCCGTAAACTGAGAGAATAAGTATCCTTCAGACCCGTTCAATGGATATCAATTAAGAGCAAAACTAATTCGGGCTCCAAATATCAAACTCAAGGATAAATGATAGTTTTAAAAACTAAAAAAACAGGCTTTTATTGTAGATCGAACTCAAAAGTAAAAAAATAATTCTTAATATAAGAATAAAATGATTAACGAGAAAATTAATGTCATTGTGGTAAAAGAGTGTGGTGCTTTATACTACATTTTTACTCTAACTCAGCATTTTGGAATAGAGAACTAGTAAGAAATTATAATAATTAATATAGAGCACCCCATGCTTTTATCCCATTGACATTAATTTTCTCGTTAATAATTTTATTCTTATATTAAGAATTATTTTTTTACTTTTTAGTTGGATTCACTATAAAAGCATGTTTTTTAAAACTATAATTTTTAAAAGAAAAATAGTTTATTATCTAATATTTTGGAATAAATAAAAATACCAAAAGGATAAAAAGGAAAATATTTTATCCTAAAAATTCATGTCTCAGTTTATACTTACATTATGAATTATATACTTCCTTTTTGCCAAAAATTGAATTTCTTTCGACTAAACACATCAGTTTGATGCACATAGAGAATATGTTCAAAATTAAAGTTAGGATTCTGCAATTTGGAACAATAATTCCCTTAGTAAATTTATACTTTACAAACCTGAATTATTAAAAGGAAAAGAATAACTCACTTCAACTTCATTCCATTCATCTTCATCAAGAGCCAGAAATGATGGAATGTGTCTTTTAGGAACAATCAAACAATGGTGCTCAGTCAAGGTCTGGAAATTGGGAATACATAAATACACCTGAAACGAACAAAATTATTAGAAAATAAACTAAGAACAAAACAGCACTTGAATGCAGAATTTTTTTTCATGAATTCAATACAAAGTTTCAAAATATATAAAAATCTCATTCCTTATAACAAAACTATTATTAGTTGATGGTAACATCATTAAGAATGTAACAATTACTCTCAAACAATTGTCAAGATCATTATGTGTCCAAATAAAATGCATCTTAAAGTCTCAGAAGAAATAACAAATAATTTGAAATAGAAAACCATTAATTTTCAGTTTTTTTTTTTAATTACAGAAAAAAAACAGAAACAGCACCTTTTTTCAAGTAAAAAAAATTCATACAGATTTTATAGTTAATATATATTTCTTACTTCAGGAGCATTACTACATTTATATTAAAACACAAATACCAGAGATGAACTAGTTCTTTTATGATGTCATACATTCTTTAAAAATATTTGGATGCTCAAGCAAAGATTTTAACTTTGTTAGCAAAAAAATAAAGGCAATTAAAAAAAAAAAAATGCCCTGACATACCTGTTCAGATATTGAAACAATCAAATGCCGTTTCATGTTGGGTTGATCCAAGCAATATTCACATTTTTCAAGAGCCAAATTCATTTTTTGATGTTCTAAAAAAAATTTATTACAATTATTTAAGAAGTACATCACATTGTAATTGAAAATCAAGAGTTTAAGCATTAAATGTCTCAAACCATAGAACAAGAAATCATATATAGAAAAAAAAAGAAATAATCAATATTGCACCAAACCAAGTGAAAATACATAACTTTTGTGAAAATGTTAATTTAGGCTCCCTTCACACCAAACGATTCCGAGTTTGTAGTGACCATTCTAATTCACAGCCATTCTGAATGAACCGAGATTTGCATTCACACCGCCACGGGTCAATCATTCTTTCATCAGTTGCTGTCGAACATGGATGCTGTTTCTAGTGTTTTAAGACGATTAACGTTTCAAGCTATTAATTTCACAACTGTATCCTTATTCATTTATTTTCAAATTGAAATACATAAAACAAAAAGTATAAAAACGGTTTTATTTATTTATTTATATTTTGCCTGTTAGTATCAGGTGTAATTATAGTCTAATAAGTAGTAACATATAATAAATATGAATTGTAATTATATTATAATGCAATTACTTTTACAAATAATATATCTAATGTTTTTAATAGGCATTTCAAATGTTGTTATATATTACAGCTTTTGTAGCATATAACAACTATTTTTTTGATTATGTATTTAAAAATGGTTTAAGAATGGAACATTAATCAATTAAAAATTTTACATGCCATTTACATTTTGTTTCTTTCACATAACAAAATTTGAGATCTATGTAGTAATAAAATGGAATCTTTTTAAAAAATTAAAATTATCGACAATATCGGTTTTATTTTACTTTTTTTTAGCATTCTTATAAATATTCATTTTTTTCTCTCCCAGAATTAAATAAATTCTTATCAAATTGATCTCTGAAGCTATTTCAAACATCCTTCAGAATATTCCCCCCTCCCATCCCTCCCCCAAAACACATTTTGCTTTAAAATATTCAAATTTCTAAAATTGAATAAAACAATACATCCAAAATTAATTTTATTATTTGCGCAAGATTAGCAGGGATAAAATACAGCCTAAACACTCGGCGACATGAACTAGAGTTAATTTACATGATGAAAAAGAATACTATGAATACCAAAAATATAAGCACCATGTATTGGCATAAAAATAAACTCATGCTAACCCTAACTGGAAAATTATTATCTTCAAACATCTGAAATCAGTTTCTTTAATAGAAACTTTGTGATATAATAACTAATAACATAAAAAACAAAAAATCATCACTCTTTAAATTCACTTTTTCTTTAAGAAATTGCTTTCGCTGCTGGTGAATGAGTGAAGAAAATCTGACCTACCGAATCACACGTGAATGAGAATGACAGCGGATTGAACTGGTTTTGGTTGGCAAGACGGGAAGCAAATTTTGGCTTATTTGAGCGGGAAATTATGAAGCCAAATCCTGGTCGATCAGACAAGTTTGATGGTGAATGAGTCGGTCATTTGGAGTGAAAGGAGCCTTAGGTAGTTGCTTGCAATGATGTAATCAAAGCAAACTTAAATTTAAATGCTACAAATATTTTATTTTAAATTTTAATTTTGTTATCAATAATTAATATAATATGCCACCCTAAAACTGTATTGATGTTTCTGATTCATTTACTTTTATTAGCTACAGTTCAGCAAAATATATCACGCATATTTTGACTTAAATTTAAGAGACCAAGAAAGAACAGACCTTAAGTTAAAGTGAGTGTTTTATTAACATCACGCTGCAAAGCAGCACAAGGACTGTTTAAGACAATCCTCTTAATTTTGAACCTTGGTCAAGTGGCGAAGACAACACTTGGTCTAGCACCTCCTCTCCAAGCAGCCACACCATGCCAATGGAAGAGCTTTGAGTCTTGACAGATTTAACATGCATTAGCCTCTCTACATAGTGGCCCTAGAGCTCTAACTCATGATATGCCGGACACGAGTTTAAGACCATAAGCATTAGGATAACATGACCATGAAAAAAATTCTCAAACTCTTACTTACATTCAGCATTTTAAGAAAGATACAAAGAGAGATAAATTACCTTCTGTTTGTTATTTTAGTGATAAGGTATAAAGCAATGAGTAGTCCTTACTTGTAGTACAGAATTTCATACTACAACCAAAGAAAAAAAAAGAACTTAAGAATTCTTTCAGATATTTTATTTATATCTAATGGTTTTCTTTTACCTTCAAGATTAAACTAAATATCATATTCTGACCTTCAGTAATCAAACACAAAAATTTACGAAGAGAAATTTTGTCAAGGGTTTAAATCTTATGAAGGAAGCTGTTTAACTTTCAGCATTAGATTTCAAAAATAAGTTACTTGCACCCGAAAAACCATTTTCAAAGAAAAACACAAAATAGAATTAGGTAAGTATAATATTCTGAATATCATGAAAATTTCTCAATGAAATACTCACGTCGAATAGCCTTCCCAATGTCCTTTTCCTCCTGATAACCATGTGCCATTTTCTGTGAGGCTTTCTTGGAAATGCCACTAGTCTCATTATCATTCTCATGAGTTCTGTAATCACACTAAAAATAAAAATAATTTAACACTAACACATCCTGATAGAAATATATAATCTCACTTAAGAAAGAGAAATCTTTACTTAAATATTCCACAAATCTTCAAAAATTTAAGCATTACATTTCTCAATAATTGAAAATCAAATATACTTAACTGAAATAATATACTCAAGAAATAAACTCAACTGATATGAAGAACTCTATATAGATGAAGTAATATACTCAACTAAATATAACTCAATTCTATCCAGTATTTAAAAGGAAACAGTTTCCTTTGATGAAACAAATGGGGGAAAATTATAACACATTCACTTAAAGTTTATAATAGTAAATATTTTTTTAAAAAGGTATCAATAATAGTAAATAATTTTTCTCAGACTTCAATTGCATTTCATACATTCACTTTTTTTATAATAAGTCTTAAGCAATATTAATTTTTTTTATTTCAAATTTTTTTTATTTTTTTCAAACTTTTAAGATTTTTAAGTAAATTAACATTTATAACACATTCTTCTATGTGTGTTTTTAATAGTAAAGAATTGCAAGACACATTTTTTGAATGGTGTTTATCAATAAGGCTCATTTAATTGCTTTTTGAAAGAAAAGAAAATGTAAAGATTTTACATTTTGTAAGGAGATAGGTAATTAAGTTACTTCTTAAAAAAAATTAGAATGCTAATACAGGGTAAGACCTCAAACTAACAAGGCATAATCTCTCATGTACTCTAAAATCACATTAATTTCATATACATTCACTTTTTACACAGAATCAAGTAAAAAGTGGCCTGTGATGATTGTTACCCAACATATAGCTACTCTCTCCAGTTTGAAACAACCTTTTTGTTTGAAAAAATCTTTTTTGTTTTTTATGCATTGAAAAATTAAGTTTTTAGCCAGACCACTGATTTTCTTTACATTTATCTATTAGATTTAACTTATTCGTTTTGTAATCCATTATTCACGTAATCTTTATAAACTAAGTTCAGTGGTGCAACAGCCCATGAAGGTCAAGGCCAACTGTGCCGATCTCACTTTTCATGACCTTTGGCATTGAGGTGCATTAGCAATGTTCTGGACAGGTGGTCAGTCTGACCTGAAACCCCCAGTGTTTAGTTCTCAAGCAAGCTTGATACTCATTTATCAACCCACTGAAGAGAGATGAAAGGCTGGGATGACCTTGGCCATTCCCCCGGTTTGAACCTCGAACCTGTGGTGTAGAAGTGCAATACATTACCACTTAGCCACTGGGCTTCATGTAATCTTTATATTTCATTTAAATATGAACTTGGTTGGATTATGTAAATCACACAAATATATTGAAAACAATTTTATGTTAAATTTGCTGGAAATAATAAATCTATGAAGGATTTTTAAGTAATTGAACAATTATATAAATGCGCAAATGGCAACATAAAATTTTTTATAACCGAAGTCAAGTTACCTGTTTTAAAATTGAATGGTAATGCTAGAAGCGTGAACATGATAAAAATGGAATGCTTTAAGAAATGAAAAAATAGCTATATTTCTTAAAGGAACCAGAAAAATTAATGCTGCATGCATGAAACCAAATATTAATGGTTATAAACTTTTATTCCATCTCACTCCTGTCAAAATGATGGTTATTTCTGGTGCCTGTGATATTTCCAAGACAGAGTGGTTAAAAATATTGTACCAAAAATACATTTCTTATACCCCAAGAAAATTTTATTTCCTATTTTACATATGGAATGTCAGTACCATACTATTGGAAATAAATAATCTATTTATTTTAGAACTATGCCTTTTTTATACAATTTTTTTTAATAAAAAAATAAGCCTTTGTTACCACTTTCTTGAAAAAAATGTTACAGTTAAGTGGTTAAACAAAATGCTACATAGTGGATTAGACAATTTTATGCACACAGAACAATTTTTATATTAAATCTTTCATAATTTTAAAAATTAACCAATGCTAATTGAAAAAAAACAGCAAACAAGGTTGAAAGCCTGGGTAGAAAGTTAACTTACCAAACATGAAACATTTAGTAGGGAAAATAAAATTATATGAATATTTTCAAAAAATGACATTTCAAATTATGTAAGTTTTTTAATAAGGTTGCCTTGCTTCCGCTTCCCCCTTTTTCTTTGATGGATCTACGGTCAAGATCCATCTGGATCATTAAGGATCTCTATCAAAATGTGCTCAGTTTAAAAAAGATAATAGACCTGAACATTTGAATTTCATCTTCTTAATAAAAAAAAATATATATACAAAAGAGTTATAGATGATTCAGAATTTTTGTGAGAGTATTTGCTTGATAAATAAATCAAATTAAATTTTTTACTAGAAAATAATCACATTTAAATTCTTAACGGCCTTGCTTATGTTATACCGAGAATTTCAGAATCTTATGAAACATCCCATTACTATAGCATAAAATTTAATTTACTGTTCATGCTAATATTTGTTTTAAACAAATATATTAGACTTTTTCAAAATTGTTTTTTTTTAATTATTGAACTAGGAGTTCTTTCACGTTTTTTGAAATTTCAATTTCAAATTCAGTACAAAAATTGGCACAAATTACAATACTATTTGTCAAAACACAATTAGAAATTGACTTGTTTTAAATATATATATATTCATTTTTGTTTCATTTTGAACCAAAAGCTGAAAAAATTCATTTCAAATTGTATCTTTTTCAAAAATTTTGTAGTCAATCAATTGTTTTATCTCTTAGGAGGGATCTAAAGGAACAATCTTAATACATTATAATACAAAGACTCTATACTATTAACACTTAAACATAAATAAACTTTTTAAAATTATCATTCAATTGAAATTTATATTATACCTCTGCAGCTACATCCAGAAACATTTCAATATTGTCATCTGCCGTTGTGAGTTTTTCTCGCTCAAACTAAAATGAAAATTAATAAATAACATTAAATTTTATTTTTCAAAAAACATATAACAGGAGAAATAACTACTAAATTATTTTTTCAAGGGACAAATTCATATACACATGGAATTTACAATATGCCCTATTCTGTCCACTTTTTAAGAACATATTAAAAGCTAAAGTGTTGTTAGAGTGATAACAAATGTTCTGAATTTAAAAGAAGTTTTCAAATTATTTTTTGCAATCTTTTAAATTTTATGAACTTATTCTGAAAATTAAGTTATCATGTTTACTTTCAAATTTAATTCTTTAAAATATTCAACCTTCTTCCTCCTAAAAGAATCACACACACAAATGCACACTTTTAAACAATTAAAAGTTTTTAACCTTTCTTATTTAAAAATTATAGCTAATTCAAATCTTTTAAAATTTTCAGAAAGTTTAAAACATGCAAATTTTGAAAACTAATGTTTTAACAGATAAAAAAAAAGTAGCAAAATTAATTCTAGTCTAAAAAATATTAAAATCAAAGAACAGTACTTTTGTTTGATTAAGACATAAATGCTTATTAAACAAAAGAGGGATTTCCAAAGTAAGTGTTCATTAGAAATTATAAATAAAATACTAAGGAGTTATGCTTTTAAGACAAAAACAAAATCAAAAGTAGTACAATTAATAAAATAGTATTAACCATAAAATAAACATTACATGTTCACATATTATATTACATTTTACAATCAATCACAAATTGCACAACTATCTAAGCATATTTATTCTAAGAGAAATGACTACTTACCATCTGTTTCAATGAATATCGGCTAGTGTCATCAAAATATTTATTTGACCGCTATACCATTAAGAAAAGAAAGAAAATCATTATATTTTCTTTAAATTTTTGTAGAAAATTAAAATTTAAAATAGAAGTTACAAATCTTCAACACGTCAAAATAGAATCTAATATAGAATTCCATCAATGTAGAATCCATTAAATACTAGTAATGAACTAAAAACACAATAATACAAAAACATTTTTCCCTCCCATCAAAACATAAAAAAAAACTTTATCTTTTATAAAAAAAAATCAAAGATAAAATTTTTTATTCAAATAAAAAAATTATCATATATAAATTAAATACAGTATTTACTCGAATCTAAGCTACCATCAATTCTAAGCTGCACTCCCAAAATTTTCTAAACGTTTTTGACAAATAAAATAAAAAATTGTCTAAAAGGTTCATCAATATCCGATACTTATGGATTTTTTTAAAAAACTTTTAACAATAAATTATAAGAAGTTAATAATTTATTTTACCTATAATTACTCCAATCATCAGTATCATGTTTCAAAAATAATTCATCATCCCCGATGCCACAGCTAACTTTGGGATTGGTACCAGCGTTGTCTTCCGTGCCCTCCAATGCATTTGTTATGCAACATTTTTTTGAATGAATGTATTATAGAAGTTTATAAAAAAATTATTAAAGAGTGTAAGCAATTAAAAGAAAAAGTTATATTGTTTTGTTTACGCCATTAATGCATAGTTGCTTCACAAGTGTCAAATTTTTAGTGGCCGCTGCTTTATTTCCCTTATTTTCTGCAAATAAAATTGCCTCCCTTTTCATACTTGCATCATAGTGAACTTGTCTTGATGCTATTACCAATATATGATATTTAGGTGATTAGAAGAATGTGTATACAAAAAAATTTACTAAATAAGAGCAAACATTTAAGATAGAATGAATACTCGAGATAAATTGTGGAATATGATGTCATTGATACAAGTGGCCAGAAAGGACAGCTACATTTTTCCTTTAGAAAGGGACAGAAACTCAATTTCCCCCATCCAACAAATGTTTTATTTTCGATTCTAAACCACACCCAATTATCAATCACATTGAAACTGGAAAAAGAGTGCAGGTTAGATTCAATTAATACGGTACATTACTATACATTAATTATTTTACAGGGTAGCAATATACATTTCACTTCTATAATAATATGATTAAAACAACTTTTATATGAGCTCTAGAGATTTTTATATTTTAACATAGAAAACATTAAATGCAATATTTAGATAATTATAAATCAGGTAATAAGGAATACCTTGTGTTTAGAATGTCTTTCAAAGCCAGCATCTTCTCTAGATGATTGAATAGGTCTTTGCTGGCCACTGCTGTCCATTTTGGTTAGTAAAACTTTTTCTCTCTCTTGTACATGGGTTGAATTTTTACTTCCCTCTGCCTTGAATTTTTCTCGCGCTTCATTTAACTTTTCTTTCAAAAGTTCTGCTTCAGCAATATCGCCAGAAAGCATAGCTTTGAAATGTTTGGCAGCCAATCGATTGAGATCATTTTCACTCCGTATAATTTCAGGGGTCGTCATTTCTTTTTCACTAGAATCTCTGGCTTTTCCACCATGTGGTTGCTCATGACAAGGATTGTCTAAATTAAATAAACAAAAATGGCTGAAGTAATTTGCTTGTGCAATAATTAGAAGATTTATTCATATTTTTTTATATTTGATTACTGCAGCCAATAAACAGAATATTGAGTTTAATAAAAGCAGTAAGTATAGAAATATTGAAAATATATACATAACCAAATATATAAAAAACCAGTCAAAGGAGGTTTCACCTACAAATGGTACTGAGATTCAATGCTTAATTCTAAACCACTGATGTAGAGTTGAATGTAAAGAGTTGTTTCATCTTTGCCTGTGATTTATCCACATTTGATTTCAAAGAAAATAAGATACTTTCTCTATGATATTTTCCTCTTTTTTTCAGCAAAAGTGTATGAATGAGTGAAATGATTGATTTTTTTTACAATCAATTTTTTGTCTCATGTGAAAGAGAAGGTCCAAAACCAACCATATCCATACAGAAAAACATCTTTAAAACATTTTTTACGCTATCATGTATTGAAATTTAGAAACATTCTTTTAATATCTAGTTTTCACTTAAACAAAGAGTTAAAAATCAAGCTGCCATTAAGGTATACAAGATGAAATATGGAGCGTGTTACACATGATAAATCAATTGATTCAAACAAAAATGACCCTTCCCAAAAAAGTTATGACATTTGCAAGTGAAGTTAAAATGTATAATTATGGGGATATTTATCGTTCGGGAAAAGCATAGTGCAAATTTGCAATAGTCACATTGATATTCATTCTCATAAATGTGATTTTTGGTTTTCTATGATAATGTACTCTCCACTCTCACACTGCTAACTAAATCTGCGAATTTGAGAAATCAGAATTGTATTGTAAAATACACTTGATCTATATATCTAAGAATCTGAAATTACACCATGGTTCATAGTACTATGGGATTTATTTGTTCATAATCAGACAAGTATTTTTTACTAAATAATATATTACTTTAATAGATTTTTTTACTCAATTTTCCCACACAGATACAAAAATTAAATATCTTTAAAATGTTTTCTATAGTGATTCCAATGCATATTCTTTTATGTAAATTATTCTGTGCACTTTTCAACATTCGAATTTTAAAAAAGGAACATTCAAACCATTTTTAAGGTAAAAAATAAATATGACAAATTTGATATTTCATTGTAAAGGAATGAAATTTTTTTTACTTTAATGCAAGTTTTAGGAAAGTGACAATAATGAAAAATTACCACTCAATGATATTTTGTATATAAGTTTAATTTTAAAAATCAAAAACAGAGAAATCAGACCGTTTTTACTCTCTCCTCCCTGATCTTCACTATGTGGAGGAAAGGCAAATCATTCATTAAAAATTTAATAACTAAGCAAAAATAAAAATAATCTCTAAGAAATGAAATTTTCCTTCACCATGTTCACACATGATCTATATTCAGTTTTTTCCCAGATATAAGATTTCTCATAAACTATAAACAGGGTAGATAGGACACTTTCTGCATACATGGGCTAAATGAAAATTACCCCCATAAGCCTCACCCCATTGAAATTTGACAATTGTCAGTAGTGCTCGATTGTCAAAATAATATTTGGTCCAGGTAATACCAAACTCTGTTTCTTTTTTTTACTATTTCTATCAATTATTTTTAAGAGAACATTAGTTTTGAGTACCTTTTTTTCCCACATATTTTCAATTTAAGCTGTAAAAACTTACTTCCATAATTTGATTTTTTTTTATTCACAGCATTTTGCTGAGTTAATATAGCAGTTTAATTAGTATCCATCAAATAAAAAAAAATGCCATCCTTTTATTTTTTATGGCTTGTGTTGCCACTGTTTAAAATCTGGCTCTAACTTCTATAAAAAAAAAAAAAAAAAAAACTTTAAATGAATAGATTTAAAATTAATATAGTATATTACTTAAACTGGAATTTACTTCCACATCTTTTCTTTTTCAGTCATATATATTATAATAATGTAACAAACTATATTAAGATATTGAATTAATATAACTAACAAAATGCAAATATTTATTTTATTGTATAATTGCTACTTTTCCATTTGAATAAAATACAATAAACTGCAAAACATTTGAAAAACTTATAATCAGAATGACTAAATATTTTAATTTTTATTTAGAATATCCTAACAGTGAAAATAAAGAATAAATAAGAAACCAACCTTTATACAGATAAATTTTAATTTCTGTGTAGATTTGTTAACTCTATGAGCAAGTGTTAATTTTTTATTACCTTACTTAATTTACCATAAACCTAAATTTAGTGGCATTTAGGCTAAATCCTTTAAACAAACCTATTTTCTCAATATATTTGTACTAAGATTAAGCCAAGCAATTTTTTTATCTCATAATAATGTGTGTATTAAACCACTGTATTATTTAAACATTATTATTCTTTGTCATCATTATCTACAAAACATAATAAACTTCTATTAAAAAAATCAGTTTCTATAGAACATCATACACATTTTATATAGAAGTTGTTTTTTTCCCCTTAATTATTCAAGAAATGTCTGAAAGAATAATAAAAAGTAGAAATAAAAATTATTTTTTGTTTACCTGTTTTTTCTGATTGCACATTTTGATAACCTTCATGAGAAGGTTTCACTTTTTTCCATGCAGGTACACGTGATTTACTGTTCAACGAGGAACTAGTTCTCTCCCATGCCATACAGTCCTTCTCAGGTGTAACAGTTCTAGAACGACGAGAAGAGTCCTTATCTTCTTCGGAAGTAAACTTTACCTCGGTGTAATTGCTAGATTTTTGGCGAGAGCTACTCACAAAAAAATTCTTTTTTCTATTTCGATCATAGTCTTTAGGCTTTTGGTAACAAAAAGAATGTTCTGGACTTGGAGATCGAGAACCGCTGAATGGTTTCTTAAAAGAAGTGGAAGATGATGTTCTGTTCCGCTCATCTCTATGTCTGCTATGACTGGGCTTGTATCTGTCCCGGGTAAGATTTTCCATGCGTTCCTCTGCTTCCTTTAACATTGACTTCAGTTTGCTCAGAGACTGACAATAAAACAGAGAAGATATTAAACAAATAAAATTCATATTTGTAATTTAGAAATTTGACATTTACAATTTAAAATGTATTATGAATTGCAAGCAGAATTTCACAAAATTCTACCTTAATTTCAAACCTTTCTCTTTTTAGTTTCCAAAAGTTAACTTTTGCCTCTCAAGATTCTAGCTTTTATAAAATGTGCATTGAACAAAAAAATGAAACATTCCAATAATAATTTACTCTAATGTAAAGCAATATGCACAATTCTACTAAAACTGGTAAAAGAGCTACACGAAAATTTTAAGACATAGCTTTTTTTAAACCGATAATGGTTCCAGGAGATGAGAACTATATTTACATAAGGATACAAATCAAAGTGTATTTAAAAAATAAACTTTAACTCCATTAATATTCTGCTTTAAATAATTATTTATATTTACTAGTTACAAACAAACAAAACAAGATACAGAGAAAATTTTTTTATTTGTGAACAACAAATATGATGCCATTTTACATTAAATGGTTTTAAAAATTATGTCTGCTAAATGACATCCTCCAATGGTGACACATTGACAAAGTCTTACCTGAAAATCGTCCTTAGTTCTTTGTGTCATTTTCGGTAGAATGGCAGCCACTGCCTGGGTGATTGCCTTCTATAGTGCTTGCAGGGTTGTAGGATGATGTTTGTAGACTTGCACCTTTAAATGTCCCTAAAGAAAAATATCACAAGGCCATAAATCAGGTGATCTCACTTGGGAGTCAGGTGATATCTCATTGCAAAGAGAAGACATCCAGGAAACATCTCTCTCAGAATGCCAGTGAAGTGTGCCTGTGGCTCCATCTTGTTGGAACCAGATTTCTGCTTCTTCCAAGATCCCCAAGAAACTGGTTTCATTTTGATTGGAGGAAGGTCTAGATAATGTGACAGTAGCGATCTGAATTAACCATTACTCTTAGTTTATCTTCTTTGAAAAATAAGAACCCCACACACCAAACTGTCACACAAGGAATGTGAAGTGGTCGTTGGTGAAACAGCTGAGGGTTCTGCTGCCCAGTAGTGAAAATTTTGTTTATTCACAGTGCCTGGCAAGTGGAAGGGGGCCTTATTAGACAAAATCAAAACAGTGCCAGGGGGAATGTTCTAAAAAATTTTCGGGAAAGACTTCATCAATATAGCACCACCTTGGAGGACTCCATTTAGCAGACATAATTTTTAAAACCAATTAATGTAAAATGGCATCATATTTGTTGTTCACTAATAAAAGACTTCTATCAGTATCTTGTTTTGTTTGCTTGTAATTGCCTTTTGAAACAGGGGAGGTTAATATGCCGGACCCTGTATATACCCCAGTATTTTACGAGTATATGCAGCCTTACTTAAGCTTGTACAAATCACAACATGAAATTTCAATCTTGTGCTTTCTCGTTAGTAAGTTCTCATATTCATAAAATGAAATTTTAGAACTAAATCTAATTCTAAATAAACTAAAGTCAACAACATTAGTTAGAAGTATTCAATGAATACTCACCCCCCACCTCTCCACTGCCACTTCTTCCATGGAGCGTCCTTCTCTTTGTGCCTGCTCCTGGATACGAAGGTATGCTTTTTTGAGGTAGGCATAACCACCATCTCCTACACAAGTTGATGGAAGGTGGAGATTCTCCACATTAGATTCTTCTTTAGCAGGAAGGCCACTCCCACTATTCTTCCAGTGGGGGTTGAGTTCCCGCTGCTGCTTGATTTCCTTTGCAAAGATTTTTAATAGTCTCAATTGATAATATAACAAAGAAAAAAAAGACATTACATTTTTTAAGAAATACAAAAGAATTAATACTAAAAACATTTTGAAATAATGTTTGAAAATTAATATTTTTACAAGTAAAAACTTAGCATTATGAAATGCAAGACATAATTAAAACATGTTTACAACATATATAGTAAAACAAACTATATTATCTACAATGAATGAAAACAATAAATCTCTATCAAGAAATCTTCATTTTTTTTTCTTTAATCAGAATCAAAGTTGAAACTAGCTCACTGAAAGAAAACAATGATGATTTAAACATTCAAACTCACCTCTTCTTTTTTCAGTTCTTGCATTTTAGCTTCCAATTTTCTTTGTCGAGAACTACTGCCAAATTTCATCTCCTCCTTTGTGAGAGTGGGCACAAAGAGCTCCTCATTCATCCACTCCTCCCTCTAAAACCACATATGAAAAACAAATAAACTAAATAGAGCTTTAAAAACTGCTATCTCTTATCAAATGGAATAGAAACATACCTTACTACTAGTAGATTCCAGTTTGGGAGCTGGAGCTTCAACCCATTCCATTTCATTATCTGTATTCTAAACAAAAAAAGAAAACAGATTTTAATTATTTTATGACATACACTCTGATCCAAATTCACTAAACCCCTACTTAAAGAATTTTTCTTTTTTCCTAGTGAAGGCAAAAAATCTTCTATTTAATGAATAATTAACCCCGAATTATTTCAACAGTCAAAAAAAAATTTGTTTAATTTGGATTAGGAAAATTCTGGCACTCCTTTTTTTTTCATTACCATTAACAAAAGTATATGTGAAATAAAAGATAAAATATTGAATATGCATTTTCCAAAGCAGAAAAACTGCCAAGTAATTTTTCAATGGAAAGATAGGGTGCGGCTGACCTCAGAGCATATTCATTTGTGCATGGCAACCCTTCACCCTCACAGCTGCTCAAAAAATGGTTGTTCTAAAGAGACTCGAGTAGCTCAAGACATGCATGTGTGATAAGTCCTTAGAGCTACAGATGTGAAATTTGGTATTCACGTTACTTTCATGGGGTTGGGATTCGCTACTACTATTAATGTGAAAATCATCCCCCAAGGGGCACTACAAGTGCTACAGGGGCATTTTAGATAAATATATATTTCCGTTTTTGAACTGTTAGACCCACATACTTGAAATTTGTTAAGCATGTTTCCTTCATTGAATAGAGATCTGCTAAGAATGAATTTTAAGGAAATAGACTCATATGGGAGGAGTGGGGAGTTACTGGGATATATTGATAAAAAAAAATTCCATTTTCGAACTATTAGACCTAGAGTAATAAAATTTGATACGCATGTTTCTTTTTGTTGTTGTTTTTGTTTAATTGAAATCTTGACTCTCAAGGGGGAGTTACAGGACTTAATGATAAAAAAATTTCCATTTTTGAACTATTAGATTTAGACTTGAAATTTAGCAAACACATGTTTATTTTATTGAGTAAAGATTGACTGTAAATGTATTTTGTGGAAATCTACCTCAAGGGTTTGTGTTATGAGAGTATAAAATGTAATTCTACTATTTTAGAAATTTTTTGACATTATCTCATTTAAAAATCCTTTATCTTTTAAATAATGAGGTGAGCGTGAGAAGAGCATTTTTCATTAAAATCAAACGCTTAATGCTAGGACTTAGATATCAATAATTTATATATGTATATAAGCAGTTATATATTCATACAACATCATGAAGTACCCAGTGAAGCAAGCAGGTAACAGCTAGTTTTAATACATTTTATTAGAGAAGACAGCAACCTGAGCTCATTACAGGAAGGTTTTATGAAATACACTGGTGTTCAAAATTAAGAAATTTTTCAGATTTGGTCGATTACCTCTAGAACTACAGGACAGATTTGAGCAAAACTTAGTATGTACATAGGGTTGATATATAAAGAAAAAAAAAAAAATTAATTAATAAATAATCATTCAACAGTTATAATACACATTCATGCTCGTACATAACACTCATCCGAGTTGGAAGGTGTGAAACAGCAGTTGGTTAATAGAAGGTATGGTCCCATTTTACAAATATGAGGGCCTTGCCCCATGATTTTATACTAGAAATAAGAGAATTTATGAGATCCTATGGCAATTAATCCCACTCATTTAGTAACTCTGTTTTCAGGCCTTGGGTGTTTTTTAGAGGGTAGTTGAGAGTTTAAATTGTCCTCCTCAGTGTTCCAGGCATGCTCTATAGGGATGAGGTCTGGAGATCTGACTGGCCAATTCATTAAGCAAATATCCTCACTCTGCAGAAAGTCGTCGACCAGATGGGCTTTATGTGGCCTCATCCATTGTGGCCATGTTGTCATCCATTAAAAGAAAATAAGAGCCAACTGAATGCAGGAAAAGGGAAACATAGGGCTCTGAGACCTCATCCCTATACCTCACAACAGTCAAAGTGCCTCTTTCAGACATGGAGGTGTGTGGCCATCCAATGGGTCCTGCTGTCATAACAGTCAGTTTCTTGGACATTAGAAGGCAGGTAGCATGTCCCGGGTTCTCTCAATATGTAAGTACAATGAGAATCACTGGTTAGCTGAGCTGACCTCATCAGTGAAGAGAACGGACACCCATTGATCCATACTCCAATCTTTATGATCTCTGCACCATTTTAAACACGCGACCTGTTCGCAGAACACAGAGGGATGGCAAACAACAGATTCTTTTACAAACAGTCCTCTCTCACTAAATCTTTTGGAAGCAGTCACGCCTGAAAATCAAGTTCCTAGGGTTGCATACAACTCACAAAAGAGCTGAGAAGCTGAAGCATTCCAATTATTCTATGCTATAATGGACAAATGGCAATCACTTCTGGTTGTTGTAGTTCTTGGGGGACCTTGCCCATGCTTTCCCTTGATGGATCCAGTATCCTGAAACTGTTTTGATAAGTTGAACATGACCCTGGGCATTGCATTTTCTACATATCTGGATTTGAGACTAGCCTGCTTCTCTGGACTAGCCCCAATACACCATCCCATTCCATGTTCTAAATGCGTATGGTAACTCATTTTTACTGCCTGAATTTTAACTTAAATGATTGCTGCAAAAAGATACCTAGAAATTTGACAAAGTGTGCTGGCGAACAAATGCTGATTTTTGCATGTGCTTTTATAAGTCCTGTTACTCAACTACCTTTCCCCACACAAACGTATATGCTTACCTATTTGGCACACAAAATATGCATCTGTTTTAAAGCAGTATTTTTACATTTTGTTCAAATCTTTTCATGAAATTCCAGAAAATATGCAAATTCTCTTAATTTTGAACACCAGTGTACCTAGAATTGGATAAAAAACTAGCATTTCTAATGTCAGGAATTGTTTACTATGGGATACATTTTAAGAAATCCTTTGTACCAACTATTATCTCAAATTTCAACTGATTTCTTTTAATTCTTATTTTTAAACAATATGCCCTTATTTAACACTTTATCACAATTTTTGTTGTTTAACATATTGATACAGCAATATAAAGTAATCTAAAGGGCATGCAAAATATTAATAGAAACTAAGTTAAATTATATTTAGATATACAAAAAATCAAAAAAGTTCAAATGAAATATTTGTCTATGTGGGAGAAAATTAAGAATTTGGCTGTGTAAAATAAAACATTAAGAAAATTATTATCATTACTGAATAAATACTAAAATATACCACCATATACTTTTTTCATTTTATTGATGAAGGTTTCTTCATTACAGAACTGGATCAGTAAACTTAATTTATTTTATTCTGCTGTTAGTCTGTTGATAAGTATTGTTATAAGAAGTATAGATAGATCAAAGTTTTAGTAATAATCAAAAAGTGTCCCAAAAGGTTGACTTACTGAATCACTGGAACTGGATCTTTTCTCTCGTTTTTTGTGCTTCTTATTTTTCTGAAGAAAATAAATATGTCCATTAATTTTTAGTAATTCCAAATGAGTTTCAAGAAGTAACATACATTACTAAATTTTATATAATACATTAAAAAAACTTGTAAGTACATAAATTTAATTAGTCATGTTTAAAAACAAATGCTTTCACATGAAGAACCAAAGTAACATATTTGATAAGTAATAACAATAATAAAAACAAAACATTAGAATGAAAAATTGCAAAAAAAAAATGGAAACCACAAAAGGAAAGTTAGTACAATTCTGTAATAACCACAAATATTAGTGCTTTTGGTAGTAGTATTTTATAATATATACTTAACTTCATGCTGAAAATGCATGGTACGTTTACGAAAGAAAAGTACGAAAAAATCAAACAGACCACTAGTACAAAATACTAGTGATAAAATGATACATTGCTAAAGGTTTGATTTTAACCATAATCGAATATTCAGTTAATTGAAAAGAACTTGATTGTTGAACTTATTTCGAAATACAGCAAAAAGAATGAATACGGTATTTGAAAGTCTAAGAGAAAGAAAGGTTAAAGGTAACTTAGGTTCTATGGAGATTTTAATGAGAACAAATATGTAGGTTAAAAAAGTCAACTGTGATTTAATTTTTTTCGTGATAATTGCCTTGGTGTGTATTAGCATCACCACAGCAAAACTGGTACTACATGAATCTTGCCTGATATCAAAACAACAAAGATTCTAATGTGTTTTATATGGAAAAAAAAACCCAGCTAGTCAGATTTTGGTAGAAAATGACATGATCAGAGTAGCATCAATTTGACTGTGGTGCCACTAATAGGTATGTACCCTCAATAACTTCATTTGAGATTCTGTTCTATTCTACATCTAAGTCTCAAATTTCATATACACAAAAACAGAAATTTAATGAGGAAGGGGTATTGCACGTTTCCTTGATCTTAAAAAGGTTTATTTTCCTCACAGTGCCGATTTAAGCTCATTTTGTGCCCTGGGCACATAAGATCCATGGGCCCCCTTCGCATTGGCTGATCAAAATTTATAACCAGATAACCTGGTTAAGTTCAGCTTATACAGGCCCTTGGGCGCCCGACCCAAACCCCCAAGGTAAACTCCTAGGAGAGCCCCCACCCTTGGCGCCCAATCCCGGAAAAGCGCCTGTTAAAACGAAATGGCGCCAAGCAAACCCGACAACGGTGACAAGTAAATATAGCAGTATAAGATGGATGCACAATGAAAATATATGTAAACAATACAGAAATTTAACATTTAAGATAAAAAATATAACAACAGCACTTACTTTCTTATTGTTGATCCTTCCCAAGTGGAGGGTAAAGTGTAAAAAATGCTTTTAAAAAATTCTGGAAAGTCTCGTCGCTGAGTAAGTGATCGCGAGAGCGCCGCCATAAATACTCAGCGAGGTAATGGTCGAACATGCCTTTTGCGTGGCTGGTGTGATTACGGAGAAAAACGTTTTATTGCCGATTAACTTACTATTGGAAAACCACGAATTCTTTCTTATACTTCTGCAAACATAATGCGTATTCACACCTTTTTTTCGACATCTCCATTCAAATCCATCCAAAAGAACACTCTTTCAACAGCAAACAGAACTCTACAAACAGCATTCAATAACGTAAAAAAATTCTAACGTGTATTCACTTACAAGCGCAGCCATACTTTCAACCCGGGTGCCCAACAACAAAATGAAAGTGAAATGCGCGCCTACAAATGACTAAAATTCTAGAAAAAAAAAAGTTAGGGTTGCCATATGTTGTATTTAAAAGCAAGGTTACCATGACGGCGCAATTATCGCCAACCAAAGTAATTCGCGCCAAGAGGGTGGGTGGGGGCTCTCCTAGGTGTGAACCGAAATAATTTTAAACCCATATGATACTGTTAAAGTGTTTCATAAATTCACTAAATTCTAATAAATTTACTATTCCTTATACTGCCACGGGACACCTTAATCAACACTTAACCCATTGTCTTAGTTTGCTAAATTTCAATAATTCTTTTAAAAATATTGAAATTTGCAATTTAAAATATTATTTTGATTGGAATTTGCTATCTGCGAAAGACTATAAACACATACTGATAGTTCGACAACCAGCAGTCACAAAAATTCTTCTGCTTCGAGAATTTCTGGTTCACTTAAAATTATATGAATCACAACGTAAAAATTTTTAGAAGACACAGTACTCATAATAATGACGCAGACAAAAGAACACCTGATAAACAAAAGTATACAATCACAAGAAATGTCAACATTTAATTTGGAAATAATTTATCACAAAACGGGACTAATTTGATATCAGTACATTAGAGTTCAAATCCTACAATTAAACTACGGTTACAATAGTACTAAAACTTCACCAAATTGGGGAGATAGTTTTACACTACGATGATATTAGTGTAGATGCCAAGATTTATTTTACACTATTTTAAAATCACGCCAAAAATACGAGTAGCACACCAAAATAAAATTAGTTCCCATAAATTTTTTAATTCGATGAATTTCTGTTTCTTTGAGTTAAATATTCGAAAGAAAGAAATGAACTAGCATTATAAATAAATTTGTTATGTATCCAAACCGCCACATGAATCTAATAAGTAAAGTATAAGCAAATGAACGAAAGTACACACTTTATGTTTGTGTCTGCTCGAAGAATCGCTTTTTCTTTTTTCTTTCATCGTACTCACTTGGAATTAAACTTATCTTTTTATTAAAATTTAGAGATATTTCTGTGGTAAATTTTCATTACACAAAACAAATTCATGAAAACAAACCATGTTGCCATTTAAAAGTACGAATCCAAGCATTCGAACTGGATTAAGATTCGATCCGGATCCGAAATATAAATTTGTTTTTTTCTTTTTAACACTTGAAGCAACATTAACAAATATTTAATTAAATAGTCTGATTATCATTAACATGAAGTTTCAAAGTTTATAATAAAAATTCTTTTATAAAAGAATATTATTTAAAAAAATATTCTTTGGTAATTCTTATGATTGAATAATGGTCAAATGATGAGTATGATACTCCAATACATAAACGGAGAAGTTTGAACCTCGACAGATTTATTGTACATTAGTCCCTTTACATTGCCGCCGTGTAGAGAGGACCGATGCTGTCGAGGCTCAATGTCCTTCCTTTGGTGTGGTAGTTAAAGGAGGGTGTGCAAGGTAAGATGTTGTTCTCGTCCCTTGATCGAGGCTCAGAATTACGAGGTCTGGCACCAATATTCTTCAAAGTGATTAGAGTTCCTCGAAGGAGGACATCTGCATCAATCAACAATATTTGATTGAAAGTATGCAGCATCCTAATCTCTCTAGATCAGCATACGACCTGCATTATTCCTACATTTACTATGGGAGATTATTATTGCTGTTTAATTCAGATAACAAACTTCCATACCCAACATAAACTGGAATTGAATCTATTAGAAATATATCGTAAATTCCACCGTATAACGCACACCTATACTTTGAAGTCGCAATCTTTAACTTTTAGGTATATTCATCGCATAGCACGCACCCTCTTTTTTACGAAGTAACCTGAAATATACGCGCATAATACTCATATTTTGAAGTCGTTTTTTCTAGGTATTATTCCAAGCTTTAGAAAAAATAATATACTTTTACAATTACAGCCCTTGAAGTTCATAAGAAATGTTCTCTTTTAAATAAATGGTATTTCGATACATGTAGAATTCTATTTATACATTATATATATATATATATATATATATATATATATATATATATATATATATATATATATATATATATATATACTTACCTTTCCTTTATTTTAAAAGTTCTCATTTTTATATCCAACGTATAACGCACCCCCCATAAATTTCGATCTTTTTTTGTGTAAAAGTGCGCGGGTTTTACAGCAATCTATTGTAGCGGCTCTTAAACTTTCGATCGCCTCGGCTCTATGAATCATTTAGACATCACGGATCCGCCTCCCCCCCCCCAAAGATTTTGAACACTCTTTCCTGACTCCCAACATATGGCGGAGAGATTTTAAGGTTCCTCAATATCCTCAGTCTGCCTCTACTACTTATAGACTTTTTAACACTTTTGTTTCCGCCAGGCCAGTATGGTGGATATGACCCTCGGCTTGTAACCGAGTGGGTTCGGGTTCGAAATCCGAGTAAAGGCATGGATGTATTTTCTTCGGGAAAAGAAGTTGGATTTTAGCCCGCAATGGATTCTTGCCTCGAATGGAAAGCAGCGCATCCCTTATGTTATATGCTGGGATCGTCATTTGTAATAAAATGTCTATATTCTATTGTTTTTATTGTACGTTTCTGTTCTTCCACTTGTATTTTATATGTATCCCAGGATAAAAACACACGACAACGACACTTCTTTTTTACCCTTTAAGAAAACAGTAAGCATCTAATTAAAAAATATATGCTGTATTAATGGCTGTGTAGTGAAATTAATAGCAAAACTGAATTAATATTCTTGATAGAAATAGATAGTAGATAGTAGAGTTTTCTTATTGGGAGCAATTTAGTGATCTAGGTCTAGGATGGCACACCTATCAATTTTTCCACGAAGCCTTTAGGAGTCTATTCGGAGAGGGAAATCTAACATCCAATGAAATATCTTTTCGGACTCCCTGGAAAAGCACTGGGCATCCCAAGGGTCCACGGACCCCAGTTTAAGAACCATTTACCTATTATGTTTCTGACAGATCTCACCCGAACAAAATCAGGGCTCAGTGTAAAACAGATTTGTAAAACTTTGAAAACGGATAAATTTCTTACACATCGAAATTAGTTATTGCATTCTGTTATTTCTTAGATCATACAATTTGATACAATTAGGCATTCATAAAAATGATTATAATCATTTTATAACAATAATTAAAAATAATTATAAATATATATAATATTAATAGTTTTGTAATAATAAAATATATAATAATAATTAAAATCATGAGATCTCCGGAACTGTTAGACATACAAACTGAAAATTGCCTAGTGATTTTTTTTTGTTGGGAGTGGAGATCCAGTAAGAATGAATTTCATGAAAATTGACTTCCAAGAAGGGTTGCAGAAGCATTATAGAAAAAAATTCTCGTTTTTGAATTATTACATCTACAGACTTAAAATTTGGCTGGCATGTTTCTTTTATCGAATAAAGATCAGCTAAGAATGAATTTAATACAATTGAAAGCACAATACAAGGATTTAAATATCCATAACTTTTTAAAAAAGAAAATAGAGCCATACAACATCATAAAATACCCAACGAAGCATATGGTTAATGGCTTCTATTTTAATAAATAACATTTTATATAATTTTATATATATAACATTTCAATCATGTAAAAAATTAATAAAAATAAGTATAAGTATAAACTTAAAATTTTTTTTTTATAAAGGTATAAAATCGAGCTCGGTATATGCTACAAATACAGTGTGGTTCAAACAACTGAGAATACATCTAACTTTTAAGGCTGTTTTCGGTTAATGTTAAAGAATAGGACCCAAATTTGGAACATGTTTTCAGATATTAATGAAATGAACATTTTATATGATATTTTGCTTCACTATCATTTAGAGAGCAGCATATTTTATCATGCTTCCCATTTTTAACCGAGTTGAAAAAATTTTTCTGATGTAAAATGTGTTTCGCGTTTTTTTCTTCTATACCGTAATGTTAATGGACTATGCCTTCACGTATTCAAACGAAAAGTATTCATGATATTCATTTTGAAGTTTTTAAAAACACTATATTGTTAACAGAGGTATGAGTTATAATATTGCAAATTTCCATGGAAATTGAGGCATTTTTTCTGTCTGAAAATGTGTTTCGCGTTTAGTTCAAGCTCTCGTACTTTTACCGAAGATAGCCTTAACTGATAAATTCAACTTTCAATATACATACGTAAATTAGATTGAGAAGGCACCAGCGCGTGAGGCACTTATGCCCAACTTTCAATGCTATTAACACATTACCGATAAGTGCAAACATGTTTTTATTTGTACACATAATAAATGGTTAATTTAAAGTAAAAATAAAGAAAAATCAATGACAAATCTCTAAATTGAAAATTTTCGGACGTACTTTGGTAAACACATGCAGATTTTACTTTAAAAAATTGAGAGTGAGTGAGTGAATATTAAAGTCGCACTGTTCAGCTACACGAGGGCTTTTAGCAACGGACTACGTGTGAACCATGGTCAAGTGACGTGGACGACACCTGAGCTGCCCCCCTCTCCTAACGACCACACCACACCAACGGGAGGACGTTTCAGCTCTCGCGTGCATCGCTGCCCTACACGGCGGGTCTTTGGTGGTACTGGGCTCGAACTCGTGACATGCCTGCCATGATCCGATACCTTGACCACTGGGCTACCGCAGCCCTTTAAAAAATTGAGAATACACTAATGAAATTTTTGTAATATCTCGCAACTAAATATAGACACTTTCTTTTGATGCACATCCTTTGGCTTTTACAGTGACCTGTGTAAACGTTGTGATACCAATTCGACCAACTTTTGGGTAGTGTATCTAAAGTATAATTTCCCCCTTCTCTTCTTATAACACTTTTTTAAATGGATTTGTTTCTAATTATGTGTTTTTGGGGCGCTACTTCGAGTGAAGCATAGATTTTCAATGATATTGATATCGAGGGACTGTGTTAGTGTTTGTAACTGCTGTTTATTGATGGGGGGCCGCCGGTCCCTAAGGATTGCAACTGTAATTTTTATATCTGCCCTGTTGTTGTTTACAACGAAAGGAATTCGTTGGGTGCGTCTCTTACCCCACCTAAAAGGGTGACGCGTTTCCCACGCCTGGAAGAAGGCAATGTACCCATAAATACATCATGGTTTGGGATGTTTTTTGGGAATTTCCCGCGTTTGGGGGAAGTCATTGACCGCGAGAGGATATCCCTCCGCTGACTCTAGACCAATCAGAAAAGCTGATTGAGTTTCGGGAAAGAATCCGCTCCAGAATACACAAGAAAACCGCCGCGAAATATAAGCGCATGCACGACGAATTGAGACACTCTCTGACACAATTTTTATCACCGATTTTGGTCTGACACGACCCTATTTGACGGTGATCGCGGTTGGAGACTCTCCGGACGCCAACATCATGATTCCTCTCTCTCCGAAACTATTCAGTTAAGTAATGAAGAATGCTTTTAGAATTTTTAACATAATTTCAATCTTATAACTTTAAATAAATTAATTATTATATAAAGAACGGCCTTTTTAAGTTAGTGTACTGTTTTATTTGTCATTAAAGATCTAATTGTTTAAACTTAAGCTATAGTGTGACGCCAAATGATAAATTAGAACCGGGTGTTAATAAAAAATGGATCCAACGAAATAAATTAATCACTTTAATTTAAGTTAAACAGGCGTCGCATTATTATAATGAAAAAAAAAACTCGCATTTTGACGTTATGTGCCGTGTGTTTGGGGTCGTTGTTCTACTGGAATGGGAAATTTCTATCTAAACTCAAATTTTTAGCACTTTCTTTTAGATTGTTGCGAAGTATATCCAAGTAAATTTTAGGGCTCATAAATGGTATGTATAAAAGCTAAATTTCCTGCCCTGGCTGAAGCCATACAATCCCAAACCATGACGGACCCAAAATGTTTTGGATCCATAGCAGTATAGGGCATTTTTTATCCAGTGCGACGGCCGTCATTGCTAAAAATGTTGAGTTTACTTTCAGCACTCGTCACTCTTACAGACCTGGCTGTTGGCAAATCTTGGTCTCGTCTGCTCGATGGCCAAAGACATGCTCAGCTTTCTGCCCTACCTAGGGTAGAGGGTGTGGCATGTTTCAGAATCATCACCGGACATGATTACCTGCAAGCCCATCTGTTTAAGATTGGCCTGGCTGATTCACCGCTCTGTCCTCTCTGTAAATCCAGGCCAATGACTGGAGATATCTATCCGATTGTCCCACTCTACTTCATGTTCTCTGGCAAGACAACTGTGGAGTTCTCCTTCCTACTAGAGCGACATCTGCTTTATATTGGACTGCAAGACGCCTTATGTCCGAGAGGACGTTGGCGGGCGCAATTTTTTAAAAAAACTTTCATCACAAAATATAACTTTTTTTCCAAAAGATTGATTTTCAATTGATGAGTTTTTGCAAACTTTAAACATTTCTGATTTTGCAAGCTAATGAACGGTTCCTTTCTGAAAACTCGAATTTTATATCCAGCTTGTCTAATCACATTTCCGCATTTCTAATTACATTTTACACTCCTGCCTGGGATTTGAAAAGTATCTGCAGTAAGTTTGACCCCACTTACTTTACGATTAGTCTTGATTTCTTTCAAAATTTTCCTTTTTAAGACATCACCCGAAATATATATATATATAAATATATAAATAAATATATATATATATATATATATATATATATACACCTTTCCTTCTTCTTCCATATTTATTTTTAATTACTCTATCATTTAAAAAATTTTATAACGATTTTCTACACACGTGTGGCTTCTACCAAAAATTTCAGCTATTTCACGATAAGATTTTCCTTAAAAATTTTTTTTTGTTTTAATAATCTAAATACACACACGAATTTCCTTATATCATTCCTTTGTTTCTCGTCGAGAAGCCATTTTCCGATTAAATGATGGGCTTTAAGTTGATCTAACAAACTTTATCACAAAAAAATGAATGATCGTTGAAAAGGTTTAAGATAAGATTACGCAAAATTGGAATAAAATGGCAGTAAAATAGAGAAAATATTTATTGGCAGTTAAACATATATTTCATAAATATATTATAAATTTTTTGAGGCAAAAATTTGCATCTGTTTATTTAAAAGGCTTCTGAAACTTTTCAATTTAGAAGTTTTTAATTGATTTTTCTTTATTTTTACTTTAAATTATACCATTTATTATGTGTAAATATAAAAACATGTTAGTACTTCTCAGGAATGTGTTATTTACATTGAAAGTTGAATTTATTAAGTGAAAGTAAGGTGTACTCTCAATTGTTTGTGCCACTGTACAAGTTTTTAGCTTTCTTTTTTTACATGTTTTAGATGTTTCCTTACATGGAAATTACTGGCATAATTTTTTTGTTGTTAATTTGGATTAAACAGATAAAATACAACGGGAGTAAATCGTCCTTAACTAACCTTAAGCAGACTTTTATCATTATTTTTACTTAATCTTGGAAAAAGTTCTTTCTTCAGAGATGCGATACTACTTTATAAGATACTATAATTTACTGAACAGAGAAGCAAATTTTGGATGAAGATCAAATATGGTGTCTCTAAATAAATATTTCTAATATTATGTCCTAAAAGGTAACATTTGTTTTAATTAAATAAACTAATATTATATCTCAAGAAGCGTTTGTTTTTGTAAAATTAAGAAAATCGTCCGATGTTGGATTACCAAGTATCCTAAAAACACAAACACACATGTCTCATGTACGAGATAAATTTCGAATCTTTTTCTTAAAAACAATTGCACAATCGATTACGACTAGAAAATATTGAATTTGGAGTTATTCTTTGTCAGATAAAATCGTCTGATCAGTTCTTTCATTAACAGAGGTGTTCTGCCTTTCTTCCAGTTCAGGTATCACAGTTTCAGTTTCCTTAACAATGTCCTTAAAAAGTTATTAAAGAAGTTTTAAATCTCAGCTCACGATATTTTTTGAAAATTTTTCATTGGTATCAGTAATGCTTTTAACTGTAATTTTTCAGCATTGATACATCTATATTGATGTTTTGAAATAGCTTGCGCTTAGTATTTACTTCAACTCGTTTATACCAAATCACCGAACTAAATAACATTTTAAATGAAGTAAATTTACTTTCGACTAAATAAAAATTTCCATTTTTTTAAAAAAACAAATCAAAACTCTGTACACTATATTTCCATTTCTGCGCTTTCACCTGGCTGAATAGTTATATAGGAATCTGTTTCGTCAAGTACATTTGGTGCATAGAAATTTAGATGAGTATGGTCCGAACATCTATTTATTTATTTATTTTCATAAACGAGAACTTTCCCAGGGAATTTCCATTTTTGGCGAATGGCTGAATGCACTGAATCCGTCCCGAGGTAGCCTTTTTTTTATAAATAAATTTGAATGGTTTTTTAATTAAGAGTTTCGTCCTTGTTTTAAGGTCATTTCCCAAGCTTTTTAATTATTCCCAACCGGATGGGACTTGATTAGCATTTACAAAAGTGAAACGTTTTGTTTTTATTCACGATGCCCCTTGCCAAATGAACTTGCCTCTAACACATAAAAAAGCGAGTCGTCATTCCCTCGTTCAACCAAAATGGCAGGACACGCTTTAAACGCCTTCTCCCTTGTGGCAGTTTTTTTGGATCGGAGCCGTCATCGCTGGTGAGTGACTTTTCTTGTTACACTATCGACAGCTCTCGAAACGGTTGACTCGAATCATCTGCTGCAGGATTCCCAACTTTTTGCCTCATAGACCCCTTGCCATGTTTTCGGTTTATGTAGATCCATATTACCTAATATTATATTTTGCAAATTTATCAACTTAAATGCTTTTTTGACTGCTGGCATGCACTACTTACTTTAAAAGTTTTATGCTTCTAACTGGAGTTAAGAGTATAGCGTTTAAAATTTAAGAAACACGTGAATTAAATTAAATCAAAATTTAATTAATATCCTTACTAATATTATAAACGTGAAAGTTTGTGTGGATGTTTGGTACTCTTCCAAATCAAAAACAACTGATGGATTTTAATGAAACTGTACAATAATATAGCATACATCAGAATAACACATAGGCCAAGGTGGCGATATTTATAGATCAACGTGCCACTTTTAAAGAAGTGTTTAATGGGTGTCAAACGTGTTTAACGTGCCGTCAAATAATTTTTGGACCTTGCATCAGCGGCAATTGTAGTCCGACGACGTAAACTAAGGTAAAAGACAGTATGAACGAGTGTGCTTCCCCGCAGCCCCGCGACCGATCACTTGCGTTTGTTCGTAGATCCTCATGGTGAACTATGTTATTTTGGTAATTTTCACACTTAATTTTTTATACAATTAAGCAACAAAGGGCTAAGAAAAAGCTGAACCCATGCTTATCCACCCAGTTAATTATGAAAGGAGTTTGAGCTTCCCTGCGGGGAAGCAGGTACCCCTGTAACTCCATCAACTTATATGTTATTTTGAAATAAAATGCAAACCATTTTGATTGCTGGCGTGCCCAAAATATTGTGTCGTGTGCCATAAATGACACGCGTGCCACTGGTTCACCATCCGTGACATAGGCTATAATTTATAAAGATATTGTGTGAAGTATCCCAAAAAAATATAACGATAATTGTCAAGTAAGAAGAAAAAAAAAGTGCTAGCTATCTGCAAAAGCCCGCGAGCAACATATATCTATCTTTAATGTGTGAAGCAAATCTTTGCATTTTGTTTTATCTACGCCAGGAACTGCGAAAGCTTGAACATGCAATATTGAGGCTGATTACACAACTTTAACATAAAATAAATACAACAAAAGTAATATCAATGTATTAATATTACTTTAATTAACCAGTTATAAATTATTTATGCTATTTTAAGCGTTCATTACACAAAAATTTGTAACAATGTGTTACTTTTGCTGAGCAGAGATCAGCTTAGGAAGGGTGTTTTCAAAATCGACCCACAAGAGAGTTACGGGGAGTTATAGATAAAAAAAAATCCCTTTTTCAGCTATATATTAGATCTACAGACTTAAAATTTAACAGAGTTTTTTTATTCAGCTGAGATATGCAAAAAGCTTTTTTTGTTTAATTTAAATTCACGTAAAATTAACTCATTAATAACTTCATCCTTTAATCTGTATTGTTTAATTTTCAATTCACCCGTGCGAAGAACGGTATAATAATAGCTAGTATAAAATACTTGTTACATAAAATGTTCTTCGCGTTTTTGGGGATGATGAATCTGTTACTTGAATAACAAATTTATTAAATATTTTAGCTTCTTTAATCTTTTCAGATTTAACTAGAAATCTCCTTGGTTAGTAGTATCCAATCTCTTTATTTTTTTTCTGTTTTTATTTTGGAAATTTGGCAAGCGCGCTGAAACTCCTCCTTTCTGGGAAAAGCAATTAAAAACTTTCCTGAGATGTTCCATAATTCGGGATAAATAACAGTGTATCTCTTTTACTTTTACTTTAAGAAGATCTTTATTAGGGGGTATATACCACTATATATATATTAAATCCCAGTTCCTTTGAAACCAGACATTTTTTTTTTAAATATGGCAGCATGCAGCATGAATTCATTACCCACTGTGTGATATTACCATAGTCAAAGCATTCTCGAGCCTAATTTCAAACGCCGAGATAGTAAGGGCATTTAAATTTTGCAGACATAGGGTTAAAAACAGCGTAATTTTTCTGGCAGACTTGTACAAATTAGGGGGAGGAAGGAGGAAGGGAGAGAGGCTTCAGGTAAAATTCGGGATGTCATGTTTTATATTCCTTTCCTTGATTCCCTGCAAGAAACACTGAAATTATGGTCCTTTTAATAAGAATTTATGCTCAAGCCTTGTAACTGCAAATTAACCCCAGTAAATTTAGTAAATAAAGCTATTACAAATAGTAAATTCGGTTTACACCTCTTGATTAAATTTTCTTTAA
>BMAU01006813.1:0-14778 GCA_019973935.1 Trichonephila clavipes
ACTCGTGAACAACCTACATGAAGCTGACCATGGGGGGGGGGGAAAGCTAATATTTTAAATCTGTATTATTCTGTCTAAAGCTTGCAAAATTACTGTAAAAAAATTGAATCAACTAGAACAGGGATAAATTTAAAACTACACACAGAATAAATCAAAAAATTTTAAGCTGAAAAAGAAATAACAAAATTAAATTAAATGCAACAAACATCTAAACAATCAAATATTTAAAGAACCGTAAAATCCGGCACATAACGCGCACTTTTAACACCAAAAATAAGATTGAAATTTAAGGGTCCACGCTATACGCCGAGTATAAAAATGAGAGATTAAAAATGAAAAAAAAGATGAGCATAGAAAAAAAATTAGACTTCTACATATATCAAAATACTAGTTATTTAAAAGAAATGACATTTGTGATGAACTTAAATGAATGTAGTTCTAGAAGTATACTATTTTTTAAAAGCCTAGAATAATACATAGAATAAATGAATTAAAAACGTATACAAACGTTCTGATATCTTCGTAAAAAAAGGTGAGTGTGTTATACGCCGGATTTTACGGTATATAAATAAAAAAAATATTTCAAGAAAAAATGTAATAAGAGATGATTGTAGCTGAAATATAAAAGGTTATAATTTTAAAGCTGTATTATTCTATCTAAGACTTTCAAAATTATTGTAATAAAAATTGAATTAACTGGAACAGCGATGAAACAAAAATAACATTAAAAAAACACATCAATAATCAACAATAATATTGAAAGCCAATATCAAACGCGAAATAACTGGTACAGCAATGAAATCGAAAACAATAAAACACAAACATCTAAACAAATAAACATTGAAATGAAACAATCAATAATTAACAATTGAATATCAAACGCGAACTAACTGGAACAGCGATGAAACAAAAATAACATTAAAACAAAAACGCATCAACAATCAATATTAATATTGAAAGCCAAAATCAAACACAAAGTAATGTTGAGAGCTAATATCAAATGCGAAGCAACTGGTACAGCGATGAAACCGAAAACATTAAAACAAACATCTAAACAAATGAACATTCAAGAATTTAAAATTGAAAATCAAATGTGAATTAACTTGAACATGAATGAAACAAAAGTAACATTAAAACAAACACGCGTCAACAATCAACATTAATCATTAAAGCCAATAAATATCAAATGCGAAGTAACTGGTACAGCACTGAAAATATAAAAGCATTAAAACAAACAAAAATCTAAATAAATAAACATCCAACTATTTACAATTGAATATCAAACACGAATTAACTGGAACAGCAATGAAATAAAAATAACATTAAATCAAACACGTGTCAACAATCAACATTAATCATGAAAGCTAAAATCAAATGCGAATTAATGTTGAAAGCCAATATCTCAAACGCGAAGTAACTGGTTTACCTGGAACTTTAACGTTGCTTTCAAAAATTTCACATTCCTTAGTATTAGAAGAAAACACATAGACATCAAAGTTTCCGGGACTCAAGTTTTTGCCACTGAGCCTTATATTTTAACAGGTTTAAAATGCTCCCTAAATACAGCAAAGAGATGTCCATTATGAAAAATCTAGAAACGGCAAGAAAACACTTCTGAGGCAGCATGTAATTCAGTAGCGGAGCCGTAAGTCATAGGGTTCAACAAGGCAGTTTTATAAGCTTCGTGAGTTGGGTAGTTGTTCCCTTGATGATCATAAGTAAATACCTTAAATGTATCCCAGTTACTGATGATATAATCAACAACAGCTTGTCGAGCAACAAAGCTGGATTGCACATTACCACACAATAAATAAGAAATTGAACTGAAAAGGCAGGAACCATCACTGTCAATTGGGACAACTTTGCAAGGGAATGTATCAATCTCTAATTTTCTCTAATTTCAAGAGCTCAAACACTTGTGTCATTGTTTAAAATAACAGCTAAACAATCAACATAAACAATCTAAACCCAGAAATGGTTCGACATAATCAAATAAAATGTAAGCAAACAAAAATGTATATTAAAATAAATCAAATTCTTAAGCTGAAAAAGAAACAAAATTAATTCTAAGCTCAGATATGGATCGGAATAATCAAATAAAATGTAAGCAAACAACAAAATAAAAATGTACACAATTAAAACTAACACCGAAACAATCAACTCAACATTAACTGAAAACCATAAAGACATATGAGATACAATTTACAATTTAATTCGAATAACTGTAAAAAAAAATTGTAATTATTAACATGAAAACAACTCTGACCACACACAAAGAAACAAATAAAATATAAGCAGAATAAAAGTGTATTTAAAACAATTAAATTTAGAATTATAAAATAGTCTTAGCTTGAAGAGCCATGCATTCGAGCGCCAAAGAAATATAAGCAAAACAAATGAGACTGTTGCCAAAAAAACGAACTAAAAACCCAGTTGTTGAAAAAAAAATGGGAAAATCGCTTAAATATTTAATTTTAAATAATCTAAAACAAATTTCGAAAAATAATGCAGCGACCGGTCATCTAGTGAACCCCGTAGAAGGAATGCGTGGGATTGAAGCGGGGAAAACGCGCGTGGGCGAGTCACACAGTTATCCTTCCGCCAGAAAAAAATAGTTCACTCGCTTCACTCCAGCAATAATATTATAAGGGTTTTGAAAAAACCACTTCAGGGAAAAAACAAAGGAGGTGGGGGAGTAAAAATTACATCAGAATCTATTGCAGATACGAATAGATTGCGAAATACTGAAACATGAAAATAGCTTATTATAAATCATAGTTATTAATATAAGACCAGAAGAAATATCTTCCTGTGTAGTTTTTAAGATGTATATGGTAAGATCATTAGAACATGGAAGTTTATTTTCAAGTAACAGAAAAATGAAAAAATTGAAAAATAATATAAACTTTTCAATAAGTAAAGTTCGCAACACCATACAGAGGAAAGAATTTTGGGGAATTCCCAAAAAGTTCGAAATTATTTTTAACTGAATTGACCTGATGACAGTGTGTGTTGTAACTTTTTATATTTATATATTAGATGTGGGAGAAATTATCGCAAGTTCGGCTTGCTTCGTGGTCAGGGTGCGAGGACCCTGGTGCATAGCACCGCCTAGCCCAGGGTTCGGCAACCTTTTGAGTCGGAAGAGCCAAAAATTATAATTTAAAAATTTTCAAAGATTTTAACGAGTCACAAAATGTTTTCTTGCTAACAGTAAATAGTACTAGCATAAATAAAGTATTTTTTTATAAAAAAAACAATCTTTATATTCATGAGAAAAATATCTATTTATTCATACATATAAGTAATGTTTTTCACAACAAATTAGATAATATATGCAGGGCGTTGTTAGATAATTACTTATTATTTAAGTAAAAAATTAAAACAATTAAACATTTACTTACAACACTAACTTGTACTTCAATAACAAACAATTGAACAAACAAATTCAATGGGAGCGATAGCTGGTTATTCAAGTAGAAAACTTAAACTTTACTAAACAATGTAACTTGTACTTAAAAATAAAAAAAGACAATTACATACGATTGAGCAAACAAATTCAATGGCAATATTGGCTTTGCATGGTTTTAAAAAAGTTTGGTTAAATTTGGCTCGTAACCTGTTTTTTTTAAGTTTCAAACACGACTCTACATTTTCATTTGTTAGTTGGCTTCTTGCATTTATTTTAATTATATTTACTCAAGAGAACGCTTGCTCGAACGAATATGTCTATCCGAAGATAGTTAGCAGTCCAAATACCAACTTCTTCACCTCACTGTAGCAATCTGGAAGACTATTCCATGCTTCGAATATAAGTGCCTCAACTCGCAGCATTTCTTTTTAAAAAGCTGTCAAAAAGAAGAATGGATCTTGCAGTAACAGCAGCGGTCAGCGATGTAAACACTGGCTATGTTGAAACGTTAAACAACGGTGAAATGGGAGACTCTGCAATAAAAATTGCCCATAGACGCGATAACCGAAGGTTGTCGCAAAGAAAGCGAAAAGCTTCAGAACAATATAAAAAAAGAGAAAAAAAAAATCAAAAATATTAAAAAATGACAAAAATAAGGAAAAGAATGACCTCAGTTATGGGGCTGGAAAATTTTAGTATTACCTGTTTTTTTTTTTTTTTTTTAATTTATTTGGATGTATATAGTTTAAAATCACGTTGCTATTACAATGGAAAGTTATTAATAAATAAAAGTTGTAATCTTATGATCGAGCAGACATATTTCATTATTTATACTATTGTACATTTAGATATGTTGCACATAAAGTTTTTGAGTTTGCTTGACTTTAAAATACATTTTCAGTCATATTTTTAATAATAACATCAAAATATTAAATTTTCCTTTCCTACTGAAAGTTTGTTTATTGCTGAACATTAGGTATATTTATTATAATAACATAAAAAAATCAGTATACAAGTTGTAAATAATATGGTATACCTCAATTGTAGTAATAATTGTTTTTATCAAATGTGATTGAGGATTTATAATCATCATATTCATTAAAGCCTTCATTTAAAGGAATTGTAATTTTTGTCGTTTCAATAACTTTAAAATGTTCCCTGCGCAACACATTTTTTTCCAATTGCAGTGAAAATTTGCCCAAATATTCTCTATTGGTGTATAAATATATGCTAGTGAATGTTTTTTTTATATAAATGAATGGAAAATAATAAAAACCAGAGAATATAAACATTTTAGTTAGTTTTTAGAAAAAAACTGAAATTTTCAACATAAATAAGTTTTTAATTTTCTAAAAAGAGAAATATGAAAAAATCTTCACTAAGTTTAGTTTTTATGTATAAAATGAACATTGTGAGAGAACACTGTTAGCGTGGACTGAATCTGGTTGCGCATGGAGCATTTTGAAATACGTTAATTATTCGGTACAATTAAAATTAGAAATTTTAATATCTCAGAAACTATTAAAAATATTTTGACTAAAATTTGTACATTGATATCTAGTAACATATTACATATTTCCTGCAAATTTTTTAAAAAAATTCACTGGTAATTAAAAAAAAGGATTTTGAAACTCCACTGTACCCTTAAGTGACACCTAACAGAAGTTATTCCTGACATAGAGCCTTAGGTCAAGGTGCATACCATTGGACTCCAGTAAATACGCAACTTCCAGTAAGATTGGATCGGTTGATCGACATTAAGGTAGTAGTGACTATTTAAGAAGACTTGGTACCCTAAAAATCAGAAACCTATCGTTTTTTTTTATTTTCATTTAATCTTATTCTTTGCATTATTATCTTTCGATTGATATATCACTTGTGCATGTCGGAAAGTTAGAAGTTGACTAAAACTTCATTTGAAAACAAATTAGGCAATTCAGCCACACCCCCTTTTTAGAAAAAAAAATCTAAAAAATGCTATATGATAAAAAAAATCTATTTTAGAAATAGAAATAATAACTATAAAAAAGAATGTGTAGTATTAAAAGCAGATTTCCGAGGCAATACAATAATGTAATTTTTCTTCTTTGTGAAATGTGTGCATGTAAAATTTTTAAATTAAGGCATTTTATATTAATAATTTTATAATTTCAGTTCTTCTTCCTGATATATTTTTCATACAAATGTAATACTTTAATATTATAAGAAGAAAAACAGCTAAAATTTCTGTCGTGACAGAAAAAAAAATTTTTTTAACATTTTTCTTGAATTTTCATTGGCAATTAGTACTCTCTAAAAGTAGATCATTTATAAAAATGTGTGGGTTGAAAAATATGAAAATGCAATTATTTTAAAGAAAAACGTATAACTAATATCTTAAAGTGGTATTTTAAGTTTAATTAAGCTTATAATAATTATTTTTTCAGAATTATAAACTTTAAACCTGTTTTTCTCAGTTTGTGTTTTTCGAAACCTTAGTGCATACAAAATGCTACTCCTTCGACAATTATTTACCAATCACTTCCATTTTTTTCTTGCGTGTTGAAAATAAAGCATGTAATAAAATTAGGGATCCGTTTTGCTATAAACTGAATACTTTTTTTTAAAAAAAATAAAATGTAAGACATGTTGGCTTTTCGTTGATTTTTAGCCTGTATATCAACATTTTATTTTTTTTTTTTTTTCGAAAAAACGAATGAAGTTATTCTAAAATCGATTCCTAAAGTTGTTTAGATCATCCATAAGAGTATTATAAAAATTTCAGGTCAAAAAATTAATTTTACAAAAGGAGTAGGAATTTTAAAATTTTCCCAATTTTCTTCAAAAAATTAAAATTTTTAAAATTGTGTGAATAATATATGAAAATTTTCATCTGGTAACATTTTCTTGAATAGAAACATTGTATAAAATGCTAAAATATAATTTTTAAATACGTAAATAAAGAAGTTTGCTCAAAGGGTGCCAAGTCCCCTTAATATTAGAATCTGTGATAGTATTGGAATTGAGTTTGGGCGAGTTAGTTATTGTAAGTGGTCCGGGTTACGTTATTTCGGTAATATATATACAGTCAGGTCTCGTTTTATGCGGTAGATACGTTCTACCGAAAAACACATATAAAAAATTCGCATTAAAAAAGACATTACTTGAATGGAAAAAGTAGGGATACGTTCCTTAGTTTTCTAAAATCGCATAAAACCAAAACAACTAGTTAAAATTAACTTAAAACCGCATAAAAAAAATTGCAGAAATGAAAAGAAATAGGATGCTTGATAAATTAGTTCGAATGTCTGAAAGAAATTCATATAAAAGCAAAAAAAAAAACTTGTATTCAAACCTTAATTCATTTTATTTTATGGAAAAGTAATACAAATAGTTTTACATTTTTATTCATTATCGCTATCTTATAATGGTTTGCACCGTTTGCGAAGTGGTTCCAAATCACCTTCATCATCAGAAGATACTGTCTCTGCAATAGATATTTGCGGTAAAGGCCACGGATCTTTACAAACTTCATTTCTCGTTCTGTGTAGCTCTTCCTTTTCTGACAATGTAATCAGTAATTAAACTTTGCGACGAGGATTCTTTTATTTTTTTATATTGTTCACGATATCCAGACATGCAGTTCTGCAGCTCACGTTGTAATTTAGAGGCTCGTTCAGAATTGGGGGGTCATTAATAAGAAAATGATTTTCCTAATTTACTGCAAGTTGAACACCTTCTTGAATTAATTTTCCAGTGAGGGGAGTTGATTTTTCTTCCTCATCATTATCACCTTCTAAACCTACGACGCCGTCTACAGTTAGATCTAAAGTTAAATCAATAATATCATTGTCACTTAATGCATCATCCACAAGCAATTAATCTATATCATCGTGGCTGAAAGTATTAAAACCATCTCCTCCAATTTCATGTGCCAAATTAATTATTTCATCTGATAGTGTCGATGTTTGAGTGGTTGTATGTATTGTCTGTCCCACATGCTGGCCAAATCTTTTTCCAACAGGCATTTAAAGTTCTAGGTCTTATTTGAGCGGAAGCAGATGCAACATGAATTAAACAATCAAAAATAGAGAAAATTGTTTCCACACATCTTTACTGTTAAGGACTCATTTTCTAGTTTATTCAAGATGAATTTGTACGTTGTCTTAATATAATATTTTTTAAAAGTTGCAATTATGCCTTGATCTAATGGCTGAATAAGGCTTGTTGTATTGGGTGGAAGAAATACTAGTTGAACATTTGGATGTTCTAATTGTGGATGACTTGCTGCATTGTCAACAATTAAAACAACTTTAAAATCGAGAGATTTTTCCTTCATATAGGCTTCCACTTCTGGTACGAAACAATTATTGAACCATTCTGTAAAAATAGCTGTTGTCATCCAGGATTTCGGGTTAGCCATCCAATGCAAGGGCAGTTGTTTTAAATCTTTACCTTTAAGGGCGCGTGGTCTAAGAGATTTATTTATTAAGAGAGGCTTCAACATCCGATCTCCGGATGCATTGCTACAAAGTAATAAGGTGACTCGATCTTTACTTGCTTTATGTCCACTTGCAGTTTTTTCCTCCTTTGCGATGTAAGTACGGTTAGGCATTTTTTTCCAATAAAGTCCTGTTTCATCAGCGTTAAATACTTGATCGGCAGAATAGTCCCCATCTTCAATTATTTTCGCTAGCTCCTCTGGAAAAATTTTTGCTGCTCCTTCGTCTGCTGTCGCACTCTTCCCTATTATCTTAAAATTATGAAGTGCATTTCTTTTTAAGAACCTGGTTAGCCATCCTTTGCTAGCTGAAAATTCTTTTCCAGCTTGGGAAGTGGAAGTTGATGGTTCTGACTGTTTCATTGACTTATAAAAACTGAAGAGCTTTTTCTTGATTAAATAACCACTTACAGGAATCCTTCTTTGAACTTGTTCCTCAATCCAAATTACGATGGCTCTTTCCGTTCTTTCTAATAATACATCCATTGTGTACGATGCAAATTTGGTGCTTAATTTTGTACCAGAAATGACCGATTTTTCTTATTGCAGCTTCATTCTTTTTAATTGCTCTGACAGTAGATTCGCCTAAATTAAAATGTTTTCCAATAGCCGTAGATCCTTCTCCCTTTTCCTAAGCGATCTAAAATTGTACTTTCGTTTCCAACGAAATTGACTGTCTTTGATGTTTTTTTTTTTCCTCCATTGGGCCAAATAAAATCTTAGAAAAGAAATTTTAAAAATTACACTTACGATTTTCTAATGAAAATAAAACTTTACGACACTCACTTTAAATCCAGACATCAAAATTTGTTGCTTATTATATTGCAACTTAAATTCGCCACTTATTAAAGTGAAACTTTTATAAAAATGAACCAGGCACCACCAAGAGAAAATATAATTTCGAAATAATGATATCGTATCGGTATACTACTGAAATAACAAGTGCGAATCTAAGACTGTCGCAGCCGAGCCGCAGACGTAAGCACCAAAAAAGATACGGAAATTCTCGGAATACTACGATCTACGTCTCAGTATAAAAAAAAAAAATAATAACAAAATCTAGAAATGTGGAAAACAAACTGTTGTGAATTATCGTCCCTGCGTGGGCGGAGCGTATCGGTCACTGCGCTCAGACCCACGTGGGTGCTTCCCGACGAAAATGAAATGTAGCAGATGAAAAGAATCGAAAACTTAGCTTCAGCGCGTTTGGTCGCTGTTGTTTATCACGGTTATTTTTATTTAAAATCTTGATCTTGGCTTCGGCTTCTAGAAGGGCCGTTGTTTTCAGAATAATTTCAGTCTAATAGTTAAATTGAGGATTTGATATTTGTAAAATTATTAAGTTTTTGTTTTATTGAAGTTTGTCGAAATGTTATGAATAAATCAAGAGAAAGACAAACTTAGACTCCAGTATCTATGTACAACAACACACACTTAGCTCATATTTAATACAAACCGCTAATGTTTGAAATACAAACCGCACAACTTCAAAATCGCATTAAAAATCCGCATAAAACGAGTGAGTGAGTGAAGATTAACGTCGCACTGTTCAGCTGCACGAGGGCTTTTGGCGACGGACCACGTAATTTTGAACCATGGTCAAGTGACGTGGACGACACCCGAGCTGGCACCTCCTAACTACCACACCACACCAACGGGAGGACGTTTCAGCTCTCGACAGATTTAGCGTGCATCGCTTACAAAATGGGCTCGAACTCGTAAAGCCAGCCACGATCCGATGCCTATACCACTCGGCTACCGCGGCCACCCGCATAAAACGAGACCTGACTGTATATATATATATATATATATTGTGTGTTTAGCCAACGTAGATTCTCTCATATACATTATTATTATCTAATCGGTTTCACTTTTAAGTTTTAAGATCTTAATAAAGTCAAATAAAGATCATGGCAGCTTCTAGTTCCTCCGTTTTCCTACACCTCTAGCTCACGCTGATAATCCAGGAGAAGGGCGCCCTACAAATTTAATTTATATGACCCCGAGGTAAGAAGCCTGAACGGGTTTAATGTTTTACCAGAAGTGTACTTTTTCCGGTCCGAGAACGTACACGAATTTTTGGAGGGTATCGACAATCAAATACGATTACTTGAAATATCCAGTGATTTATCATGTGCTTATTTGAAAAATCATCTCCTGGGAAGGGCCCAAGATTGGCAACAGAAATTTTGGTCAGTGTTAGTGCAGAATACCGCCACGAACATTACGTAGTTAAAAGCAGCGTTGTCGAAAGCATTCCCTGCCATACGCAATAAGAAAGATTTAGAAATTTAGTTCTATGCGTCTCAGCAGAGAAGGGACCAGGAGGCAACGGATTTTGTTTACGATTTATTAAAATTGAACTAAAAACTAGAACGGGGGATGTTAGAGGAAGCCCTGGTAGATCATATTTTCGTTAGACTTGAACACAAAGTGCAGAAATATGTGGTGGTTTCGAAATCCACAAAACACGGTCCAATTTTTGGAGGTCTTATCTAAGTTTGAGAAAAGATATTCCTGCAAAGCAATGCGGGGCTCCAGAAATAGTGAAAATGTTAAAAGACAAGGTTGGAATGAGCATAGGATGTCTAATGCTGATTATAGTCGAAGAAAAAAAGAGAAATTCGGAAGTTGTGCGTAGACCGAGTAATGGCAGAAATGATTGTAGGGGTGACTACGAGAATGGCAGTCAAGGAAATCAGTGGTTCGACAGCAAGAATAGATTTCAGAAGGATGATCGAAGATTTAAGGATAGGGGATACCAGTTTAGAAATGGGGGTCAAAAAGACGATTTTAGAGAGGGGACCGCAGAAATAGAGGTTAGAGTGAGAATTTTAATCGAGATGATAGAAGACAAAGGGGACGATTGAACATTTTTAAAATTAGTGATGATCAAAATAATCAGACTCAATCGACAAATGAGGTACCGATTAAACTTTATGCGATATGTATGTCTCCAGTGGAACTCCCATATTTTCCTATTTTGTTAAATGATACTTTTATGAAAGCGTTATGGGACACTGGCGCGAAACAAGCGATACTCGATTATCATGTAGAAAAAGGTTGAAAGAGGGAACCATAATTCCGATTCAATCCCCGTACGCGTCACCAGTTGTATTATGTAGAAAAAATAATGGGTTACCACAGGATAATCCGTAAGCGTATAGATTTGCTGTCAATTATCGGAAAATTAATGCAATTACAAAGTAACCCCGTTATCCCTTACCCTTAATAGACGATTTAATAATGAACGTAGCACATGCAGCGATGATGTCGGTCCTCGACCTTAGATCAGGATATTTTCAGATGGCTGTAAACCCCAGTGATATACACTGGCCTCAAAAAGTTAAGGTACAACATGTTTTTCGAAGCTCACCATAAAAAAATGGCAGTAACAATAAAATGCATAGTTTACATGAATGATAATAACGAACTTTAAAAATATTAATGCAAAAACGATTGCTACCACGTTTATTTTATAGAAAAGAACGTATATTTATGAGTGAGAGAAAAATATGCAAATATCAAGCTTTCGTACTTTTGTTTGTAAGTTGTGTTGATTTTCAACAGTTGTTGGTAGTTTCGGTGACAATAGTCAATAGAGTTTAGAAAATGTCTCAGAGACGTCGTTTACCCAATTCGTTAAGGTGGCGGGCAGTTGGATGGATGGAAATGGGATTGTCACAGGCTGATGCCAAGTAGACGTCTCAATGTGTCTCGTAGTGTTGTTCAGCGACTTTGGGATCAATACCAATCCGAAGATTCTGTGTCCAGAAGACCTGTTCCAGGCTGACCACGATACAACACCTGCAGAAGACCGTTTTCCAGCTCTTTCGGCACGAAGGAGAAGAACTACTACTGTGCCGCAGCTCGTTGCAGACCACTTTCAAGCATCAGAAGAAGAATCTCCGCTACTACGGTGCGAAATCGTCTTCACAATGCAGGTCTGTATGCAAGAAGACCAGTTGTGTGCGTTCCCTCAACGGACGAAAGCGAAGGAACCGCTTATGCTGGGCAAGAGAACATGTTTTTGGACGCAGCAACAATGGGTTTCTGTGCTGTTCACAGACGAGTCCAGATTTACAATGGAGAGTGATTCAGGGCGTCTACTGATCTGGAGGAATAGCGCACTAGATACCATCAATCCAACACTGTTGAAAGACACAGTTATAGAGGTGGTGGAATCCTGGTTTGGGCAGGGATCTCGCTCGGTGGCCACACTGACCTGCATGTGTTCCATGGAGGAACCGCAACTGGTCTTAGATATCGATGAGATCCTTGATCCATATGTCCGCCCATATGCTGCTGCTATTGGTAACGACTTCATTCTGATGGATGATAATGCACGACCTCACCGAGCTCGGATTGTTGAGGAGTATCTGGAGGATCACGGTTTGGAACGAATGGAATGGCCAGCTCGATCTCCAGACCTGAATCCGATAGAACATCTTTGGGACTATCTTGGCAGAGAGGTTGCTGCTTTAAATCCTCCTCCAAGGTCGTTACATGAGCTGAAACAAGGCTTACCTGTGTCTGGTCTTCGCTTCCTATTCCAGTGTCCGACAACTTAATAAACAGCATGGGAAATCGATGCCGCCAATGCATTCGTTAGGTGGACACATTCCTTATTAGAACCCATTTTTGTATTGTTTTTATGCCATTTTACCACATAACACTGTGATGTGCTGTTTTCTCCAAGAATGGACTTTTCCGCAGAGATTGCTTTTTTTGTTATAAATCGTTTCTGCAATACACTTATACAAATTTCTATGACGCATTCAATAAAAAACTATTTAATGCACATATCCTCCAAATTTTTTGTTTCTACATTCATTCATTTGCAAATTAGACACAAAAACCCGGTTGTACCTTAACTTTTTGAGGCCAGTGTAGTTAAGACATTGTTTGTCAAGAAGAATGAAACATATGCATTTCGGCGTATGTCATTTAGCTTATCAGGGGCGACTCCCAAATTTAAGAAGGCAAAAGATAAAATTTTAAAAACGGTGATAGGGAACTTTGTGAATGTGTATATGGACGACGTTATTATATCGTCTCCATCCTTCATTCAATATATTGAACATCTAAAGGAAGTTTTTCGATTATTACAAGATGCAGGGCTAACTTTAAACAAGGACATGTGTAAATTTGGTTGTGAGGAATTAAAATATTTAGGTTTAATTATTAATAAGGAAGGAATTAAAACGTACTAGAGAAAGTTCGAGCTACAGTTGATATGAAACCGCCACGAAATTCTAAGGAGGTGTTCAACTTTGTAGGTATGTCCCAGTGGTACGCAAAATTTATTAAAAATTATGCTGATCTTTGTGAGCCCCTTTATAATCTTAAACGAAAACTCAAGAAATTTTGTTGGTCAATAGAGGCACAGAAGGCATTCGACGCGGTCAAATTGGCCATAACGAAAGCGCCAGTTTTAAAATTGCCGATTTCATAAAGCTTTTCGAGTTATTTATGGATGCAAGTTCAATAGGGGTAGGAGCGGCTCTAAATCAGGAGCAGAGACCAGTAGTGTTTCTTCTCGTACGCTTAGTAGTGCGGAGAGGAATTACAATGTAACAGAGAAGGAGTTTCAGCAGTAGTTTGGGCTCTGACTAAATTCAGAACGTATTTAGGTTCACTGCCGATTAAAGTTATTAAGGATCACGCTGCATTGACGCGTTTAAAATTTGGTAGAAATTTGTTAAGTTGAATGATCATATGGGTATTAAAATTAGCAGAATTTAATATAGAATGGGAACATTGTACTTTGAACTTAAATTGCGGTGGCTGACATTTATATACCTAAATACAGAGAAATACTTCAATACACACATGTATTTAAAAAAAAACGAAAAAAATATTTTTTTAGTAAATTTATTTAGTTTTTAATGATACAAAGAGGGAGATGTCTGGAGAGCTGCAAACGTCTTAAAGCACAGAGTAAAAAAACCAACCCGCAAAAAATATTTAGTAGCTTAGATTTATGAATCGTATTGATACGATTAATTTAATTGTTAATTTAATTATATAATTTTTATAAGGGGGGATTAAGTTGTATTTTTTTAAGAAAAAGAGATAAAAAGTGCTGAGACGTAATCTTTATGCTAAAGATTAAAAATCAGCTGGGTGCATGAGTGGGGGAAGAATTGAGCCATCCATCCTTGTTTGTGGATATCCTGCTTAGAATCTAAAGGAATTCATGATACTAAAAAAGGAAGATGTAGATTGCGATAAAGCCGTGCTTCTCAAACTTTCAAAGTTTGCGATCTAATTTTCAGTCAGAATATTCATCGCGCCATCCCCCCTTCTTGCATTAACAATGTATTGAATGTAATATAATGTAGTCTGATGGTAAAACTGAGATACAATACGACTTTAATTATAAACCGTACTAATTATCAAGATAAATATTGTTTTATACATAATTTTGTATATGACAAGCTCAAGGGAATCACTAGTAATTAATAAACTTGCTTTTAATTGAATATAGATAAATTATCTATCAAATACTTTGTGCAGTACTGAAAAATTTATATGCATTGTGTGTTATATCAGTCTTGGTGCTACTGCTTGAGTTCAAATAACAGTCAGAGATGGAGATGGTACATATGTTTTTGTATTACAGAAAATAAATATTTACAATTAAAATTAACACTTAAAAGTAGTAATGAGGTTAAATGAAAATTACACCTTTGAAGGTGCTGCGGATTGATGCGACAAGACCTTGATTCTGCCCGTTACACTTCCTGTTTACATAATGTCCCGGTACGGGGTTCAAAAGTTTCAGTTGGGGTAGGAAGGCGGGAAAGTATGGCGTGCTCAGTCACAGTTAAGTGCGAGGAGTGTAGGAAATATACTCCCACCCTATATCCGAACTAGTTCGGAT
>BMAU01006814.1:0-70136 GCA_019973935.1 Trichonephila clavipes
TTATCACTTACATATATATATATATATATATATATATATATATGTCATGATGATTTTAAGACAAGAATCAGATTGAAGTTAGAAAAGTGAAAAAGATGACCTTTATTCTTTCATTTGTACATCTGTTCTGACACCGAGAGCAGGGAGGAAAAAGCACGCCACGGTGGTGGTTTCAAGTGGATAACACTTGAAAAACATTTGGTAAGTATCGCTGCTTTGAAGAGGGTGCTTGCAAGTTAATGCTGACATATGTTGACTATTAAATCTAACGATCTGGAATTAGACATGTTTATTGGCTAGGCCATATGTTCGGAAGAAATAAATGGGTTATTAGTTTGATACTTGAAGATGAGAACTGAGAAGATGAGTCAAGTGCTAGATAGGGAATTTAATTTTTAATCTAATTTAATTATCCTTACATTTGCCCCCCAATTTTAAAGGGGAGTCATGGCGTGGTTTTTTCTCTCTTTACAAACTTAATCAATTTTCAACAAACACAAAACAATACATAGTTATTTAGAAAGACATATTAAACACAGTAGAAATATTTAAGCAATTGGAATACTAAAATCAAAATGCAATATAATAAACGAAACTATAACAACAAACACAGTAAGGACACTTCCAACATATTAATTGATAAAAATGAATTTCCATACATATAAATGAAGATTAGCTTGTTCAAATATATTCGACATCTAGAATAAGAGCTCGCGTTTCCTCTTATTCCTTCATAATAATAGATTCGTATTATAGCTGGTAGATATTTTCAAAAAATTATGTTGGAAAATAATATATCAAACAATAAGATAGTAAATATAAAAATACATGAAATCATACACATGTTAAAATAATAATTTTGTATAAAATCTAGTCTGACGCCATCGTAGTAATACCTTATATTGTTACACACATTTTGCATATATGAAATACATTTTTTTTAAAAAGATAAAAAAATATAGACACTAATAAAATGAAAGTATTAATAATATAAAAACGGTGTATAACACACAACTTCTATGCACTATCCAACACAATAAACAATGTTTTATTTCATATGCGTTATAAAATATAAAAATTATAAGAATATAAGAGCTCTTTTTTATTATTTTGAGTCGGAAAAGTGGACTCGCTTCAATAATAACTTTTAGTATTTCTGAAAATTTTCACAATATTCATTGTAACTTAATATCGCATGCAATATTTTGAATCTTTCCGTAACCTTCTAAAAATACGTTTCATAGACAAAAATTGTTGAGTTTCTCTTGCATCACACATTCACTAATAAAACTGTTACACCTTACTTAATTTTGAACACATCTCTCTGAGAAATCTGCGTCATCAACTCACAGATGTTCAGGGATGCTGATAAGAAACAATGAGAAGTGTAAATATCCAAACTAAACAAGTTTGTCTTCTGAATGTTTCGAGACATACACAAAATTATAATGATTGTATACTCGCTTATCCATTGTGTAATATCCAAAAATAAACTTCAAGTTATTAAATTAATTTCAATTTTAGATAAGGAAAATTTTGAGAAATAGCGAATCCTGATAAATGGCCGGTATATTAAAACACACAATTTCAAAATAAAAAAAATTAAATGACATGTAATAAGATTACTGCTGAATAAAATAATTAACAAAACAATTGAATTCAATGGAGAAAAAGAATACAACTTGACTTTACTTTTGTTTCTTATAAAAATTAGTATCTCTAGTATTAGTTCTCTCATTAGTCATTTTTCTAAAAACTTAATTTATATCTTTCACTTTAAAACACCAATTTCTATCATAACTCTTAACTCATTCGACATCTTAAGATAAAATTATGAGAAGTATATTAAAATTTCTCAAAATTTTGCATGACTAAACCTATATACTTTGTTTTCTCAATTAAAATATAAAGAAAATATCTCATTTATAACACAACTATATTATAAAAATTAAATACCATATCATATCATATATTATTCTTTTTCGTAAAGTTCTGTTCAGCAAAACTCAGTTCTTCAATGTTACTAAACTTGGAAATATACAATTTAACTGACCTCCAATTTGCAACGGCAGAACTCCTTGGTGAACATTAATCCAGATGCTGTTGTCACGTTATTTCACTAGTAAAATTTTATTTATTTATTTATTTTTAATGTTGGTTCTTCACTATTTTTATATGGTGGTCAAATTCACAATATTACCGTGCAGACTTTCCGGCTAAGAAGATTTTTTCCTTTTATTTTTCTGGCGAAAGGGAGTGACGTCTTTCATCACGGGGGAATAAGGGATTCACACTTCTCTTTTTTTTTTTCTTCATTAGAATGTCTCTTCCATTCACGGTAATTTGGATGGCCTCTTCAGAAAAGACAGAATATCGTTCGGCGGTAAACACTGCATTCTTCTCGGTGTTAAGAGCGATGTTCTTCCGAGGATTATTAGCGCGGTATTTTTTCCGTATCATTTTTTATTCCGGCAATCCGACGTCTTCATATACAGGCATACGGTGCTTTCGGTGTTCCGTCAAATTCTCCATATCATTTATTACCGCAGTTGGCGTTCGTTTTTATACTAAAATTATTTTATAAAAAGATAAGTTTTTCACGTTAGATTTGAAATCCATTCATAGATAAAAAAAAATCCTGCCGGCTTTAATTCTGTCATGATTTTTAAGACAGAATCAGATTAAAGTTAGAAAAAAGTGAAAAAGACGACCTTTATTCTTTCATTTGTACATCTGTTCTGACACCGAGAGCAGGGAGGAAAAAGCACGCCATGGTTGTGGTTTCAAGTGGATAACACTTGAAAAACATATGGTAAGTATCGCTGCTTTAAAGAGGGTGCTTGCAAGTTAATGCTGACATATGTTGACTATTAAATCTAACGATCTGGAATTAGACATGTTTATTGGCTAGGCCATATGTTCGGAAGAAATAAATGGGTGATTCGTTTGATACTTGAAGATGGTAACTGAGAAAGATGAGTCAAGTGCTAGATAGTGAATTTAATTTTTAATCTAATTTAATTATCCTTATATATATATATATATATATATATATATGGCATGCAGCCAAAAGCAAGGCAGTCTTCGCGCGCAGGCGCAGCTAAACACGAACTGAAACTTGTGAATTAGTGGAAGAGAAACAAAAACTCTTGGACATTAGAGAGAAAGAAAGAACGCGAGAGGTGCGCGAGCAGGCGTTACCTTCTGCATATCATCGTCAAACTTATCTGTTAAAAACTACCTTTTAATTAATTTTTGTTTAATGTTAAATAAACCATAAGAAAGAGAAACGTATTGGACCCCTTGTTGTCTCCCACAAATTATGGGGGCTCGGTCGCGATCGATAAAATTTCGATTTTGAACCAAAGTCTGGACAATGAACAAAAGCGTCCGTGAGGAGACGCTCTGCCATTTTCGGAAACTTCGCTCAACCTGTGTAGAGGTTGAATTTTTCAACTTCATTCCGCCTGTGTAGAGGTCGGAACAAATAACAAAATAACCTGTGTAGAGGTGTATTTTTCAACGAACCATCGACAAATATTCCGCCTGTGTAGAGGTTGGAACCCATCGTCGAAAATTCCGCCTGTGTAGAGGCCGGAACTACAACTTCACAAACACCTGCGAAGAGCTGTCAATTAGAACAATTTCAAGTATATTACCTGCGAAAGAGGTGAAATCAGTGGATTCACAACGTTTTCTTCATTGGATACATCGTACGTGCGAGCAACAAGGGAGCCAGAAAAAAAAAAGGTAGGATCTTTCTAAATTTTTCTAAAATGTATAAAAACGCTCTTAAAGAGGATCTCATAAGAGTTGTTGAGAATCTAGACGGTACTGTGGAGAGTACTGACACCATAGTTAAACTAAAGACTAAAATTGAGAACAGTAGTACACTTGAAAGTGATCCAGATTTCGTTAAAACTTTAATTCAAAACTGTATAGATGAGAGAGTATCGCGAAACGAAAGAGAGGTAACTTTAGAAAAACAGAAAATTGAGCTCGCGAAACTTCAGTTAGCAAAATTAGAAAAAGAAGTCGAACTTCAAACGGCTAAAAATAAAGCATTAAGTTTAAATCCTGCAGCTAAAGTCGAAGAAAAACAGTTCGAAACTAACACAGAAAATATGATAAACAGTATAAAAAACTTTATCTCTTCCTGTTCCCACCAGATCTGAAAATTTTAATCTGTTCTTCCAATCATTAGAACGCGCATTTTTAACCAAGAAAATAAATGACGAATATAAATCTGAAATTTTAATAAATCTTCTGGGCGAAAGAGCTCATAACGTCTTACTGTATATTAAAGAAGAGGAATTAAATGACTATGAAAAACTAAAATCTATAGTACTCAGAGAATTCCAATTAACCCCTCGCGAGTGTTTAAACTCATTTAAAAATGCTGTAAAATCATCAGGCGAGACATACATCCAATTTGCTGCAAGATCGACGGCAAACTTCCAATATTATTGTTCGTTAAGAAAAGTTAATTCCTTTGAATCTCTATGTGATCTTATAATTTCTGATAAATTATTTGAAACTTTAAATAAGGAAACTGCAACTCATATTGGCATTCGAGAAGCAGAAGATTGGTTTAGGCCTATTGATTTAGCTAAAGAGTGCGATATTTATATTTAATCTAGAAGCGGATCACATAAAAGAAATTCCTATTACTTATGGATATACCCAAGACCCCTTTAAAAATAGATCACAAAACTTTAAACCAAAGATTAAAGAGAACTATCCCCAATATCTTGAAAAAGAAAATAAAAATTGCTTTATATGCGGTGATTCATCTCATTGCGCAAGAGACTGTGAGAAGCGTTTTAAACCTAAAGAATCTAACGACCACATCCATAATAGAATAAACGTGAATACTTTGAAAATCGAGAGCGAAAAACAAAATAGCGATGAATGCGCAAATCTTCAATATGTAAACATTTTTGTGGAAAATCAACCCGTAACAGCCTTGATCGATTCAGGTTGCCAGATCCCAGTTTTAAATTCCTCACTAATTAGAGTGCAAACACCTTCCGAAGAGATCATAACATTAAGTTCATGTTTTGGCGAACAGCGTATGGTAGAAGTTAAACCCATAAATATTTCTCTTAATCAACAGTCTCCTAGCCTAAGTGTGCGAACGGCGATATCACCGACCTTGACCGAAGAATTTATTATACATCCCAGTGTATATTCTGAAATAAAAAACTAGGCCACGCAAAGAGCGATGTTTTATTGAATGAAAGTGAATCCTCTTTAGGTGCTCATGCTTATGCTTTTCCAAATGTTTCTTTTTCAAATGTGATAGAAAACTCTAGTTATGATTTGTCACATGTTAAAAACTTTAATACTAGAAATGATTTGAGTTCTCTAATTAAGGATTATAAATGTAATAAAATTAAGAGTACTAAGTTAAAATTGAGTATTGTAAGAGAAAAATGTTCTGATATAGTATTGTGTAAGAAAGCCAATGGTGCCATGAAAACGAGTTCCGTGGAATTTATCTCCCGCTCACCTAATCCTTTACCTATGAAGAGTGAACATCGACGGTTTGTGTTGCTCCGAAGGATTTTGAGCCTTGGCAGTGGAAACGAAGGAAAAAGAGAAATCGTTTTGAACAGACGTCCAGAACTCTACAGAGGAAAATATCGATGCGTTCAACCAAAGATCAACTTGTTAAAAGACGTTCTTATGCCTGTGAAACAATGTGTTTTCCTGTGGAACCTTCCGGATGTCAAAGAGATGCCTTCACATGATGGAGAAACTGTTCAGTTCAGCAGAATTATGATATTTTAAACCTTTGTGTATTTGTCGTATAGTCCTTGTCTGTTCCATCTATTTTTTGTATGTTTCAGATTCTCCTCTGGTATCCATGGAAAGGAAAAAAAAAGGAATATGTACCGCTGCGGACAGCGTACAGTCAGGATAGCCGTTATGGCATGCAGCCAAAAGCAAGGCAGTCTTCGCGCGCAGGCGCAGTTAAAACACGAACTGAAACTTGTGAATGAGTGGAAGAGAAACAAAAACTCTTGGACATTAGAGAGAAAGAAAGAACGCGAGAGGTGCGCGAGCAGGCGTTACCTTCTGCATATCATCGTCAAACTTATCTGTTAAAAACTACCTTTTTAATTAATTTTTGTTTAATGTTAAATAAACCATAAGAAAGAGAAACGTATTGGACCCCTTGTTGTCTCCCACATATATATATATATATATATATATATATATATATATATATATATATATATATATATATATATATATATATATATATAATTAAAATTCAATATATTAATTTTTCATAAGATTTAAATGAATCTTGGTTTATTTTCTTCATAAACTAGTCAATTTTAAAGCCAATTTGCCGCTCCCTAAGGTTGCTGCCCGGGCGGGGGCCCGGCTTTCCCCTAGCGCCGGCCCTGCAACGATGAATTAGGCAATTTCGAAAGAGTCAAAAGAAAAGTAATCCTCTTAGTTTATAGATTATAGATTTCGGTGCGTTCAGCAAAATTGAGCATTACATGTCCGGCCTTATTTTTTTCCTTTTATATGTCAGTTGAAATAAAATGAAATGAGTGCTTGTGTAAAAATAGGAAGTCGTTAAATAAAGAGCACTTTTTTAGAAGAGGAGAGGGGAAGGAAACAGGGGGATGACAGTCTGCAGGGTTACAGTGCTTAGCAAATTTCTCGCTAATATCGGCGATTGTTTGAATACGATGCCAATCATTCATTTTCCAATTAGACGTGGACCTGTTCACACGGTGAAAGCTGTATTCTTATCGGAAGCATAAAAAAAATATATAACCATCTTTCGAAATAGCAAGTTTAAATACATGGAACAAATTTATTTTAAATGAAATTAAATAATTTATTTCTTCATTATTTTTTGAATAAAAAGTTGAATTATGTAATTGCGGTGGTAAGTAATACGAGCAGAAAGAGTTGTCTGATTGTTTTTTGAAGCTCCGGGTTTTTAACGAAACGATACTGGATTAATTTAGATAATACGATTACTCATGGCACGGATATTCAAAAAAGAAGCAGCTCCTCTGTTGTACATTTTGTAGATGTTACGAATAAGTATTTTAAATATAACCAATAAGTGATTTAGTCGGATTTTTTACAAATGTTATTACTATAAATCGAAAGGGTAAGTTTTTTGATACAGAATAAAAAGCGTTTACTAAAGTGATTTGAAAAGCTTATTTTCGTATTTAGTTTTCTATTCTACAAAATATAATGTTTATTTATAATTTTAGATAGCTTGTGCACTGAATATTCATTGATGGATGTTTATTAAATCGGTTATTTGTTTCGCTCATTCTGTGGGTCATCAAATTACATTTTAATCGTTACGTAATCGTAAATACTTGTTTTACTAATAACAATTCAATATGTATATATATTCCTAATGATACAAGTGGAATGATGGATTGACCGGAAGCTATGGTTTTCACTCTGACAATGAATCGAGTTTCTCTGATATTTTTGTTTATAATAAACGAAAAAATTTTTAAAAGCTTAATATTTTATCACTTTATAACAAACTCTCCCTCTGTAAAAATAAAAAAGCAGACTTCCAAAATTAACTAGAAACAATTTTTTTCTCATACTTGAAAGCTAGATCAGATTATAAATTAAACTCATTTTCAAACGGAAATTAGTATATATCCTTCCATAGTATAATCATATATCTACACATATAATGTATGAACTCGACTCAATTTGTTACTAAATTTATGCCAAATAAACCCCCGAACACTCCTTTCTTTATACTATTGTACATAAAATGCGAAAAAAAAAGAGAACGAACATATTATTTTAATTTAGATGTAACTATATCTGTTAGACTATGTTCTGATTATATTTATTTTTTCAGATATTTTGGATTGGATAATTTTTTTATAAAAAGAAATTATCCAATACTGTAGAACTTTCTAAGTTTGAAAGTCCCTGTTTTCCTTTTCTTAGAGAAACTTGTGTTTGGAAATCGCGTGTGATAATTACTACTGATTTCAGTTCAAAAAAATTCTTTTAAAAGAGACAATTTTAAAGGAGACATTTCCTACGAATTTAAACCACATTCCACCAAGATTTCTTTTTCAGTATTATTAAAGGCATATTGAATGAAATAGTATAAAACATTGATTATTATATAAAACACTAATCACAATGTAAACTATTGCACAAAAAAGGAAACGCTTATTTTATTTCAGTCACAAAGGTATAATAACCTAAAGCAAATTTAAATTAATTTATCAGGGTAAAATTTATTTATATTTTGATTTTCAGTAAATGTTTTAAAATGTTGAAAATGTTATAGATTTATTATTATTCTGTTAAACGCAGTAATTTCGTACATACAAACTCAAATTATCGTGTTAACTCTTAAATTAATTAATTTTGAAAAACAAATAATAATGTAATTATTTGAACATTTAGATACATGCAATGAATTTAAAAAATGGAAAGAAAAAGCAAAATTTCTGCCTGTCTCTCTATGTCATAATGTAAAATCTCAAATTGATAATGGGCTATTTTATAATCATATAGTACTCTGAAGCTCTCTATCTTTTTATAATGGAAAATATTTGCTTTAAGACACATGCATAATTCTTTAACAAATAACAAAATTACATTAACTATATGTGAGTTTAAAAAATCTTATAACTATTGAACATCTGTGTACCAATAGACATGTTAATATTCAACTAAGCTATATTGTGGTTAATCAATTTATAAATGCTTCTCTGAGAATTAATTAGTTATTTATATAACACTCTGTTAAGAATTTTTGTATGCTTTCTTTCTTAAAAGAATAAAACATTGATAAATGTCATTTTTTTTTTTTATTGCCTCCATAATTCATTGTGTTTTGATGCATTAGATTTCATAATAATTATTGAATCTTAAGATTAAGTTTAGATTTTTACACCAAGCATTGTTCAAGGATTAAAATTATATGATAATGTTCATCTTTGATCTAATTGTTCCTATGTATGCTGAAAATTATGATAATCGATTAACAATGACAGGTAAATATGATAAATGGCACGAATGTGGCGTTAACTTAATACTATATCTCAAAATCATAAATAAATGTCACTTGTTAAACAGTATCACATTGTAGATTCCACATGTTTTTACAGCTGTGGTAGCCGAGTGATCACAATTGAGGATTCCATCATCTAGCAGGGCTCTAATACACGTTAACTTTCTAAAGGCTTAAAGTACTTTCATTGCCGTCATAACATAATCGGCTGGGTTCCAGGTCGGATATCATCCTCGTTACTTGATTGTTATTCAAATAATGAGGTCCGTCTCATTGCGATATCCCTCATGTTTCCTCTGAATGAGACAGTAATAAACTATCGAATTACTTGCATGTTTTTAAAAATAAATCCTTTAAATACACAAATGAATAAATGTAAAATTTATATTTTTCCAACTGTAATATACTGCTTTCGTTAGCATAAAATATCAAATCCTTTGAATTTTTAGAAAAATTCTTGATTAGTAAAACGCAAACAATTAGTTGACATAAGACAAAATTATGACTACACATATCTTTAAGTCAGCAAGGAGCAAATCATTCATGTATCTTGGTAAACTTATTTATATAAGAAAAAAACTATTCTTATTTAATTGTTCTTTTATGACTAATTACAATACATTTATTCCTTACTTTTCATCTTTCATATAAAAAGGTTATTTTATTAGTTTTACGGATAGAAGTTAAACTTGTTAGCTTCTTACTTTTAAGTTACAATTAATTATAATTCTTTTGATGTATCAGTTAGTATAACGGTGTTGAAATTCTAAGATAAATGCTCTGATCTCTGCGTGATAAAAATAAATAAACTTTAATAATATTTTAAGAAATATAATGCACGCGTCATTCTAATTCTAAACACAATCTTCCCTTTTAGGACGTATGATAATACAATAGTTTCCAAATGTGCAGCTCGGAAAAAAAATTAGCCCCAGTCCAAAAATAAATCGAAAAATTCACAATAATCGAATATTCTTTATTAACATAGCAATAAAAACCATTACATTTGAAAATCAATTTAAGATCAATCCCCTCTCCCAATAATTTACACTCAAAACGTGTAAAAGGCCTCCACAGGTATCTGCCGTATGCAAAATCTAAATAAGTTTTTGGAAATTATAATTTAATGGCTAATTTTTATTTTTGCTCGAAAACGTATAATTTTATGTCATATTTTCGTATTAATTTTCGAGCAGTAGCTTTACAGGAGGAGACATACTTTAGGAAAGGAGAAAATTGATGTGTGCTTCGAGTGACACAACACCGATCAGCAGTGTCGCACACAGGGGGGAGTCCGGAACCCCCCAAAGCCCTTGATATTTTTCCGATTGATTATAATTCTAAGTATATAGTACGTAAAATTTAATTAATTACTTGTTATTAATGATTAATTTTATTAATTAATGCTAATTATTTATTCAAAAATTAGTTTTTTACTGTGTTTTGTTCCCGAAAATCGACAAAATCAAAAGGAGCATGATACAAAAATGGTGAACTTTCGACCCCGGACCCCCCTTGAAAAATTCCTGTGTGCGCTACTGCAGATCAGTAAATACTTCTTAAGATGAATCCAAATTCCAATAATGACCATTTCTTCATCATACTTGCCTGTTATAAAAACAAACTATTCTCTATAACAGAGGTTAATAAACTTTTTGCCTCATAGACCCCTTGACAGGTTTTCAGCTTGGCGTAGACCCCTACTTACCTAATATTAAATTTTTGCGATTTTATCAACTTAAATGTGTTTTTGATAGCAGGTATAGAGCTATTTACTTTAAAATATTAAAATTTTTTACCGTAGTGATGTATATAATGTTTAATACTAAAGAAAACACATGTTAATTAATTAAAATAATTGATGCATAAAATAACTGTTATATAAAATAGCTGAGCGACAAACATATGCTTTTAATGGAGGGATGAATCTGGGGATGCAATGACAAATTTTCAACATTTGCCATTACTGTTATGAGGTTTTAACCCTGAATATCTCTTTGGTTAAGAGTGTCCAGTAATTTCTTTCTTTTTTGTTTTGGAGATTGGCAAGCGCACTGAAACTCCTTCTCAATCCGAAAAAAAAATTTAAAAACTTTCTCAAGATATTCCATACTATGGAATAAATAACAGGCATATCTTTTTAAAGCTAAAATTGTTGACATCGTTTCTAAACTTTACTTAAAGATCTGCGTTAGTGCATATTCTAAGCACTTAATTCTTGTAATATGACATTTTTTTTTCAAAGTGTGACTATATGAATCCATTGCCTAATATGGTGTTACGATAGTCAAAAATTCTCAAACCTAGTTTCAAAATCTAAAAAAAAAAAAGCCATTTGAATGCTGTGGCTATGCTCAAAATTATACTCCTTTAGCTTAATTCTGGCAATATTATACTCCTTTAAAAAAAAAAAAAATCTGAAATGTGGTCTTTGTTTTAATAAAATTTATGCTATCACCTTGTAACTGTACTATTAAACCTCATTAAATTAAGTAAAGACATCTGTTAAATAGGTATAAGTCTAGTTTCCACTTGATTAAATTTCCTTTCAATATTAGTCACGTCCTGGATTAATGAGAGACACCAACGTAGACCCCCATTTACACCTCATGGACCCCTTGCAGGTCGTCATAGACCCCTGGGGTCTATATAGACCACTTTGGGAATCACTGCTCTAAAGCAAACCACTGATGAAGGGATTCAAGTGGTACTCTATTTCAGGACTTTTGATTTAAACCCTGAATGAAGATTTATATGTGTGAGCATGTTAGAAAACCTCTAAAATAATTGCAAAAATTGAGAATTATGTGAATAAATGAGTCGATGATAACTTGAACGAATAATATGGATGTGATGTGGAAGTTAGAACAGTGAGGTGTTTCTTATACAATAGCCACGAATCTCTTTATTTATACTATTTTACTAAAGATAGAAAATAAAAATTTAAGTATGAGTTTATTTATATAGTTAAGTTTATAATAGCTAAAACTTTTGCAGTAAATTTAATTCTAAAATTTAAAAGGAAACAGAGTATTAGACGAATTTTTTTATAAATGTGAATAAATGAGTCTTTCACACATACACAAAAAACAAATCACTAATTACAAAAATGAAATTAAGCTAATAATTTAAAATATCACTTGCCTGTACAAATTCATTCTGATATAAGAACGAATTCATTTACCTTTAAAATGTACATTAATATTAACAATAAATATATATTATAAAAAAAACATACATTTTCTTTATTTATAAGTGACTTCTTTTTTCTTACATAAGGATAAAACTCGAAACATATATGTAATTCATTTTCAAAGTATTATTAATCACAGTAAATGGATTATTAAAAACTTATATAACAATTTTTTTTATTTGTAATTGAGTTCCTCATTTACTAAGCTCAAATATATATTTCTTCTACAAAATTGAATCCATTAAAAATATTTTAATTTACGTGAATGAAAAAAAAGAACAGATTGTTATTTTTACAGTGAAAATTTCATACGTAAGGGAATTTAACTATTATACTCAAGACACGGAAGAAAAACTGCCTGAAAAACGATCTCCCAAATGGGGACAAAACTTTTATGTTTCAATGAACCACTAGGGCAAAGAAAAATGCTATAACGCCAAACTAGGCAACCCATAATAATGACGTCATGCACATCTACCAATGACAAGCAACCTCTTTTCCTTTGACCCTGCCAAAGAGGAATGCCCGAGGTGTGAGGAACTCAAAAAGTGCTCTTTATTTAACGTTACGCTAAAAATATGGTGTTAAGTGTTGCGTTAATTTTTTTCTTTTGGTATATGTGCCGTAACCAAATGTTTGGGATTAAATGTAATTGAATTTTACAGGTAACAAAAAATTTTCATTTCGCGACATTCTATTTTAATGTGGTACTTAAATCTCTTCCATTCAAGTAAGAAACTCCATATCTTATAGATTATATACACAGTGTGCCACCCAAGTGTTCCTACACTTGCAATTTCTTCTAAAATTTAATGTTTTCGAGTAATAAAAATTAATATATTACAATTGTAATTTTTTATGATATCTACAACTGGTTCTTAATGGAATGACATAATTAGTCTTTTACAAATAGTATAACTATTTTTAAAAAAATTATTAATTAAAAGCTAATAAAAATTACGCCACAAAAGTCTTTGTACACTGAACAAAAATTTCAATTTAGCTTTAAATGTTGTATTTCTTTCCTAATTTAGTACTTAGTAAGATATTTTTAGTGTCTTCAACAACTTTTAAGCATCTTGGTATAGATTTAATCAGTTTTTGTAAATTCTGTGTTTGATTTTCCTCCATTCTTCTGTGATTATTGTTTTTACTTCACATTTTGTGTTTATTTGTCATGTCTTCTTTTTTTACATCAAATCTAAATAAAGTGATGAAGGAGGTGTGTTCATAATTTGGGGACAGTTATAGAGAAACCAGTAGCATACATTGAAAGCAGTGCGCTTGGTGTCATTATCCTGTTAAAAAATGAAGTCGTTTCCAACATTCAAATTTTGGGCTAATAATTTAAAATTTCTCTTTAAAATATTTAAACAGAGCCCATGATTCACAATTTCAATAAAAAATACCTAATGCTGTGGCCAATTTACACCCTCACACAAGAACACTTCCACCTCCAAGTTTTATTGATCCAATTAGGTTCTTGGGATTAAGTTTCAGAAAATTCAAAATTGACAGCAAATTGATTGAGATGGCCGATAATTCAAAATTTTTTTTTTTTCCGATGGGCCGATAATAGCTTGTAAATGAAAAAAAAAGGAGTTTTGTCCCATGAATTAATGTGGAACAAGAACTCCACCTCCATGCTTCAGTTTAGAAGTGAAGGTGTTCTGGCATGGGGGTGTAAATTGGCCTCAGAATTAGGTAATTTGGTATTTTTTATGGTATTGTGAATTATGAGCTCTATTTAAATAATTGAAGAATTTTAAATTATCCGCCCGAATTTTGGATATTGGAGACGACTTAATTTTTTAACAGGGTAATGATACCAAGCGCACTGTTCTCAATGTACGCCCCTGGTGCCTCTACAGCTGTCCCCAAATTATAAAAACACCTCCTCAATCATTTTATTTAGCCCAGTAAAAGATATGTTTAGTTATATTTTGATGCAAAAAAAAAACATGATAACCACAAAATGTGGAGTAAAAAAACAATAATCACAGAAGAATAGAGAAAAATCGATGCAGAAATTTTAAAAAAAATCTGATTAAATCTATACCAAGATGCTCAAAAGTTTTTTTGACACTAAAAGTAATTAGTGTCAAAAAGAGCGCCAAGCCCGAACAAGATGGCACCAAGCGAAACTGACAATGGCGGCGTGAGTGAATATAACAAGACAAGGTGGATGCATAATGAAAATATATGTAAACAATACAGAAATTAATCATATATATTTATGATAAAAATTAAAAAAAAAAAACAGCATTTATACTTTCTTAGTGCTGATCTTTTCCGAGTGGAGGGTACACCGTAACAGCAGATTTTAAAAAACCTCGAAGGCCTCATTGCTAAGCGAATGACCGTGGGAGTGCCACCATATATATTCTGCGAGGTAATGGTTGAACATACCCATTCAACATCTCCATTCAAATCCATCCAAAACAGCACTCGTTTGTTTGTATAATCCCATTCACTAATTACATTTAGGACATTCATAATTTGAAGCAATCAATCCTCCCTTTCTTCATACACCATTCAATCAATTCTTTCTTATCTTTGGTATTTAACAAAGTAAAAAAATTCTGAGGTATATTCACTCGCACACACAGTCACTCTTCCAGCCTGGTGTCCAACAACAAAATGATGAAATTGAAATGCCTGCCCACAAAATACAAAAATTCCAGGAATAGTTAGGTTTACCGTATCTAGTGTATCAAAGTAGGGTTACCAAGATGGCACAATTATCACCAACCAAAATAATTCGTGCCAAGGGTGTGTGGGCTCTCATGGGACCGAACCTATTGCAACAATCGCCAACTCTATTAATAATTCGCCAAGTTGGCAACCGCAATTTCCCCTGTGTGTCGTAATAACTGAATTGGCAATCAGGTGCTTTGTTTCTTAAACTGTCACCAATAGGTTGCAATAATACGCCAATACCTTAAAAAGTATTAATATACAGTAAGAAATTTAATATCAGCAAGTTATCTATCCTACATTTCCAGAGGATAGGAAACTCCAAATATTTTCAAACATCTATTACTATAGGATAATGTATGCATATTTGTCTATTTTAATAATAGACAAATATGCATACATTATTCTAAATATGCATACATTAAAATTAAAGATAAAATGGATTAAATGCAATAGACACACATGCATCTATTCATGTTTGCCTATCCTACACTTATTTTGTTCAGCTCACAAAACAACAACCCGATGGTTCTTCATTGACATCTTCATTCCACTCTTCTATATAACCAAAAGCAAAAATGTGTATTTGGGTTCTATATTACAATGCTGCATTCAACTTACAGATAAAGGTTATGAATGGTTGCTTTATGAAACCATTTCTTTCAGTAACATGTGGTGTCTGGGAATATCAAATATAAACTGCAGTTTAAGTTAGTGCATTACAGTAATGACTCATGCAAGTCTCCATTCATTTAATACTATTTGTATGTATACAAGAAAAAAAAAGTTTGAATTAAATTATAAAATGGGGCAGCAGGCTATAAAATTTCATGTGGCAGACTGCATACAACTTATAGTTCTCATATTGGACTGGCCTCATCTAAACTTTCATCTTATTTGACCTTGAAAATCCATATTTATTTTACTCCTGGGAAGTATTCACTAAAATTTATGTGAGTTAATCTTCCTTTTTAATGTTATCAATCAGATAGGTTTAATAGATTCATGTTATTGGGTATCTCTTAAATCTCCTTCATTACATCATAACATTAAAAATAAATATTTGATTGGTAACTATCAATGGCGCACACAAGAAGGGGGGCTAAGAGTCCCATCCCCCACCTAGCCCTCGATTTTTTGATTGATTGTAATCCTATGTATATAGTTTGTGAAATTTAATTAAGTTTTTGTTATTAATAATTATTTTTATTAATTTGTATGGATTAATTGAATAGTTTTTTATTTAATCATTGATTAATTTGTTTTATTTTTCGGTTCTTGAACATGACACAATCAAAGAATATGTTTGGTGGTGTATTGGAGTATAGTATGAGAATGGTGGACTTTCGACCCTGACCCCCCTCAAAAAATTCTTGTGTGTGCTACTGGTAACTATGTATAGATATAAGCAGGGATTTTTCCTTTTGAATGTAACTCATTTGGTGATTATGTTAATGTTTGTAGTTTAATTTTAATGTATTGCTTTATTGGATATCAGTTAATGAAATAATTAGTATGTTCAGCATAAAATGCATATACATGCAGTAGCATACACAAAGGTGGGTATTGGAGTTCAAGACTCTCCCATATATCAAAAGATATTTAGTCATAAACATAAGTTGTTTCTGTACTTTTATTTTGTGCTTTTTAAAAATGTAAGCATCTTACAAAAGTAGTCTGTATTCACACTACTGTATGCATGGCAATAAATAAAGCAGAATTTATATTTTAAGATTTGTAGCCTAAATAAAATTCTCTATTAAAGATAGCTGCATTTACATTCACACAAATATCTTAATTTGATTAAATAACTCTGATTGCCTTTCTCTTTGGGGATCTAGTCATAGGTTTGATAAGTTAAATCTATTATACTATTGTATGTGGAAACTGTATATATATATTTTTAAAAATATAAATATGTCACAAAATAGTTGGTTCTGAAATTTTATCTATAGGTAATTAGATCCAAGTATATTATTTATGGCACATAATTGTTATTCAAAGATTGTCCAATTTAAAATTACAAGATTTAGCTTTGTAAATTTAGTCTGATATTAATTAAAATATTGCTCCAATACATAATCAAGACTTAATTTCTATCAATTATGAATTTTAATCATTAAAAATCCACTTTTCTTGTGTAAATAAATATTTCAGTATATATATATATATATATATATATATATATATATATATATATATATATATATATATATTTAAATTCATTAGTTTACTTAAAGTGGCCATATGTCAATTTAAGTAGTAGAAAAATCTTTAAAAAAAATAGTAAAATTGAGACTGTTATAATGCGCAGTTTTCATTTTTTAAAATAAGATGAATTCAACTTGTGAATACTATGAATAATAAAGTGATCTATTTAATGCTAAACGGGATTAATGAGTAAAAGATGTTAAATAACTTTAGCACAATTGAGTATTGTTCAAGCTACTTTTATATTCTGAATGTTATTTAAAAGTAACAAGTTTTTAAATATTCTCCTGTTTAATATCATAATCTTGTTTCAATCTACATAGGAAAATAGGAGTTTCAAGATTGGTTATTTTTTTTTAATCTTTTTTGCTAATTAAGTTTATATTGTTAGATTAGTTAATTTTTAATTGGATCAATATAAATTCCTGTACACTAGTACAGACAACAAATGTATTAGAATGAATATAAAATTAAACAATGGATACATTCTGATAAGATTGGGTGAAAAGAAATTATGAATATCGTTGAGACTATCTGAATTTTTGTTTCATCCAGTCGTTTCTCCTCTAAATATTATTAATTGGGTGGTTTTCTAAATATATATATATAAAAGATACAAGCTTATTACATTATTCTGAATGAATTTATTTTATATTCTATTCTTCGCTATTACAAAAACTTTGCCATTCACTAAAAACAAAACTTTTCCAAACATAGATAATGAACAATTAGGATGCTCTCGTGCAATTACTCAATTTTAAACTAAGTAAAAGTTCAGTAACTTAAAAAGCTTTAGAGAAAATATAAAAAAATAACTTAAAAATGCTAATCAATAATTGCATGGGCTTTTCTGTTTCTAAATTAAAAGAAATGATATATTTCTCAATAAGAGGGATTGTAACAAATATTTTAAATTTTATAGATATAACATGACATTGTTTCATACAGTTCTCAAATTTTTAGAGACATTTTACTTTACATTTTTGAATCATCATTCCTTTTATTAAGGTAAATGTATAAATACTGTACTGATCAATAAATCAATAAAATTTCTATCTAATTTTAATTGTTTCTGTTTATTTTAAATATGAGCAAGATTTCTGTTCTTATTTGATTTGAACTCAGTTGCATATTTAATATAAGTGCATTTTGTTAAAAAAAATTGTCTTTTTTATAATACCTGTGAATAATTATAAATATTATACAGTCAATATTTACATTAATTTTTTTTTCTTTTTTTAGGTCTTGTTATTTCAGTTTTTGATCAGGCACACATTTAGCAACTGATCTATCATTTTTATATTAAAGGTATGTATGTTTTATTATTATTTTGGAATTCAAATGATAAAATAAATTCTATTAGTTTCATAATTATTTTATTACTATGCAGAACAGTGTTGGACATAATTTGGCCCATGGGTGAAGTGTAGCCCTTCTGGAATTTTATCTAGCCTAGATTTTAAATTTTAATATTTTAAAAATGCATTTAAAGCTGTATCTAAGAATTGCAATACCGGGATACCAAATACTGGGGTATTTTGAGCCATTTGTACAATTTTGTAATATCGGTATTCATGAGTTAAAAAACCCTTTTTTCGGTATTTACTAGAAATATTTTAAATTGTCTCCACTATATGTTCAGTGTTCGCCAACATAACAAAATAGTGTACAGGTTTGTTTTTATGTCACCCTATCGGGTGGAATTAATTAGGCTATGAATGGAAAGTTGCATTGTACAATCGATAAAATATGTGTATCATCCAAAAAGGCTGGATAAAATTATTCTATTACAGCTCAGAGCAATACTGCACACGTGCAGGATTCGTATCTGTGGAAACATGGTTATAGTTATGAAGAAAGTGCATAATATTTCGATATTTTTTAAATTGGTGAGTTTGTTATTCACATTGCATTTGCATATACTTTAGGGTTCAAAATATTTTTCAGATTCAATATATATATATATATACATACATACATACATACATATGATATCCTATACTGATGAATAAGTATTACTTTTAAGAACATAATAAAAAACAGTTGATAATACTTCAGTTTGTAAGTTTTTGTAATAGTACCACAAACTGAGTAATGATATTTACACTTTTTGGGGATTTAAATAAATAAGATTTTTGTGATGTGTTAAATAAATAAGAGGTTGTTTTTTTTTGTGATTCTTTATATACTTTTTTAATTTATGAGTTACAAGTTATTTTTTTTTTGTGATATTTACACTCTCTAATAAAACATGCAAATGAAAAAAAAAAAAAAAAAAGAAACACCTGTGTTTTCTTTCTCTTTATCTAAAATTTCTACTACCGACATTAAAACTAGTATCCCAGTATGAGATCTGAAAAATACTGAATACCGATATTGAGTTTTTGATCTGATATTACAATCCTTAGCTGTATCCATTTTTTTTTAAATATTTGAAAATTTTGATGGAAATTGGATACATTTTTGCTTCTTGAAATAATAGATGCGAGAACTTTGTAGAATTTAATTATAAAGACTTCTGCATCTTCAATAAATGGAATTCACTTTATTAAACAAGCATTAAATTATAAAAATATACTTATTTTTTTTATATTTAAATTTAAAAAGTAGCAAAACAAAATAATTTTTTTTTTAAATTTCAGTTTACAAATTTTATCAAGGACAATGATGAGTTTTTATTAACAGAGATGCTAATACTAGTATCTACAAAACCACATCAAGCAGCATTAATTACCTTCAAAATGTTTGCAATGTGGGAAATTATCTTTGATTAGAAAGGTAGTGGACAGGCCAACACATTCAATAATGTTGAATAGTAGTAATTTAATGGTGAAATATATTGAAAAATTTACGTTATTATGTGAATGTTAATTTTATTTTGTATGTTCAAAAAGAAACCTACGAATCTCATAGTATCTGCTAAAAACATCTGGTTGATTCAGATAGTGTTTCCAAAATGAATGAAGCTGAAATGATTTTTTTTCACAGTTAATTTTTCTGCAATTAAACAGAGATGGTCTTTTGAAAAATACAATAATTTCTACCACTTATCTTAAATATTCCTGTAAGGAAACAATATCCAAATATCTAAGGAAACAAAAAGTAGAACGTAAAAATCGGATTAGGAATGTTTGTTAGGAAAAATCATTTTTTGAAAAAGCAATTATACATGCAAGCTTTAGTAAAGCATACAATATTACCAAAAATAATAAAATTACTTCTTTTAGGGAATTTGGTGTATACTAGGAATGGTCAACTTTTGTGTGTATTAAATAACTTTTTCTGCATTTAAAAATGTTGCAATTGACTCGTCATAAGCTTTGGAGAAAGTGCTTTTCTATCATGCAGTCTATTCAGTGTTTGATCTAAAAATTAGTTTCAGAATCCACATGATAGCCATCCCTGTTATATTATGTAAAATACAATGTTTATTTTATGTCCTGACACATACACACATACAAAAAGAATTTTAAAATAGTAATCTTATATTGTAAAACTTCTAGAATTGAAGTTGTCAATTTTGGTGTCAGATTTCTATTTACATTTGGAGTTAGAAGATTAATTGCTTTAATCTGCTTCATTACTGTAAAGGATTGTGTTGATGTAAATGATACTGTTTAGACCAGTATTTCCTAACCTTTTTTGTGCCATGCCCCACTTTAACCTTTCTAAAGTTTTTATGCCCCTCTCCTCATGTAACATATATAATATTTAATATTAAAAAATGGATTTGTTCACTTAAGAAACATAAACGACGGATTCTAGGAATAAATCACTATCAAATTGTTAACAAAACACAGTAAGTAAAATTTTAAAATATATAATGAAAAACAGAAATTAAAATTCAAAATAATTTTAATAATGATTTTTCCATATTAATTTGTCATTTTAATTTAGAGAGATCCTTGCGCTTGAGGCTTGCTGCAGAGAGATTTTATATTGGGTTCCCCAACTTGGTTAGCTTAAGTCTCAAATCCCCACGTTGTGTTATATCCAGCCGATTTCTTTTTTTTTACAGTAAATCATTTACAGCACTAAATCCACATTCAGCCAAAAATGAAGATGGAAACGGTAGTAATAGCTTTCTTTCGTATTTGGTTGAGTTTGGGTATTTGATTTCTGTTTCCTCACGAAGCCATGCCATCGCACCTTTTATACTAAATAAAGTTTTAACTGAGTCATCATTTTGCAATTCGGCAAGTTCTGCTGGATACTGCATATTTGATATATCAGACAAATCAGCTAACATTGCCTGCATCATCCATGTTGGGAAATCAATTTGTTTTAAATCTAAAAATCTTTCCTTAAAATTGGCCGATAAATTAATCAAATGATTTACAATGACAAGTAAGCGGTATCAGTTACTTTACATTTTTGGAGCCATAGGAACTGTTCAAAGTTTTTATTGTTAATATGTTTCTGACATAACTCGATATTGGTAATAAAACCAAATATCTTCGCTTTTGCATCGACAAGAGTTTTATTTGTTCCTTGAAGTTGCTTATTTAATATGTTTAGTTTTTCAAAGATATCGGCTAAATAATTCACAAATGTTTTACCATCGATTGTTAATAGGTGCTTCATTTCTGGTTTGTCGTTCAAAAAATTACTAAGAGTATCAAACAGTTCCATAAATCTTTTCAAGCAGTTTCCTTTAGATAGCCACCTTACTTAAGTATGAAGTAAAAGTCTCACATGGTCTTCATTTTGTTCTTCACAAAATAGCATGAAAAGACGCTCACATCTGGCAGTAGCTTTAATAACATTAACACATTTTATTACAGTATGTAGTACTTCATTTAGAACAGGTGAGATGTTTTTAGCTACCAAGTTTTGCATATGAATAACACAATGCACAAGAATCATTTCTGGATTCGCATCTTTCATCAATTTTAAGCAGCCATTTTTCTTGTCCATCATATTAGGAGCACCATCTGCAGCACAAGAAGTTATAATTTTCATTGGTTTATCATTGACATCTAAGTTGTTTTTTAGCTTATTAAATATATCTTTAGAGGTAGTGGTGTTTTCTAATCTTTTACAGAACAACAATTTTTCTGCAAAATGCCCTTTATCAATATATCTTACGTAAGTTATCAATACAACATTACTATCTCTCAAAGTTCATTCATCCACTTGCAATGAGAGAGAGAATTTTCTTGTTTTCATCTTTTCAACAAGTTGTTTTTCAATATGTTCGCCCATTTGATCTGTTCTTCTGCTAACAGTATTTTTACTGAGTGGCATGGCTTTTACATCTTTGTCATCATTTTCAAGAAACGTTTTGAGGATAGCTGATATTAACGGTTTATTAAATTCTCTCTTATAGTGTGATTTTTTCCAGTTTTAGCTATGAATAAAGAAATTTGATAACTAGCTTCAAGAATAAGAAGTATGGGTAGTAAATAGCGACTTTATTGTTCTTTTTGAAAGTTTCCCTTCAATGTTTTACAGTAACTCAAATATGAATTATATATAATATGAGCACTATGTTTCGCCTTCAAATGCGCCGCAAGACGACCTTGTTTCATTGATTCGTTACTCAGGAATTGCTGGCATATAAGACAAAAAGGAATCCACTCATCTTAAACATCCGGTATGAACCCAAATTTTAAATATTCCTCCGAATATTGACGAGTTTTTTTTTCTTGCTTGCTCTACTCATTTTACTATGGGCTATAAGAAATAAAAATAAAATCAATAAAAAATAATATTAAAATATGTGTTAAATTTAATTCACTGGGACATAGAGCAAAAGTATATTAAAAATGCATATTTATTTAAATGTATATAACACATTTACTATACTGCCACCACAAATCAAAAGGTACCTATATTTTTTCTATTTAAAAAATTTTCTGGAAAGTTACACTTCTAAAATTAAAATAAATAAAAATACTTATCAATTATATCTATACAATAAAAATGTATATTTATAAAAACAACGAGCTTCTACTACAGTTTTGACGAACACTTATTTCAGATTAAGACCAATAGAATGATGTAAAACACTACAGGTGTTGCGATAGGCCAATTAGGTGCAAACAACTGTGCTATTTAGCAAATTTCTTGACTGGCCGGGGCTATGGCCCCCTCCCGACAGACGCCACACTCCGCGGTGAACCCCGGATGAAGCCAATCACCCAGTTGATATTTTGGTCTCGTCAAACGAATTTATGCCTAATAATTATTTAAGGATTTGCTTTTTTTGATAAATTTGTCACCGATATCTAGCATTGCATTTAAATGGCCCGGAGCGGAAGGGTTAGTGTTGAGTCATATCCTTTTTTGAATTGCCCCCCTGCAGGACGCCTGCACCCCACGTTGGGAAACACTCGTATAGACAGTATTATTAATATGAGGTGTTAATGCAGTTTTGTTACTAAGAAATTTGAAAGCATTAAAGGGAAGAAATGCAGCATCTGACATTTTTCCTTAATGTATGGAAGAGATTTCAAATGTGAAATTTCCCTCTACAAAAATATGTAATATTAGGATCAATGAAACACAAAGTATATCAGGGGAATAAAATTGGGATTTTCTAGGATCTACAATCAAAGATATTCTGGGAATAAAGTTTCTTTTTATGTTGTGTTTATACACTAAGATATCTTGTGTAAATCTGCCCTGAATATGAAATAAGTGCTTCTTGTAATTGTGAAATTTTCATTGCAATTTATTCCAGTGTGAATACTTGTATACAATTTTGATAATTTCTTGAGTCTATGCGAGCTAAATATTCTGTTATGCAATATTGTGATTTAGTGCAAAGTATATTTTGGGCAAGTTTTGTACTTCAAAGATGATATAGTACCTTTCCTTCCTTGAGAAATATTGATCTATGGAATGTGAAATATTGAGAAACACAATGTGACATTTGTACTTAGAAATTTACACAGAGTATATCTTAAACAAGTTGTCAAAATGCATGAAAAAATCAATGGAAGGATATATCTGGGGCTGTTTCAAAGATTTTACATTACTGCTAGTTTTTCTTGTTACAACTTCTTGCTATTCTAGCAAAGAATGACTTTTTCTGTTTCTGAGATTAAATTCGATATCTGGAGTAACTATATTAATATACGAATTGTGAAAAATAGCCTTAAAAAATTTCATTTTAGAATTTAAATGAAGATTTCAAGATCTTTAGTGCCATTGAAAAATAATGGATATTTTTTAGCATTCCTTTTGATGCTGAATGTGATATAGCAAAATGAGACATATAGCCTAAATCAATTTAATTGCAACTAAACAATCACCTGAAACAGTTACTTAATGTCCCCAAAATGAAGAGTTCAAGTTTTTATTGAAATAAAATCCCACAAATCTGATACCAAAATAGTTTAATGCTAAGTTTATTTCATCTTATTTATGTGGCATATATATATATTTTACAATGAAATATACTGACAGAAAACCTTTCACTTCACTTGACAGTTTCAATAAAACATTCTATCACAGCTTTATTATGTGCATTTAAGAACTTTCTAAATATACTCTTAAAAATTATGCTGACCATCCAAAATTTTCATGAACTATTTTTAAAAACATTTCTTTATTCCTGATTGTAATACCTCTCATGCCTTTTCTAGGCTTATCGTCTTGATTTATTTCTAAGGTAGTGTGGGATACTAAATTTATGATTTTGTGTAAGGAAATTCAAATGAAATTGAGGTGAACTCAATTTCATTTGAATTTTGTTACATAAAATCATAATTGAAAATTATAAATTGTTGACATTGTTTCATTAAAGCAATTTTTTTTATGTTTAAGAAGAAAATAAAGATATTTTCATTTGTTTTTAGGAGAAAAAGGTGTAATCGTGAAATATAATATTAATTGTTTCAATCCAATGTGTGTTGCCATATTTAAATCACTACATACCTGACTTAGAAATCCACTTGAAATTCTCGGGCATTTATCTTGTATAAATCATTTACCTACTTGCCATTAGATGTAGCATTTAGCCTGTTGCATCTTCATTATTCTCACATAATTTTAATCACTTCTCTCACTCATTCAGAATACTTCATGTACAATTTTTCAATTCTTTCTTACCACCATGAAACCTCTTTCCCTGATAGTTACAGAAGCCATTGGAAAAAGTACAAAAAAAAAAAAAAAAAAAAAATTCAGAAAGAAGTTAATTACAGACACCATATGTCGGCATTTCACATCAATACATCACTCAGCTAAAAATGAAACCGCATGTACATATATGGACCAGTATTGCATAGGGATCTGGGTCCTTTTATGATTTAAGCACCAAAAAATCATTTGCTCAGCACTATATAATTCGAATGAATTAAGAAAATAATTACAAGATTTTATTGAAATTATTGTACCAAAAATGTCGTGACAAAATAAAAACTATCTATAAAATGAGATTTGAATTGTATTCAATTAACTTATAGTTATGTTTCATTAAAAATGAAAGCTAGTGAGTGCAAATGGCTCAAAATTTTCAAACAAACCAATGTTTCATAAAATCCTGCCCTACCTATCCCATAGAAAAAAAAATATATTTTTTTCTGAATAGGTTTAATTGAACCATTTTGTTAAGATTTAATCTAGGCCCTAAGGCATATTTTCTATGTAGTTCATTTTATTGTATTACTACCAGTTATTATTGTAACAAACATATTTTAGTTCATTCATATATTTTTCTTTTTTCTAGTTTCAACTCTTTTTATCTTCCTCTTGATTTCATATAAAATTTTGATTTTCATAATACAAATGAAATAAATTATTTTATAGAAAAAGAGTTTCAATTTACACATTGTAATAACTTTGGCAATGTTTTATATGATAAACATACAAATATTAATTGAATACCTTGTTCTTGGTGTATAAATGCCTAGTAAAATGAACATCTTTTTGATTTTTTCTGACTTTCATGGATCTACGTTTTTATACTATTCGCCTTTGCCTTTAGATGTTCTGACATTTGAAGAGCTTGTGTCCATTGTACAATGGATTGACATGCATAAAAGCACCTAAAACATTAATTGTGGCTAAATGAAATCATATTATACAATAAACACACCAGCTGCTTTCTTTTTCCTCTTTTGCATCTGCAAGTGGAATTAATTTATCTTTTAGTTTGATTATAAAACTAAACTGTCTTCTTTCTTTTCCTTTTCTTGTAAAATTTCTCCACTATGATTTAAAGTGACTAGAACAATCACAAATTTAGGCATATATGACACATGAATCCGATTTTTTTGAAACCCCCAAACATTGACTTCTATAATTTTTTTCATGAGAATTGAAGTTCAATGGGAATAAATGGCAGTTACAGTTAGTTTTTTGTTAGCAAAGATAAAATGTGCGAAAAAAATTATCAACTGTAATACTTCAAGCTGTATTCTTAATTAATTTTACTTAGATAACCCCCTCCCCCGAAAAGGTATGAACTGTTTGTCTGTTAAATATTTATAAGTAATAAATATTTTTGGAAATCTGATAGTAAACATCTTAAATCTTGAACAGTTTCTCATTCTGATTCTGAAATATCAGTCTGATTATCCTGTTTAACTTTTGTCATGGTTGGAAAATTGTGAAATAATGCATTTGTATTCCTTCATAATAAATGTAATTTTTCTTTTGTATTTACAATTTGTGAAATTATTTTATTTTCACCTTTTAGTTTCTCTGTAATGTCACACAGAAAACCTAAAATATAACCATCTCTCATTTTTCCAGTCTGTAACTTTTGTTGTTTTGCTCTAAAAAAAGCATTATTTCTTCCCACAAAGAAAAAAGTATTTTCAAACTTTTCCTCTACTAAGCCAACACATTTATGTATGTTAGAGAACATCAATGTAGGCATAGTATTTGTATTTAAATTTATCAAACAGTACATCGAAGCATTTAAGGAACACTCCTTCATAGTTTCATATGTTCACTAATAATGAAAACATTTCATAGGATGGCTTTGTTACTGTTGCATCTTATGGCATTACCATCAACAAAACATTTTGTTGCTGTTGCAAAGATTTTTTAAGAAACCCAATTTATTGCCTCTTGAAGGAGATCGTTGAGGAAAAGTGTCATCAAATGATTTGTGTATGGTGGTAAAATGATTGTTATATTTTTAACGTATAACATTTTTGTTATATCTAGCAAATTTGTCAATCCATGTTTTTTTTTACTGCAAAATAGTAAGCTTCTCAGTTGTTTTAAAACAACCTATTTTCATTGTATATTTTGCTTGGAAGAAATGTGAGATAATCAAAAGATTTTACCCACATAAAATAGTCACCACTCCTTTTCAGTTGTTGTTGTTCTCGTGTCCATGAATAAATGCAGTAGATATCACTAAATTCCATCGAAAGTCTTGATCACTGCCTTTGCTATTCGGGGAGCATCAGGCTGTACAGGATTTCCCGCAAAGAGTCCCTTAGAGGGACCATTCCCATTTTTAGTAACTTTTTTGCTACGGTTGGGTGTTCCAAGATGTGAATGGGCATGAGTTGAAGATCTAAGCAGTGTTTGCATTGAACATATGATCTTGTCTTGTCTGGGTGAATCTTCATGCCCTTAAGGTGTTCAGTTCTCAATCTGGCAGTTGTGGATGTTATAATTCGGGGATAGTCAAATTCCGTAACTAGGTTTTTTTTTTTAAAAGTGTGATTCATAATTCTATATTTGGCTACTGCGTTAGCATCGTCAAGTGTGATGGTGGTGCATTTATGATTGATGTCTCTAGCTTCTTTGGCGAGACTATCGGCACATTCATTACCCTCAATGTTGACATGTGCAGGTATCCATTGCAGGATACAGGATTTTCTTTTGCTGTGCAGCTGTTCTAGAAGAAGAAGAATATCACAGGAGATGTTGGTCTCTCCGTTTCTTATGGCTTCTATAGCTGATTTAGAATCTGAGAAAATTACTAATCCTTTGTAGAATCAATAACATTTGGATCTTGTTGGTATTGTATAAGGGCCTCTCTAATCACCATGAATTCACTTGTGAAGTTTGAGACGATTATGCCTGTGTTAGTTTTGTGTTTGTAGTTATTACCATCTGGGAGGAGGAGGAGGAGGATTCGTGCACCTCCATTGCTGAGGGATCTGTCTGAGGAACCATTGGTGTAGGCGATTGCAAAGTTATCTTGAGAGAGTATTTCTATCGTTTCAAGTCCTTTTTGTCTTGAGAGTTACAGGGTCTTCTTTTTAGAACATGGCTGCAACAATTCCCATTCGAAACAGTTGTTCTTTGTTGGGTTTTATGGAATGAGGGGCTCCTGAAGGAACCCTAAGGAGGAATGTTCCAAATTGAGTTCTTTAATGATTTCACAATCAAGTTGGAGAGTTGAAGATCTTTTGAGCCTTGTAGAATGCTTCCATTTATCAAAAACTCTTCTAGAGATATTGTCCAAACCATATGAGCATAGTTTATTAGTGAACTTGATAGTGGTAAGATTGCGCCTGCATTCTAGAGGAGGCAGGCCGCATTCTTGATCGGCCTTTTCATTATTGGTTGATGACACTACTTCAATAATAATTTTGGCAGCAGTGTTGTACATAATCAAGTTTCCGCTTAACAGAAATAGAGGCCGGAGTCCAAATTGGGGTCGCATATTCTAAAATCGGTCTGATAACAGTACAGAAAATGCTTTTTAGGGTTTGAGGTCTTGATCCCCAAGAAGTTCCATTTAGCTTTTGAAGAATATTCAGTTTTCCAGCTCAATACAGTGAATGCATTGTTACTGATATTTGTTGCTACTAATTGTTACAATTACAAATAGAAAAAAAAATATTGCAATTTATACCCATATGACAGACAGCAAAAATGATAGATTTAATTGCTTGATTGATAGATGTTCCAGCTTTTATTACATTGTTCTTAATAATTTAATTTCTTAGTATAATGTAGCATGACTGGGCCACTGAGAAAAGCCTTGTGGACCACAGGTTGAGTATTGCTGTTCCAATATTGACCCAAAGAAAATGACTTTTGTACTGTGAAGACTGTCCTTGCAGAACTATGACATATTTATAAATTGATGAATGGGCTGATTATAGTTGGTTGTTATTGTTTATTTTAATTATTCTGTTTGAAATATTAAAAAAAAATTATTTTTATGAGTTGCTAAAAAAATGGTAAATAATTGTGAAATTATGTAGAAAATGTTAATAAATAGACTGTAAAATGCATTGGTATTTTTCACTTTGTGTGAGATTTCTCATTTCATATGAAGATTTAAAAATTTATGTTTTTGAAGTACTCATACTTTATTTCTAATGGAATCATCTCTTTCAGGAGTACAATGCCAAAGCATGGATTTCTCACTCCCAAAGCCATTGCCAATAGAATCAAAGCAAAAGGTTTGCAAAAGCTACGATGGTATTGTCAGATGTGTCAGAAACAATGTCGTGATGAAAATGGCTTCAAGTGTCACACTATGTCAGAGTCTCATCAGCGCCAACTTTTATTGTTTGCAGAAAATCCTGATAAATATATTGATCAGTTCTCCCAAGATTTCTTAGATGACTTTATGCAATTACTCAAAAGAAGATTTGGAACTAAAAGAATTCATGCTAATCAAGTATACCAGGAATATATTGCTGATCGTAACCACTTGCACATGAATGCCACACAGTGGGAAACATTGACAGAATTTGTCAAATGGCTCGGTCGAGAAGGCCATTGTATAGTCGATGAGACAGAGAAAGGATGGTTTATCAGCTATATTGATCGAGATCCTGAAACCATCCAGCGACAACAAGCACTCTTGAAACAAGAAAAGATGAAGCTGGATGATGAGGAGAGAATGGCAAAATTTTTTCAACGACAGATGGAAAAGGATAAAGAGAAATCTAGACCCTTACCAGATACCGTCTACACAGAATTAAAAAAAAATCAAGATGAAAAGATTGCTTTTGCCATGAAATCTACTGAGAAAAGCAAAAAGTCTGTTGTAGATGCAAAACAAAATGCTTTAGTTGCTGCTGCTTCAAAGAGTGCCCCTATAAACACTTCTAAAAAACAAAGTGAGGACAAAAAAAGAAAACTGGCATTGGAGGAAATTATGGAGCAAGAAAAATTGTCTCAGGAGAAAAAGAGCCGTAAAGATTATTGGCTTGCCCCTGGTATAATTGTAAAAGTTTTATCAAAAAAATTAGGTGAAGAATTCTATCAAAAGAAGACAGTTGTCAAAGAAGTGAAAGATAGCTATTTTGCTGTTATAGAATTGCATGGTTCTGGCAAAAAGACTGTTGCTCATCAAAAACATTTGGAAACAGTTATACCGTCAGTAGGAAGGAAGGTTCTGATTCTGAATGGAAGCTTCAGAGGATGTGAAGCCATTCTTTTGGATGTTAATTTTGAAACCTTTTCTGTTAAAGTCAAAATTGCATCTGGAGCCTTCAAAGGAAAAGTTTTGGAATGTGTAAAATATGAAGATGTTTCTAAACTGGAAGCACAGACGTAACTGGGCCTTTATCTAATTTTTTTAAAAAGCATGTATTAAATTCATTTTTCATTTACAAGTGAAATCAGAGTACTCATAATATTTTTATAAGTATCCATTGTATTTATAGCAGTAAGTTTGCTGTACCATTTGAACTATCAGATTTTTTTAAAAGTATGCTATGATTTTTACAATTATTAATATTAGTTTTTGTAAATATTATTAATTTCTTAATATCTTTGCCTTCAAACTGTTCAAATTTTTAAAAATGATGTTATTTTTGTGTTTTATTTATTAATTTTTGTATAATAAATTTGGCTGTATTATTGTTGGTAATCTTGTAAGCTACTTTTATTTTTTTTCTGGGGAAAAAACTTTTTTTGCGAAGTATATTTCCTTTTTTAAAACATTTCTACTATTATTATCTGTGCATTTAAAATTACTTTTGCTATTCATGTGTTGTTACCATTGTTACTGTTTATTTTCTGTGTGACATTTATATTTGATATTTTGATTCTAGTATTTGTATTTATTGTCTATTCAAATAATTTTCTTTCCTGCATGTTTGATTTTTACATTTCAGAAACTTTCACATTGGGATCCATTTCTCATGCTTCTTACTTGCTCATTATTTCTATTTTCACTTGTGAGTTCTTGCTAGTTCACCTCCCCCTCATCATTATTGTCTTTTTGTTAGAGTGCTAGATTTTCTTTGTGCCAGTTTTGACTTTGTGGCATTTTCAAAAATCGTAAAAAAATGTGCTCCAATTATTATGCTCTTCACAAAGTGCTCCATAGACGTTTAACTGTCCCTCTCTTACAAACAAAGCAATATCTTCACACATAGGTCTTGAATCTCCTGCTGCCTAATGTAAAGAGGAAACACCTTGTATAAGTAGGCAGTCAAAATTGGTCTATGCAAGCTTTGTAAGTTGAGGTTTGCTGAGGTACCCCAAGTTTGGAAACATTATCACCAGAACGATAAAAATAATTTTAGAAGAACCTAGTGCATTTTTGCCTTTCCAATATAATTTTTAATTGCAGCAATCCATTGTGTCTTGGTCTCACCTTACAGTACAGATTGCAAACGTTACCATTGAAATACACTGTCCTACATCTTTCTGGTACTCCAGTTTTTTAACTGTCCCATCAAGAAGTGCATATTCCAGTTCTAGACCAAGGATTAGTTTAAAAGTAATACCTCATTAACGCTACAATTTGTCCATGCTGCAGTTGTTTGTATTCTCAAATACCTAAAGAAAGTGTTGCTTTCAAGCAAATTTACTCTTAGGAAGAATCTAAAATATTTTTCGTTTGCTTTATTATAGCCTTGGGAGTTTCATCAAGATATAGCTGAGAAGTATAGTAGAAAATGTTTCGTTTTTCAATAGCCTTGACTCTGGTTTTATCAGAATTAAAATCCAGATTGAAACCTTTTGGCCAATTAAAGGCGAGTTTCAAAGTTTTCTGTGCTCATAGGAAAGTAGCAAGAAGATACCTATCCTTGAAACAAAGTAGGATGTCATCCACAAAAGCTATGATGTGGTAGCAGGCAAGGATTTAAGTTTAACCCTCTCACTGTGCATAGTTATTTTATCAAAGTAGGTTCAAAAATTGTGTATGGTTTTATTACGTATTTCAAATATACATATTGAACCTACATTTTAGAGTTAAAATTTACAAAAAAAATTTGTAAACTATTTATTTTAAAATATAGAATTAGATAAACAAAATATGAACATAAAAAAATGAATGAAAACATAAACAAGACCAGCACGAGTTACACAGTTAAACAGTCGGAAAAATGCAGGTCCATGGAAATTGCAGGTTGTGTAAATTTTGCTACATCTACTTTGCTCGTGAAAATCGCGGTATGCACAGCGAGAGGGTTAAAGAGGAGATTTTGTTGGTGATGATATTTCAAAAAGTAGGTCCAAACACTGTGTCTTGAAGGTAATTCCTTGCAAGACGATGGATTGCAGAAGCTGAACCCAGTTGCATTTGGGCCATTCTATCATTTAAAAATCAGTAAAAAGTGATAAAAAATATGTATTGGAAGTTCCACTTTGTTAAGGTGATTGAGAATGAGAGAGCATACATTCACAAAAGCACCCTTTATATCAAGAAAAATAAAAGATTGTTGCACAAATGTTTCATTTTTCCACTTTAAGAACATTCTCATTTAAACTTAAAATGACATGTTTAGTACTTTTTTGATGTGTAAAGCCATATTGATCACTAGAAAGAAAGTCTCTTCGGCACATATACCAGAAAATTCTGTGGACAAAAGGTTTCTCCAAGCACTTACCAAGAGCAAAAAGCAAGAATATAGGTTATCCAAATGAGGGACTTTGAACTCCTTTATTTTGGCAATGAAAATCACCTGGGCAAGATTCCAAACATGTGGAAAAATTCCAACATCCAGACAAATATTAAAAAGTTTATGGAGAAAATAATATTAAGTGAAGCTGTTTAATAATCTCATTAAAATAGAACCCAGACTAGGTGATTTATTTGGCTGCAGTATAGAAATAATTGTATTAGAGAGAGAGAGAGAGAGAGAGCTTCATCACAAGGGGAAAAAAAGGATCTATAAAGGAAGTGTGAAGCCCAGTGGCTGAGTGGTTAGTGCATCGCGCTTCCACACCACAGCTCCTTTGCTCAAACCCTGGGCTGGGCAAGGTTGACTTAGCCTTTCCACCCTTCAGTGGGTCGATAAATGAGTACCAAGCTTGCTTGGGAACTTAACACTGGGGGGTTTTCACGTCAGTTTGCCCACCTGACTGGAACATCTCATGCACCTCAGGGCCCAAGGTTGCACATACTGAGTTGGGTGCAGTAGGTCTTGGCCCTCATGGACTGTCATACCACTGAGTTAAGTTAAAGGAAGTGTGTGATACGCTTATACCAACAGTACTCCTTAAGTAAGTCGTTGTCATATTCCCCTCTGAATCAGAAGAGAACAGTCCCATGGCAAAATTGTGGAGGTGGAGATAGGTGGTGTCTCCATCTGTCATCCCTTCGGGAAATTTCGCCAAGCTAATTCGTGCTGTCATCTGTATGGTGCTTAAGGTCTAGGTCAACGACAGGCGTACTTCTAGCTCCTTGCCATGATGAATTTCGTGGGCCTCGTTCAGACTATGTCAGACAGGTGGCATTAGCCACAACACAACATTGTCTCTTCTAAAGGGTTGGTTGTTTCTCCCGTAGGTTTATTTACAAGTTATTCCAATTTTTTTATAAATTCTCTTTTAATGCCATATGTAGACACCTTTTACACACATTTTGAACATCAACAGTTGAAAGGAATTTTTTTTTTCCTAGAATTTAGAATATCAGAATTTTTTTATAAATTCTTAAATAAACATAATCACACAACTCAAATAATAATAATGTAAAAATATAAAACTAATAGAATCTTATCATTTTAAAACATTTTAAATTTTAAGATTTTTTAAAGTTTTTGAAACACTTTCAAAATGAAACATATTATAAAAAAAAAATTCTACACAGCTAAAAATTTTTTTCTCTCTTTCTAGTGGGGCTGGGAATTAGCAATTAAAATTGCAGATCTATAGCACATTTCTCGGGAATTGGTCTCACTTTTAGTGTGGCACCATATAGGTGGTGTACTGATGCTACTATCCATCTAGAATTAACTCCACTCTAAAAATAACAAATAACTTTATTTACAACTACTAACTACTCATACCTTATGTGCTTGTACATTACTTAACTACCTCACAAACTTATACATTACTCAACTATCTCACACATGACATCCTCACAAACTCTACTTCATGTACGCTCCTCCCAAATACAAGACTCCCCACACTCTGGAGGATAAATTTCCATAACACCGTTGTTGAACCTTAACAGGTGGATATTAATTCCCACAATGTAATTTTGATGCACTGATTCCTGCTCAGAGAGGTATCTCGGCTCTGACGATGTAAAACTATTATAGGAATTTACTTTTGACAAGAGCTCCTTAGCCAAACCGGCACTCTAGGAATTTCTTACATCCTGCATGATCATACAAAATAGACGGCATGAAAATCCCCGACTTGGGCAGGTGTTGAAGCCGAAATCTTGTGCGTGAAGGACCAGCACGAAACCAACTACGCCACCCAACCGGCTACATTCTAGAATGTACCATACAATAAATGGAAGTTTATTCCAGGCTTCACTTAAAATACTTTATAATTTTGCACTTATAAAATTATCAACATAATTTACTCTTATTTTTTTCAAAATCCACAATTGGCATTTTGGAAATATAATCCAATATGGATTTTGTCAAACATGATGGTACAAGCATTTTTTTCACGGAAATTATTTTGATTCCGCTTGTGTTACGCCAAATTTCCCACTCAGAAAGGCTTAAGACAGTTTATTTTCTTGTAACTGATAGCTTGGTAATTCTATTGAAGATGAAGCACATCCTTGGCTTTATAGAAATTTGATTTTATTCGTAAATTTTTCGCTTTTTTAAGGGGACACAGTACGATTCAATTGACAGAAATCGGTCCAAAAATCAAATCTTAATTTTTTTAGCCTAAATTATTTGTTATATATTTTTCTGCAAACTCTCTCAAAGTTTGATAACTCTTAAGTTTAAAAAACGCAGATTTGTGATAACTTTTAAGTTGGTTTTTATTCATATTCCAATGGCAAATCAAAACTTTAAACTCACTTATCTCGGGAAGATAAAATAACTAGCTTATCTTCATTTAAAATGCTACGGCTTTTTTTCTATTGTGCCGAATACTTTGAAATTTTTTTCCTTGTTGCTAATAGTACATAGAATAAAAGGTGGTGTGCATTTTTCAATCAAAACAATACTTATTTTTTAAAAAAAATAATTGAATTTAAAATTTACACATTTTTTATAAAAGGAATTTTCAATAAACATTCATAAAAAAGAAGTATTGTACAAATACCAATCATGTTATCGCAAATCCCATACCAACTTTTGTTGTACATAGTTTGACGTACTTGTAAATCAAATTTCATATTTGTACGTCAATTTTGTTTGCATTTTAAAATCACTTCATAAGTTTTAAATTTTTCCCTTAAAAATTTAAACGGTTTGCTTTTTATGAAATTTTGGGCACAAATCTGTTTTATATCATACATACTCATAGGAGACGACCAAAAAAATTATTAAATTTTAAAAAAAATTGGGTGTAAATCGTACCATGTCCTCTTAATGATGAATATTTTCAGAAAAAGTTTTGATTTCACATTTTCAATTTCAACTTTTTTTCCCTTAATATTTCGAAGATGAGGTAAGTTGTTTTTGCACTGTAAACAATTTTTAATTGTTGGCACTTTTATATTGTAAAAACACAATTTCGAATTCGTTCCAAAAATTCATGCGAATTTCTCTTCTTTCCCAGAAATTTTTATTTTTACGTGGAACATCTTAGAAGTAGACTTTTGTTGAAGTATATGGTCGTGGAATGTGTGACGGGACCTTTTCCGGCCGCAGATGACTATCCTGCCAACTTAAGGCGTTTTCAAATTGCAATATGAAATTTTGTTGGATGGAATCAGTCAATTTGTTACAGCAGCGTTTCTCAAACTGTGGGGAGCGCCTCTCCGCGGGGGGGCTTGATAACCCAACAAGGAAGGAGGAGGCGCGGACATATCGGAAAGTAGAAAACAAAGCCTTTAAAAATATTTTTAATTTATTGAAAGGAAGCAAAGCAAAATGCATGCTGGCATAATAAAAAAATAAAATATGTATTTACACTGATATAAACTTAACTCAGTGGCACAACAGCCCATGAGGGTGATCTGCTGTGCTCAGTAGTGCACACAAGTGGGGTCCGGACCCCAAAAAGCCCTTGATTTTTTCCGATTGATTATAATTCTAAGTGCATAGTACGTAAAATGTAATTAAGTATTAGTTATTAATGATTAATTTTATTAATGCTAATTATTTATTCAATAAGTTTTTTTATTGTGTTTTGTTCCCGAAAATCGACAAAATCAAAAGGAGCATGATACAAGAATGGTGAACTTTTGACCCCGGCCCCCCCTGAAAATTCCTGTGCGCGCCACTGGCTGTGCTCATATCAGTATACGTAACCTTGGACCCTAAGGTGCAGAGCAGATGTTCCGATCAGGTGGTCATTTCGACGTGAAACCCCAAACTTAAATTTCTAAGCAAGCTTGATACTCATTTATCGACCCACTGAAGGGATGAAAGGCTGAGTTGGCCTTGCCCAGCCCGCGGTTTGAACTTCGGACCTGTGGTGTGGAAGCGTGATGCACTATTACACTGATATAATATAACTTATAAATGTATCAGAACTGCACAATGTATTTGATAATTAATTTAACGATACCAAGTTTAACAAATACCAGTGAACCCAAGGGCTTGTCATGTATAAAATTATAAAAGAAAATTAAATACTTATCCTGATAATTTGTACGGTTTATAATTAAAGTCGTATTGTGTAGATTTAGAGTCAAAGAACATTATTGAATTAAATACATTGTTATTGTACGGATGGAGGGGGGTGAGGGACGAAGAAAGCTGGGTTGGAAATATTGAAAGTTTTAGAAGCACTGTGTTGCAGTCATTGAGAAATGAGTAGGCTTCGTATTTTTAAATCGACATTTATTTAGTTACATAAACAAAATACGCTCACAAACGTAAAACAAGTAGGAACACGCAAAAATTGAGCACGATTGCATTATTTTGATTTAAAAACGCTTTGTTTTTGGAAGATAAAGTTATGATTTCCCGTTAGGTGGGTGAACCAAAAATTATCGCTCAAAGCTCTAGAGGGTTAAGACCATTATGAATTGAAGTTCCTTGAGAGGAAATTTGAGTAAATTATTCTATACGATATCCTAGTAGAGTTCAAAAGTTCCCGGACTGAGCCTATAACATGGGAAATTTTTGCAGTAGGGCGACTACGGTAACATTTCTGTTATTGCTATCTTCCCCTTTTCTTAAAAAGTTCGTCCCAAATCGCGTATGGGGTCCTATTTTGTAGGCAGATGCATTTAGTCGTCGGCGATTGAAAGAAATTGCGTTTATTGAGCAAATAATAGATATTAAATTTTGTGTTCGGCTTTGGAAAAAGTGCTACGGAGATTTGCAAAATTTTGAAGTATCTGCAAGGCTTCGATACACTATCGCGTACGCAAGCTTTTTGAGTGAAATCGACGTTTCAGAGAGGGCAGGGAATTGTCGAAGACTTCCCGCACCGCTGAAAACATTGGAAAGGTTTTTGCAGTGGTACGTAAAAACGAGCTTCAAACAATAGCAGAATCATTTGGGATATCCTTAGCCACATGTCGATGGATACTGACTAAGGATTTTAACATGCCTAGTGTGTTAACACATCGTTTCCCGCAAGGCCGCTTTTCCGATTGGGCACTCTAGGCATAGGCCGCAAAAATTTGGAGGCTTAAAAAGACAAATTAAAATTGCAGCGAACGTACCACCCCCTTGCGAGTCATTAGAGAAGCATTTCTGCCCTTGAGACAGTAAGGACTGAAAAAATGAGATTTACCATGAAAAATAAATAGCTTATTAGAAACAACTGGTGGCTTATCCCCCGTATCAATCTCATGATACAAAACATGCGTGAGCCCCGGTTTGTCTGAGAACAATCCTTTAAAACTATTAAATAATTCCCGCAACTCTTTTTTCTGACTTTCTTCCAACCCTGTTTTAGTAAGATTTATTTCCACATTTCCTTCCTCAATCGTTGTAACAACTTCTTCAATCTGGGATTGCCAACGCTTTCCGATTAAAATCTAAAATAATTTTCGATCCACTAATAAAGTCAACATCGAGAATTCATGGGCATTCTAAATCTTACACCTGAAACATCCAAGGTTTCACAAATTCTCTGATCCGCACATTCAATTCAATTATACCAACCTTCCGACATGTGCAGTGATCACTTGAGCACGCGATTTTTTTCACTTGTTTATAAAAAAAAAATTTCTATAGATATCCTCGGATATAAATGATTTCTCTGCACCTATATCCCATAAAGCTTTCGTAAAAGTTTCATTTAACAAAATGGGAACATATGGAAGTTCCACTGGAGACATGCATATAGCAGATAATTTAATAGGGAAATCTTTTTTCGACTGCGACTGATCATTTTGATCATCTCTAACCTTCAAAGCATTTAATCGAACCCCTTGCCTTTGATTACCTCAACTAAAATTTGTACTCGAACCCCTATTTCTACGGTCCCCCCGACTAAAATTTTCACTTTGAACTCTATTCTCCGACTGGTATCCTCTATCAAATCTTTGATCATCCCTATTCAGTCCATTCCTGCTTTCGAACCACTGATTTCTTTGACGACCAGATTCGTAATTACCCCTATAATTATTTCTGCCATCTATGTAAAACTTCCAAATCTCTCCAATTCCTCTGTCTATCGTCATGATCAGGCTCCTACATCTTTCCAACCTCGTCGTCCACTATTCCCCGAACCTTGCATTTTCTTACACGGATATCTTTCTTCGAATTTCGCTAATACCTCTAACAACTGAGCTGTTGTTGTCGGGTTCCTAACCTCACGTAATCTTGGAACTGTGGTTCGAGGCGAACAAAAATATGGTTCACTAAAGCTTCTTCGGGCATACTAAGTCCCAGTTTTTTATGTACTTTGAGCTGATCATAGATAAAATCTGTCGGATCCTGATCCCTGTTCTGACGGACGCATAAAACTGACTTTCTAAATAATTTCTATTACGGACAACGGGGAAAGTTTTTGCCAATGCCGCCTTCAACTGTGCGAAGTCCGTGGCTGTATTCTGCGCTAATGCTGATCCAAATATTTCGTACCAGTCACGAGCCCAAGGAGATGACCTTCAAATACGCACATGATAAAGCACTGGGTATCTCTAGTATTAATCAGATTATCGATGCCCTCAATAAAATCCTCCACATTTTCGGACCTAGAAATATATACATCCTGCAAACCCTCTAACCCTGCTGTACTTCCCACTTCGGGGTGAGGAAAAATTAAACAGAGGACGCCATTGTAAGGCCCATGGGTGATGCCTTACTTGGGAAGTTATCTTCGTAACCTAGAGGTGTGGGGAGTGAATGAAGAACCAGGCGTTGCCATGATCTTAAAATGTCTTTATTAAGATCTTAACTTAAATTATAACAATGATAATATATTTATATTTTAACTTAGCGTATCTGAAGTGCGAAAAACACACAATACTACCAAATAAGCGCGACTTTAATTATTATATTCCCACCTAATCCTAATCTCAACTTATACAAAATTCGTAATAGATACCAGAACTATCTTACCTTAATCTCTTGCTTAACCACAATCCTCTCGGATCCTAAATATCTTTTGTTTATCTCGCGTGGAACAGAATCCACTTTGACTTGATTGCTCTGTCACGGATAGCTTCACACCAAAGGACGACTTCCTTCTCTTCTTTCAGTTCACGCGCTTAAACTCAGACTAACATAATCACTTCCCAATTGGTCAATGCTACGTAAAACTTCCTCTATTTAAAAGGTTTCTGAATTTGCATATTCACTCTTCGCTTCTGGATTTGGTTTGAAAGCCTTTTTCGGCCCCAAATAACCCAAGAGGAGTTTTTAGTAGAAAACGGGATAAGCCCGTCACAGAATTTCAAAAAAATATTGCTCACTAGTTCAACAATTCAGCAATAAAAGTTTTTCTATAAAATTATTTGAAAAGGTCAAAAATGAAGAAATTCTTACCGGGATTATTTAATAACACGTCTGTCTTTAGAAATATTTACCGTAAAATCCGGCGTATAACGCGCACTTTCAACACAAAAAATAAGATAGAAATTTACAGGTGCGCCAGGTATAAAAACGACAGCTTTAAAAATAAAAAAAACGATGAGCATAAGGAAAAATTAGACTTCTACATGTATCGAAATGCTGTTTATTTAAAAGAAATGACATACCTTACGAGTTCTAGTTCTGGAAGTATACTTCTTTTTCAAAAGTCCTGGATAATACCTGGAATAAATGACTTCAAAGAATAAGAGTATTGCATACTGACATATAAATTTTTTTTCGTTAAAAAGGTGGTGCACGTTATACTACGAATATACCTAAAAATTAAAAATGCAGCTTGAAAGTATAGGTGCGCACCGTTATACACCGATGCGCGTTGTAAGCCGGATTTTGCGGTAGGCTGCTTTTAAAATTGAAGGGAAGAAATGTACTTTTAAAATTTTATTCCAGACGTTTCTTAAAAATAATATATATTTACTATAAATAAGGAAATAAATATTTTATTGGTGAATTATTATTTGAAAGTGATTTAAATTTTTTAAAAATAGAAAAATTAGAAGACATTAACTCTTAGGAGCTTTTTATCAAACGTGGTTACTGCAGCGAATCCTTATACTTATTTACTGAAAGATAATATAGTCATATTTTTCTATTTATAAAATAGGCGCAAAATAATTCAGTAATTCATTCGCAAACGATGTCCGAAGACTAAGTGAGGCGATGTTGATGCAATAAAAGCGTCAGCTTCCTAAGACGGTCTCCGAAAACAGGGTAAAGTTATGTGGATACAATATAAACGTCAGCTTCATAAATGAAGACGGTGTCTTAAGACAAGGTAAAGCTCTGCGTCAGCATCCTAAGCAAGGATGGTTTCCCAAGACAGGGTAAGGGTATGCGTTAGCATCCTAAGCAAGGACGGCTCTCTTAGAAAGGGTAAAGCTATGCGTCAGCATCCTAAATAAGAACTATCTCCAAAGAAAGGGTTAAGGTATATGGATACAATAAAAACGTCAGCTTCCCTAAGGGGAAGACGGTTTCCTAAGACAAATAAAGCTATGTTAATGCAATAAAAACGTCAGATTCCACGTGTTTTCTCAGAAAGGATTTAATGATATAATCGATACAAAATCGTATAGTACTAGTGAGCTTGAAATAATTTTTTAGTTACTTTTAGACAATTTTTGATGTATCACAGTAGCTGTATATTTTATGATTTGATCAGCATATTTTTAAGTAAAAGTAGTTGAGCTACACACTGAAGTATGCATATGCTGTTTTTTTTTTTTATCATATATATATATTATTAGTGGTCCTGACAGATGTTGTCCTGTACACATGTCTTAAATCCAAAAATTATGAACTTTTTGAATAAGTTGTAAATAATCTGACGTTTCGATGAAATTTTTATAAAGAAAGTTATTACAATACCTGACATCATCACATATACAGTTACCACAATTCGACCTATCGATTTGCATGTGAGTATGTATTTACTATGAACTGCTGAATATAGAACCTATTCTGAATAGAAACTTAAACTTGTTTGGATTAAAGGGTAAAAAAGATAAAACGAGATATTTTCATAACATGTATATTTTTTTAATGCAAGAAAAATAAATTTATCGTAATGCCATTGAATGTACAATGTTTTTGGTTAATCCTGAGGGGTATAAACAAATAAATGCGATGGTTTGCCAAAACTCGATATGTTTAAAATATAATTGGCCGTGTTAAAAGCAAGCGTTTTCTAAATCTAAGCCACAAATAGTCATTGTTTGATCTTGTGACTTATTAATGGTCATAGCAAGTACCAAGTAAAATGGAAATTGCAAACATTTGAAAGGGTAGGTAAGTCTACAAGAATCACTGGATCTGTGGTAGAAGTACAACTTCACCTTGAAGTTTGCTGCCTCAAAAAATAGTGGCCTCAAGAATATTGCCCACGACTTTTTTATTAACAACCGCGCGCCCTTACATAATTTTTGCCACATTTTAAACTAACTACGATATCAGACCGAATTGTGAATCTAAATCATTCTCAAACCCACTTTTGAAACCACACAAAATATCCAAATTGGTCCAGCTGTTTAGAGGAGTTAAGTCACATACACACGCACAGAAGAATTATATACACTCAGGAACATCGAAAATAGCGACACAAGAAGAAAGCATCGGATTGAAATAAAACTTAATACACATAATGACACAGATGAGAGATTCACTTGATCTCAAAAAGAAGACAATTAAACGAATGCTGGTGCAACGACACAAAATACTGGGCAACTTCAATAGCGCGTTGTACCACCTCCAGCTAAAAATACATGCCGCCACACGGTTCGGCATTGAGTTGATAGACACCTTATGTTGTCCTGGAGACAGATGATGGGCCCACAAATCTTGAACAGCCAACACTAAATCATGTACAGAGTGACCCAAAGGCATCTGTCGTTTTTAGCTGATCTTGCACGTGCTCTAAGCAGGGACAAATCGAGGGAGCGGGACGGCCATGGAAGAGTCTGAAAATGACGAAAGTCTTGATCAACTCTTTCTGTATGTGACGAGCATTATCTTGCTGGAAAATTGCCCCTGGGGAGACCATTTTAGGAAGGTCCTGCCATGGGGTCGAAGAATATCATCAACGTAACGTTGGCCCGTTAAGGTTCCACGCATCACAATTAAAGTGGATCAGCTATCCTTAGGCTATGGCCCCCAGACCATTACACCAGCTGTGCGGGCAGTGTGACGCGTAGAACAGTGTGGGGGAATTGTACCGCCTACCAGGTGCCTCCCACACCCGTACACGGTTAACATCTGTCCCCAAAACAAACCGGATTCATCACTAAACACAACCTTTGCCAATCTGTGACATTCCACATTGATCTGGCTTGGCACCACTGTAGACGCAGTTGCCGATGTTCCGGTGTTAAAGGGAGTGCACGGAAAGGGCGCTTGGATTTAAAATTTGCTTCTTTAAGGTGTCTGGAAATTGTTTGTGGAACAATTGCTACGCCTACGTCTGCTCGTATCGTTGAACGAGTCACTGTGGGGTCCACAAGTGCTTGTCGCACGATCCTTCGATCCTCTCTCCTCGTGGTCTTCCTTAGTCGCTCCAGACCCGGTTTTCCGCGCGCGGGTACCGTGTCCACTGCTCCCAACAATTTCTAACGGCACACTCCGAACGAGGGCAGCAACATGGCGCGTCGACCAGACTGCAGTTTTTATCCCGATGATCAGACCTCTTTCAAACTCGCTTAAACTGTGCGGGAAATGTCTTCTAGCACGTTTACCCTAGCATGTTTCGCTTACCAAAGTCTTCCTACAATCGGCGGGTAATCGTCCCGTTTATGAATCTTCGAATTTGCACTGGCTTATATAGCACCCTCTTCCTGATTGTAGCGCCACCTCGGCGTGTATGAGCATGCGTATTGGAACAAAACTTCGATTATTTGCATATCACATTACGCTGTATTTATTTGCAAAGTTTCGCGATTGTACTTAGCTTTTACTTCTGGGTCGCTATTTTTAATGTTCCTGAATGTATATAAAGTTATATGCTGTATCGTGGCGAAATGAATAATCTTTCCGATACTATAATTATTTTTTGTCTGATTTTGATAGAAAAAATTAGATTTGCAATTTTAAAAAAATTCGAAAATATCGAAAATTTTCCCCTCTGCTTTCTTTCTTTTCCTCTTTTGTCTCGCATTAGCAGAATAAACAGCACACATAGGTAAAAAACAATTATGCGTTTTAAGGTTTTAATTAATGTTTTTTAACTAATTGCGATACTGACCAAATTGTGAATCTAAATCATTCTCGAATCCATTTGAACCCATAAAAAATATCATAAAAATCAGTCTAGCGGTTTAGGAGGAGTCAATCACATACACACGCACAGAAGAATTACATATATAAAGATTATTGGAAAAATATATTAATTAAAAATGCTAAAAAGCACATGATTCCTCTGCATTTTTAACAATAAAGACCCGGTTTGTCCAGTTTGGCTGAAAATCGATTTTCGACGCCAACTTACGTCATTTTTAACGTTGTTACAATGCAGGTGAACATTGAGCTGAATATTTTTTAATGTTTTTAATTAGTATCTTTTTAACTAATTGCGATATCATACTGAATTGGGAATCTAAACCATTCTCAACCACTTGAACCCATGCAGTTTAGTCGCATACACACGCACAATTGATTCTTATTTATAAATATAAACAGAAAGAAAACTATTTAAAATTATTATTTAAATGAAACACTATTATTAAAGTTATTTAAAATCTTCAAGCTGTTAAGGGTTCCAGGGCCTACTCGAAATAGTAATCAGTATAATGTCGTTTATCCGAACGTTTATTATCCGAAGCGTCAAATATCCGGACCAAGTTTTTCGTCTGTTACATGTACTGTACATGAATACGTTTTCGAACAGTGCAATGCTCAACATTTTTTTCTCGTGAGGCCTAAAGTGACGGGAAAACCCAAGGTCAGGGATATTTAGGGAATTTAAGTTGTGTGATTTTAGTAAACACTGCGCGGAATATTACGTTAGTTTGTTTCAAGAGAGGGGTGTGTACGTGCTCTTTAGTTGAGCTGTGAACAGCGAAAAATAAGCGACTATTTTCTAAAGGTAAAATTGTGAAATTTTGCGCCCATTTTTGCTCTTTCTTCAAGCACGTTTCCCGCATGTGATGATTTTCAATATATTCGTTTAGTGTTCGGTTTCATATATTGCATGGATCCCATTCGGTTATCCGAACAATCACGTATCCGAACGATGTCCTGTCCCAATTGATTCGAATAAACGACGTTCTACTGCATTTAGTTTGAATGCCAACAAGAAATGTATAAAAATTTAAGTAAATTTAACTTTTTACGGCACTGTTTGTTTGAGAAAAATATTCAGTATTGTGAATCAAATTCTTACAAATCTTTGAAATATATTTTCAAAGTATTTAATGAAATGCAGAGAATGTTTCTTATAGTTTTGAAATGCAACAAAAATACCGCAGAAAATTTCTGAGGTCTGCTTCTATTGTAAATATTTAGCCTTATTTCATGACTAACACTTGCACAGCTGGAAAATAAAGCTACGATCAGAAGGAAATATTCAGTCAATGAGAATAATCAATCGGTATCAAAAGAAGGGATATTCAAATAATTCAAGCTGTTTGCGATGTGTGTGCACATTTTCATTTTACACAAGTATCAAATCATTTTTCAATGAAAAATGAAGTGTCATTCTTAGAGAAGAGTAAGAGGAATTTTATTTATCCTTTCGGCATTCATAAGAAGGTTAAGGATCTATTACGTGTTTTTTCCCTGAATGAGTTAGAAAAAAAAGGAGAAAAAGTTTTCGAAATAACTGCTTTTTAAATAGATTGAAATGTTCTGATGAATGAATTAAACTGTAAAAAACGCACCCAAATGCGAGAGTTGGAATAAATTTAAAATATTTCAATGATTAAACACAGGAATCGAGGCGGATTTCAGATATTTTTTCTAGTGATAATAGAAAGGAAATTAATTAATATTAATTAGTGCTCTCTTTCCCTTCACTTCTCTTCATTATTTCGTAACTATACAAACAAAAGCAATGCGAGAAACCGAACACTGAAAAGGAAATTCAAAATTTCGGAATATGTATTGTCAAAAACATTCTACAAAACAAAGAAGGAGTAATTGGAGTATATCTTATGGATAAACCTGATTACTTAAAACATTACACGAAGAATAATCCACGAGTAGAAAATAATTAACGTGTACTTTCATCGTATCAATTTTAGAGGATCGTAATCCAAATGTATTTATAGAAATGTTAAAATACACTGTTCGCATCGTCTCTTTTAGAAAATAATATTGATTACACTGGCATAGCTAGTTCTGTGGTCCCTGTATCGAAATTCCTTCGGGCCCCGTTTTAGGTATGAAAACTCTGTTTGTGAGACTGTAGTTATACATATTGGAACCCCTGTAGCTCGGGGGCCCCACATCATTGATACGGTGGTAGCTACGCCCCTGATTGATCCCCAGAAGAGTTTTTCTCTCTTTTAATTGGGGCTGCATTTTGGCCAATGACATAACGAAGAATACTAGCCCCACTCAAAAGTCAGGTTTGGGGCCCCAAGCCCAAATACGTACTTGTCGTCAGTCAAGCTTTGGGCCCCTAGAACACCTTGCCCCCCGCAATGCGGAAGTTGCGGGGGTGTGCACTACGTCACTGATTTTGGCACAAAAGCCTTAGCAGATACTACAGGTGCTCTTAGAGTGAAAACCCATTCGGTGGTGGCACTCTCTACTGGCGATCTAGTCTACCATATCTAAAAGGATAAAATTAAAAACTTCCGGCTTTATTATAGAATAAAAGAATTCGAATAGGAATTTCATTAAACATAATGTATTGATATGTAATATTTGTAAAATTGTATGCAACTTTCTCGTTTGCAGGGACTTTGTCTGCTTCTTGCCTTCGATCTCTGCTTCAAAATACGAGACAATAATTTTTCCCTTGCACAAAAATAATCAGTCCTCACGATAATTAGATATAAATGCATAGCTCTCCCTCCAATAAAAACTTTTTATTCTGTAACTAGTCATATACCTGGTACTTATTGCTGGGGCTCAGTCTAATGAAATGGAAAAGAGAAAGCGCATCTTTTTCTAATATGTTTCATTTCATAATGCATGTGGGTATGTGTTATTTTATGTTGTTCTATTGTATGCGCAGATATAAAGATTGTCTGGTTTGCCTATTTTAAAACATACAACATAAAATTACCTACGTGAGAAGCAATACGTTTCTAGATCTAAACTGCACTATTCTAAAGATTGACCCAGGGTTTGATTGATGGTGATTGCAAATGCCAACCGAATTGAGAAATGCAGTCTTTTTAATTGAAATGCCATATCCGTCGGAATCACAGGAATGCGAGGAACGAGGACCACTTTGCGTTTGAAGGGTTTTGTCGAAGCGTTCTTTACATGCGTTGCTCATTATTCATTTACCGCAAGACGCGCCGTTGCATAGCTTTGGCATATTTCGCAACATGTTAATTGGCACGCGACTTTTCGATGCTGTGGAATACTTCCCATCTATTCGTGGAATACATCTATTCCACCAATAAGTGAACCATTTGTAGTGGTATCCTGTATGCATATCCGAATATTAAAATCAAAATACATTAGAGTGCATTAGAGACTTTTACCGTCATTAGAACAAAGTGCTTAGAACTTTATACTCTATAAAATACCAACAACATAAACAATTATTTATAAAAATGTATTGATGCGAGGCCATTAAATTATATTTTTAATCTAAATAAACCCAAGTTCAAATTTACTTAGTCGCATCATGGCATATGTTAACTTAACAAAATTCAAGTAGATTAGTTACTCAATGATTAGATGATCATTGATTTACGTTTTAATTATATTTATAAATGCACAGCTAAAATTTTAGATTTACAATAAAAGAAAACAATAAGAAAAAAACTTAGCTTTTAGAGGGACCGAGAGGAGCCTGGTTGACCTGTGTCAATGGGGTTAGTAATCGACTTTTTACACCTCTACATGGTGATTGGGGTGAAATTTGATGAAAAGAATCTCTAAATTGGCGCGCGTCTCTTTAAATAGGGTGAACCGAATCTGCAAATGCTTGGGCATAACTCACCACTGTCTTCCAAGCTGAGTCTCTGATTTGATATTTCTAATCGCGCAGAGTTACATTTTATAAAATTTATCAGATTTTTAACCCCTATATACAAGGGACCCAAAATCTTTGACAGACCCCTTCCGAAAGAATGTAATGAGATCTGGTCAAGGGAGCACATATAGATATCACCAAAAAAAGAGACCGTCCAGCCTCTCATCAGTATGTATTAACTCCATTAAATATACATATTTTTCATATTCAACGCCTGCGAATGGGTGTTCTAACGTCTGAAGAAAAGAAGATGCATGCACCTGTTTCGATGAGGCGTGGTGTGGAAATTGAGTGAAAGTGACGTCTTCGTTGTCAGTACGTAGTTGAAAGAGATACTCCATTTTACAAAAAAAAAAAAAAAAAAAAAAAAAAAAAAAAAACAGAAGCCCTACGACAATAAACTCAAATTTTAACTACCATAAAATCCGCCATATAATGTTCCAATCTTATTTTATCAATTAGTGAAAAAATATATGTTTTTAATACGAGTATTAATGCTAATTGTAAATGTTATATAATGCACTGTTAGTCACACAAAATGCACCAAGAATGACCAGAAATATTGCAGCGAAATTTATTTGGGAGATAACATGTTCTACAAAGATCAAAAGGATTAAATTGCAGCCTCTTGTGACTAGAGGACAACCACAAAATTAGTAGCTGGGGTGCAGCCGCCGTTGTTGTATATAAACTCTGTCACACGACTCGGCATAGAACTCCACTGTATAGATAAATAATGACAACATAGATGTATGTATGCGTATCCTGTAGCAGTCCCTTGGTAGCTTCCATATATTGCCAAAGATGATCTGGTGTAAAAAGAGGGTGGTAATCCCGGGCCACGCTATCTGTTGTGCCATTATGGACTACACATTTTTACTGGCAATAGATTGGGAGAATAAAGCAGGCCAAGAAAGCAATTCAATCTGATGGCAAAGAAGAACTTTTGAGCATTAGGTGCTACATGTAGTTTGCATTGCTCTGCTGGAATATGGCTACGGAAAGTGCTACATTTATGGGAGGATCATGAGCTTTAATACCTCATAGATGCAGCGCTGGCTGTTCAGTGAACCGGCATTTCGAACTAGAGGGGTGCGGCACAGTGAAATCCAAGACCACCCCAAACCATGTTACTGGGGGCAGGACCAGTGTGGCGATGTATAACGCAGCAGTTCAGCAGCCTTTCACTACGGTGTCTCCAAACTCGAATCCGAACATCGTGATGTTGCAGGCAGAAGCGGAATTCATTAGCATACACAAAGTCGTTCAATTCCATTGTCCATGTCCGCCATTCATTGCACCATTGACGGCGCAAACGCTTGCAGTTTCCAGTCAAGGGTAAACGAAGCAATAGACGCCTAGTGGACATTCCACTCTGCTGCAATCGGCACCCTAATGGTACGAACGGTCCCCATATGATGTGTGAAAGATTGAATCTGTTGTGCTATGGTTCCAAGATGTGGCCGTGCGATCCATCACTGAAATGCGCACAATCCGCCAGTCATCACGGACAGTGGTGTAACGATGTGGTGCGTTCAGCCCCGTCGGTCCATCGTTTCTTCCAACATTCAGCGATGAAAGAGCCGCATCACAGTTGTTGGTTTCGTTCAACACGTTGAACGATTTCTCTGAAGTATAATCCACAAACCTATAGGCTACTATTCTTAATCGGTCGAATTTAGAAACTTCGTCAAAAGACTCAATGTCTTTTCATGTCGATGTGCGTACTGTCGATGTAAGGTGGAAACAGCTTACTCCCCTGAAAAACCGCACGAAAATGCAATTTGAAATCGCCAATCTGTTCTCCCCCTTACATAGCGCTTGCGGAGGTGCAACGGTTGCCCGTGATGTGCGTCTGTGTTATGGATGCTAATGATTTGTACTCTCATCACCGCCAACACATGATAAATTTCAAATGGTTTACATACTTCCTTCAAGGTGTTTTATTTTTGTGGACTGCAGTTAAATGTAAGAGTCTATGTGTGAAAATGTTAAATATATAAATTTTATGTATGTAAATAATTAAAGTTTCTGAAACTGTGGGGCGCGCTCCCGTTGGAGGACATGAGAACTCTACAAGGGGGCACGAGCATATTGAAAACTCGAATAGAAAATATAATTTTTAAAAATTATCAATTTACTGAAAGTAAACACAAAATGCATACTGATATAGTAAAAATAGAATACACATTTATACTGAAATATTACCTCCTTATAAATGTATCAGTGCAACCCAACCTATTTTTATAATTAATTTAACAATACCAAGTTAAGAAACAACAAGTTTAATAATTACCAGTGGCCCCATGGGCTTGTTATATATAAAATTATATGCAAAAATTGACACTTATATTAATAATTTGTACGGTTTAGAATGAATCCCTTAACTGCCGATTAAAAGTTACGCGATTCACTTCTCAATGGCAAATCGCTTCTTTTCCCACGTAGTCGCGCGTGGGATGCAGCGTGGGAGGGGAGAATAAAGAAGCAAATAATCTGAAATAAGTAAATCCGGGTTGCAAGCTTTAGTTAAGGTCCTTATTATATTCCAAAAGCCTTTCGAAATAATTCATGGGATAGCTAGCAGTGCATAGAAAAATCGTACATCGGAACGAGACGTATACATGCGTCCAGAAAAATTAACGCTTTGAAGGAGAGGATACTTCTTTATATACGCAGGTGGCAAGAGGTTAAATCGTATTGTAGTTTTAGCATCAAAAGTATAGTACATATTATTGAATTTAATACATTGTTATTGTACACCTCGTGTGCAAAAAAATAAGGACGAGACGGGTTTTTTCAATATAACTTTTGTACAAAAGCTTTCCAAATCAACACATTTAATACCGTAAGATCCCCAATACGTAAGCGACATGTAATATGTAAGCAACACTTACAAAAAGAGAAATCAGAGGGATAAAAAAGAAGCTTGATTGAAAAAAAGTAGCATGGAGCGCAATGCGACCGAAGGCCGAAACACATCCCGTGATGGGTGTCCAGCAAGAAACATCCGGTCTTAGTAGGATATGATTTCCCTGACTGCTAGGTAGGTTTCACAGCGTCTGCCCATGCTGAGAATGAGGGTGTCAATGAGTTGTTGATGCATTGCTGCCCATTCGTCTTGCAGCGCCAATCAAAGCTCCCGAATCGTTACTGGTGGTAAGGTACGAGCTGCCAAGCGTCTGTCTAGAAAATCCCATATATGCTCGATGGGATTGAGATCCGGAGATCGTGCCGGCAATCCATACGTTCAATATCCTCACTCTCTAAGAGCTGTTCGGCAGCTACTGTGCGATGACATGGTGCATTGTCGTCCATGAAAAGGAAACTGCAGACCCATAGCGCCTCTAAAAGACACATATGGAAGAAGAATCTCGTTACAATAACGGGTCCCGTTGACTGAACCTGCGTCGAAGATGTGAAGGTCTGTACGACTACCAAGCATGATGCCTCCCCAAACGAGAACACCGCGACCCTCCATACCTGTCCCTTTCAATGATGTTCGAGGGATGATTGCGGCTTCCCCGCTCTCTCCAGATGAGTATGCGGTAAGAGAATCGCTACTCAAACTGAATCTGCTCTCATCTGTAAAGAGTACTTGTCCCCATTCATTGTCTCTCCAATTCCGGTGTTCCCGGCACCACAGAGAACGCCTTCTCTGATGGGCCGGCGTTAAAGGTGTACACACCGTACAGGGCGTCGTGCAAACAGACCACCACCGTGCAGTCTTCTGGCTACGGAAAACGCGATATCAATCGTCCAGTCGCCTGTGTTGTGTGTCTAGCGATTTCTCCGCTGTCTGCCGCCTGTTTCTTCTGGCCTGCAAGACAATGTACTGGTCATCTGCGGGTGTGATTCCTCGTGGACGACCACTACTGAACCCCGGATAGCTGTTCCTGTAGTTTGAAATTGTCTCCAAAGTCATGAAACGATGCTGTGAGCAATTCCGAACTCTGCAGCCACACTTGTCACACTGCGGCCTTCCTCAACTTCCCAATGATTCGACTTCGGGTAAAAGCATCCGATCGTCCAACAGATTGATTATTCGCCATTTCTCGCCGGGGCAGCAACTCGGTGTGATTTTAACTGCTATACGGCGTGCAATCTCTTTGCCAGAAATACTGATCTTTTCGACAACATGCTTTATACTACTCAGACACTCCCCATTACGTCTACCTGCATATCTGCGCATGTGCTACCGTACATCACCTTACGTAATCTCCTGGTTGGTCTTTCTGTCCGCTCTGCTCTTCGTTCAGCTGATATGCTAATTTTTCGACTTCGTCCTTAATTTTTGCACACCAGTGTATGTTTTGCAGCTCATGAAAATATGATTACAAATTGGGTTTATACTGAAACTTTGACAATTTTTGTAAATAATAAATGTACTTTTTAGCTCAAGATTTTAGAAAAATACAAAATAATAATAATGAGCCAATAAACAAAGTCCATGGCAAAACAAGCGCAACAATTTAGCTGTGCATTTCATACCTCTTGTTTATGTTTACAAGGGATATTTTTATGTTCAATATTTTGCATTTATCTAGATTTTTTAAAAAATAAAAAAATCTTTACAAAAATATAATTTTTTAAAAACTAGTTTTCATATACAATCTTACATAATCAAAAGCCCAGCTCTAAAATCTGTTTTTGAGCCTACTTTTTAAAACAACTACGCTATACCAAATGTTAATTTGAGCGTACTTTTTTCCTCATCAACTGTTAAAAAAAACAACTTCAAATTTTGTTTTATCATCTGTTTCAAGCAAAAGCTCTGTTTTTTAATACTGAAGTGGATGAATTTAAAATTTATTGTTTATTTTTTGTGTAATTATATGGTTGAAGTACCACTAATAATTTTTTTTAAAAACTGTCATTTTGTTCCACGAGAGAACTGAATTCCCAGCAAATATCTGAAAGATACCTAAATATCTAGGAAATATCTAAAAGATCGCCCTTCAGTATATATAGTTACATATCAGTAACTTGCAGTAAAAATTTCTTTGCATTCATAAAGTAGATTCTGAAAAAAAAGGTACACGCAGTTTGAAAAACATCATTCTGAGAAAATTGCATCTTTAAAATGAAATTTTAAAAAGGTGACAAAAATTAAAATGCATGATGACATAAATTTGAACAATTTATTAAACATTTCTTTTCACATATATGTATTTTTTTATGTTCCCCCTCCCACCCCATCTGTTATCATAATTGTTTTGATTCGTAAGATCCTAGTTTGGTTGTTAAATACAACAGTGCCTCAGTTATCTAAATATCGACTAACATTATTTGAGCATATATTAATGGTAAAACGATACTTTTAAAAATAAATTACTGACACTAAATCTTTATCCCATTCCATAATCTAATCCCAGTTATTGCCTAGAAAACACATATGACCACATAATACAAAAAGGTTACAGTTTCAGTTTCACAACCGACAGATTCAAGGAAATATTTTAAGGTATATTTGTTAATACAGATTTTTATTCGTTTATTTTCGAAGCATTCCTTTCTTTTTTTTGCAAAATTCTAAAATACAACGAATTCATATTTACTTAAAAGCGTGTGTTTATTGCAGTTTTTATTTGTATATAACAAAATACCGCTCAAATACAGTCGAGATAATTTTATTTCAAATATAAATTGCATTTTCAAAGCAGTTTTTCTTAAGATATTTTAGCACATTAAAAACTTTTAACTTTTTTTTTTAAAGCTGATTTCTTTAAAGAGGTTAAGCATCCCCAAAAAGGAAATACTTTAAGACATTAAACGTAGTTTTGGTTCATGTTTTACTTCCTTTCCAATTCCTTTATTCCAGTTAACCTAGAAAAGACGAAAATTAGTTTGAAACATATTTTCTGAAACCACAATTTTGATCACGATGCAGTTAATAACGTAACACAGAAAATTGATTAATTATTTAAGTTTAAGGAACTACTTTCAAACATTATTTAAAATCTTTAATGATTAAATGAATTATTCATAATTAATGAAAAATCTGATATAAAATAGAGCTGTCACATATTTACTATTCATCCGCAGAAATTTTATTTTATTTTTACTATTATTTCTAATACATAAAGCGTTCCAAAGTTGAAAAGAATTTCAACTACCTTTAGTTTCAATATCGTAAGTATACCAGTATTATACCATAATGTTTTTGGTTTATAATGACGTCACTCTAAAAGATGCATAGAGCTATTACGTCATGTAATTTTTTTGACACGCGAGAAAATAAAAAGCACAGTTGTCTAAAAATCACGAAACCAAGAAATTGAGATGGACAACATCTTCAGTTTCCCAGTAAAAAACTTAGAATCTTATCAAAAACTTATTTTCTTAGTAATGTAAATTAAGACAGTAACAATATAATAATTTCTTTACATCATGCGTTGGTAGTGTAATTCAATAAAACTTGTGTGCAAATAAAAGATTTTTCAAAATATTATTATAATAAATTACTTGGATAGCTGTTTTTAAATTACTTTAAAATTTTAAAAGATTTTGCTTATATCATAGTAAAAGGCAGAAAAATAATATTTTAATTAATTGTGTGTGTTTTCGAATAAGAAAAATACTTCTTCTAATAACGACAAATACTTTGTAAAATAATATTGTCTGCATTTATATCTATTCTCTTTTTTTCACTCAGTGACTGCCAACATAATTTTTAACAAACTTTCTCAATTATCTAAAATATTTGGTCCATAGAAAAATTAACTATTAATATCTACTATTAAATGAATGTAAATGTTAAAACTAATTTAGAATTTTTGTTGTGAATTTCATGATTTAAAAACAAAACAAGCAAGTTTTTTAAAATTTTTTAAATAATGGAATAAAATTTATTCTGTTATATCTTCAAGATTTAAATCAATAACATCCCTCAATCTCCAAATCTGGATTTACCTCAACTGAGCTTTCACTCAATTTCAGTAAATTTAAATAACATGTATAGTGTGTTTTTATTATTTAACTGAAGTCTGATTAAAGCCTTACTGCATACTATGGGATATTTAACACGCTTATTATAAATAATGCAATTATAATTATTACTATTTTATATTACTTTTTTAATGACTTGCTTTTTTAATAATTATTTCCTTCGTTAGCTTAATAAAATTAACATGGTGTATAGTAAAAAAGAAAAGTGTTTCCTTTTGCTAGGTAAACAGTAAAATATAAGGTGGTGCCATTTTAGAAAAAAGGGATCTACTTATGTACCTTATAAAAAATAAAGCATGAAAACTGATACTTTAAGCTTTGGGGCATGTTTCTTCAGCCCAAAGTAAATTTTAAGAGATTAAGTATTTTTAATACAAATTGTCCTTAAGGTCAAAGTTGATTTTCTTAAGTATTAGCAAAATGTTCTCTCAAAAGCTTGCAAGGGAGTCCTTTTATGTCCATCAAGGGCCATTCTGATTTCCTTGTCCAGTTTTTTGCGTTCTGAGGGACCCCTGGTTATTCTTATTTGGGTTATCCTTCTGGTTCGGTTGGTTTTTGTTTCCTATTGATTGTTGGCGGGAACCGCCACACACTACCGACATCAATGCCAGGACGCAGGAGGAAAAAGCTAACACTCTAATCTCATGGTTGAAAGCAGTCAATTATAAATATAACACAAACAGTGGTGAACCGTATAAAAGGATCCCTCTTTCTGGTATTTCTACTAAAATGATTTCCAAAGTATGCATCTATAAAAAAGTGAAATGTTTACTATTGTATTTACTTAGGTAATCTTTATTTTGTCATCTTGATGCTTCATCGCAAATTTGAAAACAGAAAATGTAACATCAGTTTTCAGTATGTAAAGCTTCTCTTTCCTTCTTCAAATAGACATCTTTGTACAAATATATTTCTATAAATCTTAAGATTAATTTCTTGGGACGAGACACATACAATTGAAAGTTTAATATTTACCCAGAGTTCCCCTCTCATATATTAAAATGAAACACTTCTTAAAGAAGGGAGAAGATTGATTATTTTTATATGATTAAAAATCCAAAAGGAAAGGAGTTTATATTAAATCATGTGCCTTTGGGATATTTTCAGGTATTTTTTATTGAAGCTGCCACAACTATTTCTCTCCGATAAATATAGTAAATAATCAATTCAGATTTTAAAATATTTCAAATGTTTGTGCGCTTTCTGTTCATGAAAATTTTAAACATAATTACCTAATCACATAGTAACTATTAAATACACATATATTTATAAAAGAAATGTGTAATTGCTTGAAAACATGGTAGAAAATTTATTCAGATAAAATTGGGAATTCCAGAAATACAATACAGGCAACTTACCTCTAACGAAAGATTGAAGGCGATAACAAGATCCAATCCCGAGAGAAACTAAAAGTTTTCTGTGAGAAAGTATTAAATTCTAGAGTATTTATATTTTGCACATTCTACGCCAATAATCGCAATTTGTGAGAGATGAAAACAATTTTTAATTAATTTCCTGATTCGTAGAGAATAATTAAAATTAATCACAACAATATTTCAACATAACTGAATTTTATTGTTCATTGTTTAATGTAAATCTTGGAAATGTTAGGGATTCATCTTCCATTTAATGACTTCTAATTCATTGTTCCTTTATCCCAGTATGAAGATGATTTATTTGTTTCACTAAAACTAATTATGATTGAGATGAAATAATTGCTAATGTGTTTTTATGATATTTAACTGTGTATTTATTTTTGATTAGGAAGTATTCCTTTCACGATAAAAAATATAAAATGGCCAGTTTGTCATTGGGAACGAATGTTTTCTTTAAAAACATCCTCTAACACGCAAGTTGATTTCGAAAGAATTCTTGCATATTCTGAAAAAATGGGAAATTTAAAATTAAATGGATAGTATGTTAAAGTTTTGGAAATTTTTTAATCTTTGGGGAGTTTTATTTTTTTTCTGTTTGTAAAATAAATATTATTGTAAGCAAAACATTTTGAAACTGCCTCAACTATAAATTTATGATTTATGTGAGAATTTTATTAATTTTTCCAATATTAAATGGTAAAAAATATTTATTTTTCTGAAATCTCGTTGAAATCAACTGTTCTTTAATTGCATTTGTCAAACATGCTTTGAAATCCTTCATTTGATTGTGACTCTTGCGTATGACCGTTTTCCTCTTATGTAAATAAAATTTCTGTCATATATATATATATATATATATAATCCAATATAAATTTTTTTAATATCTAATCATATACATATACATATACATACACACACATATATATATAAATTTATACATATATATACATATACACAAAATATATAAACAAAATATATATATATATATATATATATATATATATAAATTTATAATCGCTAATAAAATACTTTCTATATATATATATATGTCTTGTTCAAATTTATAATCGCTAATAAAATACTTTCTATTCATCCATTCAAGTTCACATACATTTTTTAAACTTGTAGTGATGACACTTGATGCTAATACAGTTTTTTCAAATGTTAATTCATTAGTTAGAATTAAAAATGAATAAATACTAACAAAACAAAAAATAATAGTCCAACAGCATATATAGAAAGCAAAATTGTTCGTTGTGTCCCTGTACAGCAATGGATAGCGCGTTGGACTTGTAATCCGAAGGTTACTCTAAATAGCCGTCGAGCCGCAAGTCTTTCTCGTTTGGTTGATGGAAGGGGAAGAGAGGTGGAGGCCTCTGACCACCCCCAGAGTGTTCTCCATTTAAATTGGGGTGGTCAAATCGCACTGTCACCTGCATGGTGCTCAAAGCTACGGCTAATGACAGGCGTCACTAGTCCTTTGCCACGAAGAATTTCGTGGGCCTAGATCTGGCCTTTTCCGATCAGGTGGCATTAGTAACAACAACAGCATAACCTAACGTTGCACAAAAATGCTAAGTATTTTATATCATTTTAAAGGCAATTTAATACTGAATTCAATACAAAAAACAAATTTCAAATATTTGCAACACAAAGTTTATGCTGTAGTAATTGTCCATATACATCAGATACTGATGATAGCAGTGAGTTATGAGAGCTTAGTGAGGTTTTTGTTTATTCCTTATTACAGCTTCACATCGATGTTTCATTGAGCTGAAAATAGTTTTAAGATCGTTTTTCGTTAAAAACATTATGAAAGGAAACAGTTATATCCTCAATTAGTTCATTTTTATTTCATTCGAACAGGAGTTTTCAAACGGTGCCGCGAGTTTTCGGATAGGGATTGAGGTCATGTCTGTTTTCTGTCTAGGATAACAATGATATTTAGTCAAAAAGCAATGACGTCAAATACAATAGTAGATTGGACACATGTATGACGAGAAAGTGATATTTCCTATGTTAAAAAATTACATAATAGGTGGATAGTTCAGTGACTGCATTTGGAGACTGAAAGTTTTGTTTAAGATGTCAGAAGACAAATTTAATAAAAAAAAGCAGGAAAAAACCGAAAAAGGTGCATTAGATCTGTTAATGACAAAATAAAATATTGTATCTTCAATATAGAAAAATGTCATCAACGGCTGTCAGAAGGGACTTGAAGGATGCTGGTGTTTCTGTCAATTCAAAGACAATCAGGAGTAGATTAGCAGATGTAAGACTACAAGGTAGAGTTTGACGATAAAAGCCGTATCTCAACTTACAGCAACATTAAAAGGGACTACAGTGGGTCATGGAACACATTAATCGAACAAATGATTATTCGTCACAAGTTATATATAGGTACGAAACTAAAATATCGTTATCCGGTAGTGATAGCCTAAAATATGTAAGACACAGAATAGCAGAACTGCTGCTTCCCGACTGCATCCAGGCAACTGTGAAGTACCCACATAGTTTTATCCTTTAGTCATGGATATCAGCAGATAGTATAGGTCACTTTCGTATCATCTAAGGGTGTCATGAAATACATTGACACCATTCTAGAACCCAGATTTCTGCCTTCCACCAGGGATCTATTTACCAACAATGCTTCACTTATTTTTCAGCAATATTCTGCTCCTTACCACACAGTAAAGTAATTGAAAGACTGGTACCGTTCTGAGAGCATTGCGTTGTTGTCCTGGCCAGGAAACTCTCATTGTCTCAATCCTATCGAAAACTTGTGGCACCGTTTGAAAACTCTTATCTTAATGAGGTACCCATGAAAAAAAGGAACTAAATAAGGATATAATTGTTTCCTGTCATCATGTATTAACGAAGGAAGAGCTTAAAACAATTTTCAGGTCAATGAAACATCGATGTGAAGCTATAATAAAGAATAAACACAACCTCACTAAGTTCTGATAACTCACTGCTATCATCCGTATCTGATGTACATTGACAGTTACTACAGAATAACCTTTTTTGCGTTGCAAATAATTGACTTTTGTTTTTTGTATTGAATTCAGTATTTAATTTTCTTTAAAATGTGTGTGATATAAAATACTTAGCATTTTGTGCAACGTAAAATTTTCAATAAGCATACAAACTTAAAAAAACCTAACAATTTAAAAAAAAGTGCCCACAATTTTGACCACCACTGTAGAAAGGAAAACGGAATATTTCAAGGAAAATCGTTTCTATTTTGCCACTTAATATTGCGTTTCTGTCATATGTATATACATATTTATATTTTTTTTAATAAAAAGTAACTAAAATAAAAATTTTCCTTGTTGATCTAAGTAGGAATTGAATACACGTTTTTTGTTACTTATTTCTTATTTTTTCCCCATATTAATCTACAATTTGAGTGTGATGTTAAAACATTTGAGTGTGACAAAAGGCCTGACCGATGTGGATTTGTTTTTTGAAAGACCAAATTTTCAAATTGGTAATTAGACTATTCAACTAAGACTTTTTTCTGGAAAAATGAGGTTTTGGTTTGCTTTGCAATTACTTTTCCTTCACTTTTGAAGAGAATAGTTTGTTAGTACGTAAAAAATAAACTCAGGTAATCTCATTTACGTACATTTGATGATTTCGTGCATATTTCATATTGTACTCAAAGAAATAAGGTTTTTCCATCGATACATTCCTTTCATGAGTTTACAATAAATTAATTCAGTATTCGGATTTTCTTAAAGTTTTCAGCTAATTTCCTCTTTAATTTATTTATTTGGGAGAGTGATTTCCCCGAGGGCTAAAAGCAACTAGTATGACCTCCGAGATAAACAGGAAGCAATGCAAAAAAGGTGAAAATGCACAAACAAGAAAAATACATTTATAAAAAAACCTCTCTAAAAAAAAAAAAAAAAGGCAGGGAGATAAAAAGGTTATATCAGTCCGAGTGTGAAATAAGGAAACAGAAAACGTAACTCATTATGAATGGTATTTTCCTTAGAGATATCAAGTTTGTAGATTTTATGCTAAGTCCATTCTAAATAACAAAACAGTTCTTCCAGAGTCGATACAATTTATTAACGAAGACAGTCCTTAAAATACATGATAAACAGTAATAACATTCTTACAAAAAGTTCCAGAAGGCTGCCAAACCTTTTTATGGTGCACCGCACAATAACCCAATAACCTGTGTCTAAAAATATAAGTACACAAGCTGGTATTCCCCAGTTCTTTGCACGGGTAAATTGAAAAATTAAACAATACAGAGTTTACGGATAAAGAAGTTTATGATGAGTTAATTTTACGTAAATTAAACAAAAAAAAGCTTTTTTGCATATCTCAGCCGAATAAAAAAATATATATTTGTTAAATTTTTAAGTCTGTAGATCTAATAGCTGATAAAAGGGATTTTTTTTATAGCTCCACTTAACTCTCTTGTCGGTCGATTTTTGAACACACCTTCCTAAACTGATCTCTGCTCAGCAAAAGTAACACATTGTTACAAATTTTGTATAATGAACGCTTAAAATAGTGTAAATAATTTATATCTGGAAGTGTAATACATCAATATATTACTTTCTGTTGAATTTCTTTTATGTTAAAAATCTTGCCACCGCCTCTCCCTTCGAAATCTTGTTTTATTATGAAATGGATAACATAGTGATTACAAACTGATCAAAAGAATATATTAAAAGCAGAGCTTGCACTGAGGCATGGCGTAGACAAAAACAAAAGGGAAAAATTTTGCTTCACACAAAAAAAGATAGATATATGCTATCATGGGATTTTGCAGACGGCAGAATTTTTTCCTTCTTTCTTGACAATTATCGTTATATTTTGAAAACTTCACACAATATCTTTATAAATTATAGCCTATGTGTTATTCTGATGTATAAGCTATATTATTGCAAAGTTTCATTAAAAATCGATTCAGTTATTTTCCCGTGTAAGAGTAATAAACGTTCATACAAACTTTCGTGTCTATAATATTAATAAGGATAACTATAAAAATTATCCGTGAAAGCTTAATCTCTCGGTCGTAGGGTGGGCACACAGAAGTGAATACTTCAACAGATGAAGAACTTTACTCAGTTTTAAGATGCAAATTCTATATTTATAGTCTGAGGGACTACCATTCACTGCTTTTTAGAACAAACTGCTTACGCCACGTTTCGATGACATAGACCTTCAGAAGTTTTTGAGCACAATGCGTATGGTTGTCGCAGAAAAAAATAATGGAATTATAAATTTGATCAAATCCCTAAGGGATATAATCAATTCACAGAAGATGGTGAAATAAAGTTTCTGATTTTGCTTTTGTGATATAACTCAAACTCAGTGGCGCAACACCCCATGAGGGCCAGGACCTACTGTGCACATCCCAGTATACGTGACCACCCATCATAATACACGTGACCATTGGGAGCGGAGGTGCTAGAGCAGATGTCCCGAGCAGGTGGTCAGACTGAAGTGAGACCCCCAGCGTTTTTTAACCCCTGAGTAGCTTGGTACTCATTTACCGACCCACTGGAGTTGGGATGAAATGCTGAGTTGACCTTACTCAGCTCAAGAATAGAACCCGGACCTATGGTGTGAAAGTGCGACGCGCTACCACTCGACAACTGGGCCTTTTTTGTGATATAAACAACCAAGTGATTTTGTACTCCTTCATAGATGTGTCCCATTAAGGATGAAGAAAACCTGACGGGTGTGGGATGCTAAAAACGAAAAAGTCTTGCATAAAAAACACACACTTTACATCTATATAAAAATTTTCATTTGACAATAATCTTCTATCAATCAAGTATTGGTATCGTAGCTTTAAAATATGCAATTCTATACCTAAAATAAGTTTCGTCTGCTAAAATTATTACCAAGTCCGACATTTACAAAATCTTCTACTGCATATTTTTAGACAGGTTCTGAAATGCATTTCTTGACACTAGTAAGTGGAAAATTAACATTGTTACAAGCAGTTACATCGAAAATAATATACATCAAATATATAAGCAATATCATTATAATACAACCAATTTGACGAGTTACAGATGACAGACGCATGTACATACACATAAACAAGTAATATAAAAAAAAATAAGTTATTTCCTACTTAGATAAACAAAGACAATTTTTATTTTGGTTACTTTTTATTAAATAGTTATAATTAATATAAATGTGTAAATACATATTAAAAAGAATCACAATAAGGAAGTGACAAAATAAAGCGATTTTCATCGCAATGTTCCTTTTCCTTTTTTATATATGGTGTCTATTTTATTTGCTTGTTACTGTTCATTAATTAATTAAATTTAATTATTTTAATAAAATAGTACAGAAAAGAAAATAGAAAGAAATTCCATTATCAGAAATTAGGCCATCCCAGATGGGATTCGAACCACGACTTTAGGATTAGAAATCCAACGCTCTATCCATTGCGCTATAGGGACACAACAAATGATAGTCCTTATATATATGCTGTTTGACTATTATTTTTGTTACTATTTATTCATTTTTAATTTAATTAATGAATTAATAATTGAAAAACTGCATTAACATCAAGTGTCATCCACAGCAAGTTTAAAAAATGTATTAGAACTTGAATGAATGAATTGAAAGTATTTATTAACGATTGAAAAATCGAACAACATATATATATCTTGCTCAAATTTTCAATCGTTTAATATATATATATATATATATATATATATATATAAAGGAAGAGTGTGAACTAATATTAGGAATTGAAAAAATTACAAATAACTAATATATTTTCTCAAACATCAAAAAGAATTATCAAACAGTGCAGGTCATTCGCAGAAGACAATTCTAAATAAAAAAATTGATGTTTCCCAAAGTATGAGAAAGTTAAATTTACTCAAAAAGCTCTTTTCATAACATTTGAAAAAGCATTGTCTCGACAATTATAATTTACATTATAAAACTACGTACTTAACTCATTAGCGTAAAAATTGTATGTCTGCCTGTCATAAGAAAATGAAGGGAAAAAAATCTCGGGACACAAGCATTTTATCTGCAGCTCTATTGTTGCTATTGTGAAACTAGAAAAAGAAAAAAAAACAGTGTAACATAGATCGGGGTACGAGGAGTTAATGCAATCACTCGCAAAGAACAAGACAGTTTTTTCAAGAGCGATGGAAATTTGTTGTCGAAAAAAGAAAACAATCTTTAAAGTACAGGATGCATTACTTAGAAGGCCTTCATATCTTTACGGATCTCAGACACAACTACGTAATAGTGTCTAAAATACAATTGTGTTTAAAGATCCCTCGCAAGCACTCGCTAGTCCTATTCACTGCTCTACTCTTCAAGGTGAAATCAACACCAACTAATCGCTAGTCAAAACCATGCTGTCTCTGCAACGGTCAAAACAAGATTAACTGAATTTCGGTGAGCAACTGCCTATTCATAGCCCTTATGGGTCCTTTTAGAAAGATCCGCTTGCATCATTTATCGCGATATTCGTAGATTTCTCCTGTAATTTCTAGAAGAATCCATAGGGTCACGAATGTGCCAAAATGGTCGCCAAAATAATCACCAAATTTACCAAAAATGTCGTCAAAAATGATGCCAACTTAGCTCTATCACCAAAATTTCGTCAAATTTCCATTGAATTGCCATTATAATGTAAGGAATGGCGTTGCTTGCATAAATTGCAATTTTAACATAAATTACATACAGCAGAAAGTATTGTTAACGTATTAAATATCCTGATATGAATTATTTACACTATTTTAAGTGTTCTTTACACAGAATTCGTAACAATAGTATCCTTTATGGAGATTTCCAACCACTACTTGCACGTCTCCAGCAAGGGGTACACTTACTTCCATGCTTTCTTATAAATGATGCACTCCCGTTTGGCCCGATAACATCATCCCTGAAGCGACGTTTTTCCCTAGATATGAGAACTGTCAGGAGCTATGAGACGACTTGGATTTGAGTTAGTGTTTGCTGGCAAATGATTAACACATAAAAATTTAACAACCTTTACTTAATCCCGTCCCAATATCTTAATTGAAAATATGCTATAGGAGACAAAAATAACCTACCAGATTCTATATAAAATTATTGTTTACTTAATTGAATCACAAAAATTGGAATTCTGTAAAATTCGCTTCCATTTATTTTTAAACCTTAGAATTCAAAGAAAATTGTCTTTCATTACTTTAAATATATATTTTATCGCGAAGACGGTATTTTCTTAAAAAGGTTGACACTAAAATTAAAATTTAAGCTTAAAAAAATTAAAAAAAAAATTGGGCTCTGTTAAAGTTACGAGGAATATTATACAGTTATATTAGATTGACTTCTGGAAACAAGATACCCTATGGCCAACAGAAATTTTCCATTAAGTAGCTTAAATTCTTTATTATAAAGAAAACTTATGATTAAGAAAGAAATAAGGGGATTATCAATAGAAATTTTAGAAAAATTCTGTAAACTATCTAACATAAAATGAATTAACTGGGCCGAGTAAAGGTGTGTATATGAATGAAAATCCTTTGTTTCAAATATAATATGAAATTCGTACGGAAAATTGAAACGTACGTAAGTCGAGATCAACCGTTTTATTTTCCTTGGTAAATAATCTACAATGTGCTAATAAACAATTTTATAACAAGTAGATATAGACGAAATTAAAATACCATATTACAGAAAAAACATTTCAAAACCGCCAGAAAAGTCTTAGATGAAAGCAATCTCGTTTTAGGGATGTTCAGCAATCCAGTTAGAAGGATAGGTCAGTCAAACACAAATCCACTTCAGTCGAACCTTTTTTGTCGTATTAAATTGTTTTAATCACTCGCCTAAACTTATCATTAAGGGAAGGAAAACATTAAATAAACAGTTAAAAGAGGATATGTTGCATACCCGTTTGAAATTTTATTTACATATAGGGAGAAAAGGGACCTACAAGTGGAGCACTATCAAACTAAAAGTTTTCGAAGCATTGTTTACATATGCAATTGCGCAACAGTTTATTTCGACGAAAGTTTCTGAAAATTAGTACATTTTTACTTATTTTTGTTATAGAAAAAATAAAACCTTCTCAAATAAATAATAAATTTATATTGCGTCTCAATATCTTCAATCAAATCTTCGATATTCTCAATAATATTTATCTACAATGAGGAAAAAGTCAAGCTTCTTCTATGGGTAAAAAAATTACAAAAAATTTAGTATGCTATCATTCAATTTTAAATTTTCCATTTTTTTGGTAAATGCAATCATTTTTCGAAATAAAACTATAGCGTAAAATGATGTTTTTAAAAAAGCAATCGTTAGCAAAGTTGAAACAGACCTTTTCCAATATTTCTTATTATAAAAGAAAATGCTTCTAAACAAATTAATAAGAGTTAAAAAAACAAAAACGTGAGCAATTAATTACATTTTAAACATGATTAGTTGTAATATGAAAAACATAATTATCTTCCTCCATACTGTAATAAGAAGACAATGCGAGGAAATCATTAGTTAGAAGACAAAGCCCTAAAATTTTCAAGATTTGTGAAACACTGAACAATAGAATTTAATCATGACGGAACAAAGAAGTGAAACCATTCAACTATTCTACGAATCATGAAATTAATTAAAATTTATCACAAAGATTACGTTACCGTTTGACGTAGAAGGCAAGTATAAATAATCCACACAACCAAGTTCTCACAAAATTTTAGATTCTCTCGTGATTGGATCTTGTTGACAGCGAAGCTTTTGTTAGAGGTAAGTTTCTTGTATAGTATTTCTGAAACTCCCAAGCATCTCTGTATAAATTCTTCTATAATGCTTTAAATAATTACACATTATTTTTTTAAATGCGTGTGTGTTTTAATAGTAATTACTAGGTAATTATGCGCTTGAACTTCCCCAGGAACAGAAAGCGGACGAACCATTTTGCAATCTTTGAATGGATTATTTGCAAGATTTATCGGATATAAATAGCTGTAACATTTCAATAAAAGCAATCTTAAAATATCAAAAAAGCATGATTTAATATTAACTCATTTCCTTTTGGATTATAATCGGATTAAAAATAATCAACCTTCTTCTTCTTTAAAAAGTGTTTCATTTTAATATGAAGGGAACTCTGGGTAAATATTAAACTTTAAATTGTATGTGTCTCTCGTTGTCCCAAGAAATTAATCTTAAGATATCGAGAGAAATATATCTGTACAAAATGTCTATTTATAGAAGCGAAAGAGAAGCTTTACATACCTAAAACTGATGTTACATTTCTGTTCTCCAAATTTGCATTGAAGCACCAGATGACAAAGTAAAAATTACAATAGTAAACATTCAATTTTATTACTGTACATGATGGATACCCTTTTGTCGAAATACCAGGAAAGGATCTCTACTTATATGGTTCTCCAGTGTTTGTATGTTATATTTTTATAATTTACTGCTTTCAGCCATGAGATTCGTGTTTGCTTTCCTCCTCGTCCTGGCATTGATGTCGGTAGTGTGTGAAGCGGTTCCCGCCAACAATAAGCCAGGAAACAAAAACCAACCGAACCAGAAGGATAACCCAAATAAGAATAACCAGGGTCCTCAGAACGCAAAAACTGGACAAGGGAATCAGAATGGCCCTTGATGGACATCAAGGGCATCATGACTCATTTTGGTAAGGCTTTTTTACGGAACATTTTTTAGTACTTTAAAAAATCGACTTTATAATTTTAAGAAGAATCTATCTTAAAGTATTAGTATTTAAATGCTTTATTTTTTCATAAGGTACATATGGAAAAGGTTTATATCATGGAAATATGGATCACTGTTCTAAAATGGCAGTATCGTATTTTTAGTTCACTTAACACATAACGAATAAAATGTCAGATAGTATAAACTGAAATTATTGCAATATCTCGCACATCATACAGGTTACCTCTGATAAGTTTAACTCAATCAAACTGAAGTAAAGTATTTCAGCAATAAGTGATCATCTGAGATTTAGTGACGACTTTGCATTAAAACTTGAAAGTGTAATGTACAAAACAATGATTCTTTTATTTGAAATATTTTCATTGTTAGCTCAGGGGACAACTAATGACTGTAGATGAAAATGATGATATTATACTCTTTATTCATCGTTCGCAGGCTTAGACTTACTTATTAATTGCAAGCATATTTATCAAAAATATAATTTTCCGACCTTTTAATGTAATTTTAAAAAATATTCAAACATTTATGTATAGAGAAAAAAATGTTCCCTATGTGTTTAAAATTTTCTTTTATTGTGCTATATAAAAGGTCTACTGTATTCAAGGGTCTGAAAAACACAGAACATTTTTAAAAAATTACTGAAAAGTCATAAAGAGCTTGTTTGTTTTAATTACATCATATTAAGAGAAATTCTGAATAAATTTTTAAATATAAAATTTAATTGTATGTATTAAATGTCTACTCTTTTTTGGAGATCAAATGTTTTCCATAGTAGAAAAAATTTAGTTTCAATAATTCGACAGATTCCCTCAAGGGACAAGACATCACTAAAGATGCAGACAATAGTGTCTTAATATGCATTTATCATTCAAATGAAAACCATAGTTGACATTTGCAAAAGAATTTATCAAAACATTGTACTTCTGTTCTTATAATTATGAATTAAAGGAAAGTTATTTAAAATTTTAAAAGTAATTTTAAAAAAAATCCACACAAACAATTATTGTAGGGAAAAAATTGTACTTTTTTAGAGTTGTACGTAATTACACTATATGTATAATGCTCCCGAAATTTTTTGTTTTTTTGCTGTTTTAATTTTACTTATAGTGAAAATAAATTGATTTCTAAATTTCTTTGCTGAGAAACTTTGCATTCTTCCATCTCAGCTTCTTTTCTCTATGATTTCTTGACAAATCCAGATTCAATTCTCACATAATTGGAAATTTCAATTACTGTGTGTGCATCCATCATCATTCGCTCCTGTGCATCTCTTTTAGAGGGACGTCAATATAAAAACAAAAAATGATTTATTTATAACTGTACTAAAAGTAAATGAGGTGCTTTTCAATCTCAGAGAAAACTGATGAAATAAAACATGTTTTAAATATTTTTATCCTTCATGACTGTTAAATAACTGAATTACGATCAAATTGTGCTTACAGAAAATATGTTTCACACTGATTTTTGTTCTTTTTCTAGGCTAACAGGAAAAGGATGTCTCTGTACGAATATTCTAAATATGCAGATGCGTTTCCGAAATTATTTCTAAATTCTGATGGCATTTCCGGAGATTTGTGATTTGAGATTTTTAATGTAAAGAAATGTCTGTATGAAAATTCCTTTATATAAATTTAACTTCTATTTGAAATAAAAGTATTTGTGTTTATACTTCAATTTGTTTCTTTTTGTAATTCACCAAATGTAGTAAGCACCCACTTTAAAGATAGGTCATTTGGTTGCGTTCATAATTTTGCAAGAACACTGTTCTTGTCTTAGAAATTCAGTAAATATATGAATAGAAAACTGTAAGCAAATGTATTGTATAATACTTTACTTTTTATCTGGTTGTAAAAACTGAAATTCGAAGGTACATTTCACTAATATGCGGTACTTCTCCATAGGTTAAACATAGCAGCAACAACTGGTATTCCATTATCAAATGGATTCATATAAAATTTCAGTAATTTATTTTCCGAACAGTAAATAACTTTTATTCCTGGTCTATGGTGAAATGATTCAGTTAGAAAAAGAATTAAAAATATGAGTCACACAGAGAACACGCACCAGGAACTTATTTAAAACAATGTGATGATAGAGATGCAGAAACGCATTGTGGGCAACCTTATTGAAGCCCGTTGCAGTATCATGAGTAGATTAAATCAGATGTTTAATTCTACCGAGTACATTGAGTATTATGGGCATCAATAGCCTTTTATCAATAAAAAATGTATGTCAATTTTAATTTTAATGTAAATGTTACATTAAATGTAAAAATCTATGAGCGTAAATGTTAAGCGTATAAATTTTATTATGTAACTTTGACCTGTTTTCTTTAAAATGGTGTTTAAGTTTTTTGTTTCTATCCTATTTAGAATTAAGCTATAGGGTTTTGATTTAGCTCCATAGCTACTTTTTGAATCGAAACACAAATCCGAATTCGAAAGCTGGAAACAATGTTAACTTATATTTTTATTTTTCAAAATATCGGTTAAATATACAATAGTAGGGAAAATTCAGGCTACCTTAATATATAAATTCGAGTTTTAAGAATCTTTAAAAATGTACTAAAATGAGGTTTTTACTTATATTTCTATCCGAATTATGGCGGGAAAAGAGAGTGTGTTATTGATTGTTACCATGTTCTTTGTTAATTTGATTTCTTGTCTGTCGAAGTTAAATTTTGTAATTAATTTTAAACTAACTTCCCAATGAGCTAGAGACTTGAAAGACAGCTCCGAAGTGGGGTTGGTACTGTAAATAAAGACGTTCTAGTCACGAACACAGGCCCCGAAGAGTCTTCTATGTCTTTGAAACTAACTTCCTGATGAGTTAGAGATTTGAAATTTGGACCAGAGCTCAGAAGTGGATGGCAACGCATGAAAATGTGAAAAGTAGTTCTAGTTGTCGAGGTGGGCCTCGATATCTACAACTGCCCGTAATTCCTGGAACTTACACGAACTAAGACCACTTGTTGACAAGGGTCAAGTTGCGCTTACGTATTCCAGTTTCGTGACTCTGGGGTCAAAGAGGGGCCACCAGGTTGCCATGTTTTCATTAACTCTCTTTTTGTATA